>CAJQZJ010032273.1:2400432-2438200 GCA_907164525.1 Lophiomys imhausi | reverse complement strand
CACACACACACACACACACACACACACACACACACACACACACACACGAAAAAAAGTCTGAAGTCCATTACAGGCTGTTCAACTACTCCCTAGTAAAACAAAGATAATCCTTTCTCCTCCCTTCCGAGGATATCCTGTGACAGGGATCTCTTCTGTGTTTCATCTTTTTCTTCTCTAAAACCAACAGAGCCTGGACCTTCTAGGGGAAAGTATACATTTCCCACTTGGTACCTGACCAGCCTGTAGCTTCCCAGGAGAGTATCTGACAAGGATAGTCTCTCCAAAAGAAACAAAATGATACTCTATATATTCCATATCCCATAACTGGGAATCCTCACTAAAATCACCTTCATAGGTTCTAGCAGTTTCCACAGCAGTAGGTTTCCAAACCACCCTCCAAATGCCCCCAATCCCAGTTTCCTGTCTCCCTCCTTCCTATTCCCCTCACCAAACTGATTGCTCTCAATCCAATCCCCACCCACCTTCTGTCCACACTAAAGAGAATGGGAAACCTATCCTATTTCCCATTCTTTGGGAGATGCTTACGTCCACACTAGAGCCCTCCCCACTCCTAACCTTTGTGAGTCAATAGATTGTAGTTTGGTTATCATTTACTTAATAGCTAATATCCACTTGTAGTTGAATACATACACTATTTGTCTTTCTAATTCTGGATTACCTCACTCAGGATGATTTCTTTCTAGTTATATCCATTTGCCTGAAAATATCATGATGTCGTTGTTTTAACACTTGGGTAATATTCCATTGTGTAAATGTACCACATTTTCTTTATCCATTCTTTGTTTAGGGACACCTAGTTTGTTTCCAGTGTCTGGCTACTATGAATAAAGCTGCAATGAACATAGTTGAGTAAGTATGAAAAGATAAAACAAACAAAAAAATCACTTCAGAGCTGAGCAAGACAAACCAACAGAAGTAAAAGAGCCCAAGACAAGGCAAAAGACTCAAGAATTGCATAAAAACACTCAACTGGAATCCTAATATATATGCAGAGGACCCAGCAGAGATCTAAGCAAGCCCTGTGTATGTTGCCTTAACCTCTGTGAGTTTACATGAGCTATGATCATGTTCATCTAGATGAGCTGCTTTTCTTGGTACCCTTCTCCTCTGGCTCCTTAACTCTTTCTGCCTCTTCTTCTACAGTGTTTCCTGTGTAAGGGGAGGGATTTGATGGAGACATTTTATTTAGGTCTGAGTGTTCTGAGGCGCCTCAGTCTCTGAAGAATGTCTTTCTATAAGTTTCTATATTTTCTCTTGTCTCCTTACATAGGAAGTTTCTCTGGTGATAGCTAAACAAGGCACTGATCTATGAGTATAGCAAGATACAGTTAGTAGTCTTTTAATTCTACATTTTTCCCTTTTTTTAGAACAGCACTATCTGGTTTTCCCCTTTCCCTTGGCTACCTTGTTTCAGGTATTTGGTTATCTAAGAATTTATGGATATGGGTTATATAGAAGTAATTAATTAAATTATTTACCAGTATTTATATTATATTTAATGGGTCAACAGTGTTAATCCTTAACCAGCCATTATAAATAATCATACAGACACCAGATGGATTTTAACAAGCTGTACCCTGGATTGTGCAATCTTAGCCCATCTAAATTATCCCTTAATTCAATTCCCCAAATATGACCCCATGGATACATATGTCCCCTGGGCTGATATTCTCCATGCCATGCTGATGTTTCAGGCCACTTGGAATGAGGTTCTTTTCTCAAGCCCATGGCATGTGTTTCCTTCCTGCTTCTGGCTTCTTCTACCCAAGATCCTCTCTGTCTGTTCCAGAAACCCATGAACTGGTTCCCCAACTACCTTTCTCTCTGCTCAGTCACAGGTCTTGGCATTTTATTAAAGCCAGTCAGAGACAATTATTAGAAAGCAAGGTGACACAGCATTACTTGATGTACAGCAAGCAGGTTAATTAACATTTAGAATCCAACATCACCCCATCAGAGTTACATCTCCTGGAATAGGTCTTACGTCAAATCAGTTATTGGTTGGTTTATTCCATAAGCTTTGTGCTACTATTACCCTAGTATGTACTGTAGGCAGTACACCATTTTAGATAAAAGGTTTCTGGTTGGTTTTGTGCTTATATTACTCATTTGACAGTGTTTAGAATAGCTTCCTATACCAAAGATACTGGAATTTAGGGATTAAGGCTCTATGTAGGCAACAGTTTGACTTCTAGATGTTCAATATATGTGTTCTTCAGTAATGTGGCCTAGCTGTCAATTTGTGAAGAGCAGCCTATAGTTGTGTCAATAACTTGGGTTGTTTGGGATTTTTCTGATAACCTTGCCAACCTCTCAATTAGATGTAACTGAATCCATAATGGAAAGTTTTATTAGGTGACAAGTAATGTCCAATTGATATTCTGTCTCTCCAATTATTGGAAATTTTCATTTATATCACATATACACATAAACACATTTATACATGTATACATGTTTACAGATGCACATGCATATATGCATATATACATATTTACACATATACATAGCATATACATATGCACATTATATACATATATACATTTATATATATAGACATATACATATACACTTACACATTTATACATTTATGCATATATACATTCACACATAAATATATGCATATACATTTATACATATATCATCTACATATATGCATGGATAGAGACATAAATAAATTCATATGAACAATGTATATTCATATAAATATATTTTTATATTTATAAAATATACAGAAATATATATATATAAATAATATACATAGTAGGAACTTTTTCCTGTATTAGTTTCCATACTGCCCTTCAAGTGTCTCTGTATTTTATCTATTTCTCCTGGTATAACCTCAGAAAACTCTCTCTTTCTTCTCCTCAATTGAACCTCCCATTCCAGATACCCCTTCCATCCATATCTGTTTTATTCCTTTTCCTAATAATATATTATTTTAATGAAAACAAAAATTTTCTGATGAAATTAAAAAGATAAATAATGCTTTAAAAGGCACAAATATAAATAATAATATATACTTAGCTCAGACTATTTACTTAATTTGGTCACCAGCACCTCTATCTGTAAATCATACCATGCAGTAAGTCCATGTATATATATCATTTATCTTCAAAAAAATCAAGAAAAAATCTGATTTATATAGAAACATATATAACAATTTAAATTAAATTTTCATACTTTTTAAGATTTTAAAGTGTATATTAGCTCAAGATATTGTTGTTTATTGACTTACTTACCTTTTATTACTGAACTGCCTTTTCTGATCTCTGTAATTTTCTGGTTTTAACATTATGATTCTTATATGGTGCTTAATAGGTTAGTTTTTAAAATATCATTGAATAATACAACATTGATACTGTGACTTGAGAATTTTGCTAGTTCTATGGCAACCAATGTATGTTATAGAATATAGTTTATGGTATATGCTTAAGTTAAACAGTTATAAACGACCATTTTCAAATATGTGATACACTTTATATTTATATTACCCAATAAATGTCTTTATAAACCACTTAGACATTAGATACTAAAAATATATTCTCCTAATTTTTCATTAACAAATTTAATTGTAATAGCTAATTTCTCCAGTACCTTTGTTAATGGAAGTCCTTGTCCAATTGTTTTTTGGAAAGATGGATGGATGGATTGATGATAGATGGGTGTATGTGTGAATGAATAGGTAGACAATTTTAGTATAAAGTAGAGTAATATTTGAGAGAAATTTATTAAAATACACAACTCATATATGTTTATCAAATGTATCTACTATTAAAATTTAAAGATGAAGGTCCACTAACATCAAATACAGGAATAATGAAAGATTTGGGTTGAGTGATAATTTTTTCATATGTACCAGTATTTATGCATAGAAAAAGAAAGCTTGGATATTGCACTAGAATGTGTTCAGAATGACTTAACTTACAATAAGTCTACATCATTTTATTCATAATTCACTGTACCAAACAGTCTAATAATCTACTCAATTATAGAAGGCCAGAAGGATATAATGAGAATATAGAGATAACTATCCAACAGCAAGTAACTTTGCCACAGAACAAAATAATGAATTGGGAACTTCCAAGGTCTTTCTAAAGGTTACTTGGAATGGTGGTTAGTTTTCATACATTGGGAAAGTTAAGAAGCAAGCAAAGAAATAGCAGCATCTCAAAGGACAACTTGTTTTGTGCATACAAAAAGAAAAGGTAAAAGCAATCTTTTAAACATGCCACAAAGCAAAATGATTAGTCTTCAGAAATATGTAACTTTAATGATGTTACATATTTTCATGCAAAGGAAAGTATTCATCCCCTCAGAGTTGGAATACATGGACAGCTAAGTCAGAGCCAACCTATGTATTCATCATAGTTTCAGTTCATATCACTTTCTACTTGAAATTTGGACAAAAACTTACAACAATTAATCAGCAACTTTATTTACAAATGGAGAACTTAGAAATAATTTACATAGCCATGGTAAGTATTAAAATATTGTTATTGATAAAGATATTATATCAATTCCTGACATAAAGATAGAGCACACAAAACAACTATTTCTAAAATATTGATTTTGTACATATTCTTAAGTTTGGATGAAAAATTTGAGGAATTTAAGGATTATGTGTCAATTACAACAACTATTCCATAGATAAAGTAATAGAAGAGCTAAGCCATTTTAATTATAATACCTAGTTATCCTATGTTATTCACCCTTTAATAAGTTACTCTAAAGGAAATTCCTTTTACTAGAGGCATATGGCTATATAGGTAGCAGGCCAAGACTAAACTGAGACTATTCAAAATTGAGTCATAAATTCGACTCATTTATGTCCAAATAAATGAAATAATAATGAAGAGTAATAATAACAAAACCACCAACTAGAATAGTAGCACGTGTACCATTGAGAGATACCAAGGACTTGATAGATTTTAACATAGACGTCTTTCTGTTTCTTCAAGAGAATTAAAGTATGTCAGCTTATAAAAGATAAGAGATATAATTACTTAATAAAAATAAATATGTTTATATTAGGGGGCTGGCAAGATGGCAGCAATAAGCTTGGTCACATTCTGATCATTAGGAAGACCAAGTGGACCACCACAGAGATATACTCCTGCTGAATGGCAGTTTGTGAGACACAAGCCTATCTGGGATTGCCCAGCAAAGCCAGGGAGAATAAAAAACTCTGTACTGGAAATATAGACACTGGAAAAACAGAGACACCAGACACAGGGGACACAGAGTGCTTCCCGCCAAGAGAAAGTGCACTCCCTTGCACTGTGGAAGAGCCAGCAGACACAGATAGGAACTTTTCAGGAAGCCAGTGGGTGGTATTGACCTCCAAACAGAGGCCCTCCCCAGTTTCCTGAGTCCACAGCTTCCATGCAGGCATTCTGACACCCAGGAGAAGGCCAGCAGAGCAACTATGGTAAGAATGAGTAATTCTCCCTGAGATTTGCAGCATAGCAGTATCTAGCTGAACAGTAACTGATAGATCTAGGGAGCTGGCAGGCAGTGAGCTTCCCTGAGTCCAAGGGTGTTGTGGACAGGATATAGACTACATATTGGAACGCTCTGCTCCTCCCCTTGGTTGGATTCTTCATTGCACACTCAGGTAACAACATCTATGAGGCAGCCCAGAGCAGTAAAGCAGTTCTGGACCATTGTGGGCAGCTAGAAAAACTGGGCTGCACCAGTTCACAGAGCTTCCTTCATTCTGAGATGCACAGACTCCAAAATCAGGAACAAGGCAAAGATGCTCACTCTCCTCATATCTCTTCAACATAACACTTGAAGGTCTAGCTAGAGCAATAAGACAACTAAAGGAGATCAAGTAGATACAAATCAGAAAGGAAGAAGTCAAATTATCCCTATTTGCAGATGATATGATATTATGTATAAGTGACCCCAAAATTTCCCCAACTGATAAACAATTTCTGAAAGGTGACTGGATACAAAATTAATTTAAAAAAAATCAGAAGCCCTTCTTTATACAAAAGATAAATGAGGTGAGACAGAAATTAGGGAAGCAACACCCTTCACAATAGCTACAAATAATATAAAATACCTGATTGTAACTCTTGCCAAGCAAGTGAAAGACCTATATGACAAGAGCTTCATGTCCTTGAAGAAAGAAATTGAAGAGGACATCAGAAGATGGAAAGATCTCCCATGCTCATGGGATAGGTAGGATCAACATAATAAAAATGGCCATCCTACCAAAAGCAATATACAGATTCAATGCAATTCCTATCAAAATACCAACATAATTCTTTACAGACCTGGAAAGAACAGTTCTCAGCTTCATAGGGAATAACAAAAAAAAAAAAAAAAAAAACAGAATAGCTAAATCAATCCTGTACACTTAAAAAAAAAAATTGAAGGTATCACCATCCCAGATTTCAAGCTATACTACAGAGCAATAGTGATAAAAACAGCATGGTACTTGTATTGACACAGACCAGTTGATCAATGCAGTCAAATCAAAGACCAAGAAATAAATCCACACACCTATAAGTCACTTAATTTTTGACAAAGAAACCAAAACGGTACAATGGAAAAAGGACAGCATCTTCAACAAATGGTGCTGGTCTAACTGGATGTCCTGACATGTAAAAGAATGCAAATAGACCTATACTTATCACCTTGCACAAAACTTAGGTCAAGTGGATCACAGATCTTAACATAAAGCTCAACACACTAAACCAAATCAAGTGAAAGTGGGGAAAAACCTCGAACTCGTCGGTACTGAGGACAACTTTATGAACAGAACACCAATAGCTGAGGCTCTAAGACCAACAATAAATAAATGGAGCCTCGTGAAACTGAAAAGCTTCTGTAAGGCAAAGGAAACTATCATTTGAAAAAAAAGGCTAGCTACAGATTGTGAAAAGATCTTTCCAGCCTGACATCTGACTGAGGGCTAATATCCATAAGTTATAATGAACTCAAGAAATTAAACACCAAGAAATCAAATATTGTAATACAAAAATGGGAAACAGAGCTAAACTGAGAATTCCAAAGGAGGAATCTCTAAAGGAGAGACACTTGAAGAAATGCTCAACATCCTTAATCATCAGACAAATGCAAGTCAAGATGACCCTGAGATTCCATCTCACACCTGTCAGAATGGCTAAGAACAAAAACTCAAATGAGAGCACATGCTGGTGAGGCTGAGGAGAAAGGGGAACATTCCTCCATTGTTGGTGGGAGTGCAAATTTGTACAACCACTATGGAAATCAGTCTGGGAATATTTTAGAAAATTTGGAATAACTCTAGCTCAAAACCCAGCCATACCACTTCTAGGTATACATCCAAACAATTCCTCACCAAACCACAAGGAAATCTCCTCATCTATTTTAATAGCTTTATTTGTAATACTTAGAAACTGGAAACAAGCTAAATGTCCCTCTACCAAATAATGGATACAAAAACTGTGGTACATTTACAAGATGGAATACTACTCAGCTATCAGAAACAAGGAAACCATTCAAATTGCAGGCTAATGGATAGAACTAGAAAGACTCATCCTGAGTGATATAACCCAGACTCAGAAAGATGCACATGGTATCTACTCACTTATAATTGTATTTCAGCTATGTAGTACAGGATAACTATCCTACAACCAACACACCAAAAGGAACAAAAATATAGTCCCTGTTACCTGTTAGTGGGACATATTGTACTAATGGAGTTGCCATATAGGTCCCCAGTGCAAGAAGAAGCTCATAGCCCTCATATGACTGTTGAACTGAGAGGAGCTGACGTGTAGGGGCAACCTACTCTGGAGGAGTATGATAGGTGGGAGTGGGGAGAGGGTGGGAGTGTAGGACTGAGATTTTTGGAAAGAGCGGACTGTGACAGATATGTAACTTGAAGTAATAAATAAACATTAAAATTATGTTTAGTTTGAGAATTTGTGTGGTTTCAGAAAAGAAATTGGAGTTAAAAGCAAGTCAAGTCTAGAATAGCCACCAGAGAGTAGGATAATTTACACAAAGCTCATAATCAGAAGAATGATCTTTAGTAATTCATCCTAGATAAAAAGAAAGATAAAAGAAGTGGTATGGCTGGGTCCTGAGGCAGAGCTATTCCAAGTTTTCTAAGATATCGCCAGACTGACCTCCATAGTGGTTGCAAAAGCCTGCATTCCCACCAGCAATGGAGTAGGGTACCCCTTTCTCCACACCCTTGCCAGCATGTGCTGTCATTTGAGTTTTTGATCTTAGCCATTCTGACAGGTGTGAGATGGAATCTCAGAGTCGTCTTGAGTTGCATTTCTCTGATGATTAAGGATGTTGAGCATTTCTTCAAGTGTCTCTCAGCCATTAGGGATTCCTCCTTTGTGAATTCTCTATTTAGCTCTGTCCCCCATTTTTTGATTGGATTATTAGGTTTCTTGGCATTTAGTTTCTTGAATTCTTTGTAGATTTTGGATATTAGCCCTCTGTCAGATGCGGGGTTGGTGAAGATTTTCTCCCAGTCTGTAGGCTGCCGTTTTGATCGAATGACAGTGTCCTTTGCCTTACAGAAGCTTTTCAGTTTCATGAGGTCCCATTTATTGATTGTTGATCTCAAGTCCTGAGCTGTTGGTGTTCTGTTCAGGAAGTTGTCGCCTGTGCCAATTAGTTCGAGGGTTTCTCCCACTTTATCTTCTAGTAGATTTAGTGTGACCGGCCTTATGTTAAGGTCTTTGATCCACTTGGGCTTAAGTTTTGTACAAGGTTGAACCTCTTGTCAATGACATATAAGCATTGGACAAAAAATAATTAAAGCATGAAA
Source organism: Lophiomys imhausi (assembly GCA_907164525.1). Taxonomy (NCBI): domain Eukaryota; kingdom Metazoa; phylum Chordata; class Mammalia; order Rodentia; family Muridae; genus Lophiomys; species Lophiomys imhausi. The sequence goes on along the minus strand of CAJQZJ010032273.1, from coordinate 2,429,397 downwards.
AATAATCTCAATAGAGAAGTTAGTTTGGAGAAGGAATGCTTAATTTATTGACCATAACACATAGAAGTACTTTCTCCATTAAATCAGTGCTTGCCTGGAGTATTTTCAGTGATAAATTCCACTTTCCTTTTCAGAATAACTCTGAGGCAAAAAGATACCTAAGGTAAGTGGTAGAATTCCCCAAAATATAATCACCAACTATAACCTTTCATTTTATGTTTTGACTCAGCTCAAATTTTTGGCAATCTGATACATAACATAGCAAGTTAAACTAAACATAGTTCACAGAACAGAAAAAATAATATTAATTATGGCTATTGTGAAGAGTGTTGTTTGCTTAGTTTCTTGTCCCATTGATCCTTTCTGTAAAGAGGGACTACTGATTTTTTTTAATGTTTATTCACTACTTCAAGCCACATCTCCATCACAGTGCCCCCCTCCACCTCTCCCAGTCTCACCTTCTCATCCTCCCATCCTACTTCTCCAGAGTGGACTGTCCCCACACATCAGCGCCCCATCCCATTAAGCAGTCACATGAGGGCCAAGAGCCTCTTCATATACTAGTGGCCTACATGGCAGCACCACTAGGACAAAGTAGGTCATCAACAAATCTATGTTCCTGTTCCTTTTGGTGTGTTGGTTGTACGATATAATCCTGTACTATATGGATAAAATCCAATTATAAGTGAATAGAAACTATTTGCGTCTTTCTGAGTCTGGGTTAGATCAATCAGGATGAGCTTTACTAGTTCCATCCATTTGGCTGCAAATTACATGATTTTGTTGTTTCTGATAGCTGAGTTGTGTAGATGTACCACAGTTTTTTTGTTTTGTTTTGTTTTGTTTTTTATCCATTCATTTGTTGAGGGACATCTGGGTTGTTTCCAGTTTCTAGCTATTACAAATAAGGCTGCTATGAACATAGATGAGGAAATTTCCTTGTGATTTGTTGAGGAATCATTTGGATCTATACCCAGAAGTGGTATGGCTGGGTCTTGAGGTAAAGATGTTCCAAGTTTTCTAAGCTATCTCCAGACTGATTTCCATGGTGGTTGTACAAGCCTGAATTCCCACCAGCAATGGAGGAGTGTTCCCTTTCTTCACAAACTCTCCAGCATGTGCTGTCATTAGAATTTTTGATCTTAGCCATTCTGACAGATGTGAGATGGAATCTCAGAATCGTCTTGAGTTGCATTTTTGTGATGAATAAGGATGTTGAACATTTCTTCAAGTATCTCTCAGCCATTAGAGATTCCTCTTTTGTGAATTCTCACTTTAGCTCTGTTTCCCATTTTTTGACTGGATTATTTGGTTTCTTGTTGTTTAATTTCCTGTGTTCTTTATAATTTTGGATATTAGCCCTCTGTCTAATGTGGGGTTGGTAAAGATCTTTTCCCAATCTGTAGGTTGCCATTTTGTTCGAATGACAGTGTCTTTTGCCTTATAGAAGCTTTTCAGTTTCATGAGGTTCCATTCATTGATTGTTGGTCTTAGAGCCTCAACTCTTGGTGTTCTGTTCTGGAAGTTGTCACCTGTGCCAATAAGTTCAAGACTTTCCCCCACTTTCTATTCTATTATACTTAGTGTGTCTGGTTTTATGTTAAGGTCTTTGATCCACTTGAATTTAAGTTTTGTACAAGGTGATAAGTATGGACCTAATTTCAATCTTATACATGTCGACATCTAGTTAGACCAGCGCCATTTGTTGAAGATGCTTTCCTTTTTCCCATTGTATGGTTTTGGCTTCTTCGTTGAAGATTAAGTGACCATAGGTGCATTTATTTTTTATAATTAATTTTTTTTGTTTCTGTTTTGAGGGTTTTTTGGTTTGTTTTTTTGTTTGTTCGTTTGTTTTGGGTTTTTTTGCTTGTTTTTTCAAGACAGGTTTTCTCTGTGTAACAGAGCCCTGGCTGTCCTGGACTAACTCTGTATATTATGTTGGCATCAAACTCACAGAGATCTGCCTGCCTCTAGCTCCTGAGTGCTGGGATTAAAGGCATGTGCCCCCACTACTGGCTAGAATTAATTTTGTGTCCTGCCACATTGATGAAGGTATTTATCACAATTTATCTCTGGTATAATATTTGGGGTCACCTACGTATACTATATCATCTGAGAATAGGAATACTTTTACTTCTTCTTTTCTAATTTGTAGCCCTTTAATCTACTTTGGCTGTCTTATTGCTGGAGCTAGAACTTCAAGTACTATGTTGAAATGGAGAGAGTGGGCAGCCTTGCCTTGACCCTGTTTTTAGTAGAAATACTAAATACTAAGTTTCATTCCATTTAATTTGATGCTGGCTACTAGCTTGCTGTATACTGCCTTTATTATGTTTAGGTATGGTCCTTGTATGCCTGATATCTACAAGACTTTAGCATGAAGGGATGTTGGATTTTGTTGAATGCTTTTTCGGCTGCTAATGAGATGATCGTGTGTGTTGTTGTTGTTTTTTTTTATTGTTTATATGGTGAATTATGTTGATTGATTTTCATATATTGAACCACCCCTGCATCCCTGGTATGAAGCCTACTTGATCATGGTGTATGATACTTTTGATGTATTCTTGGAATTGGTTTGTAATTATTTTATTGAGTATTTTTGCATCAATGTTCATAAGAGAAATTGGTCTGAAATTCCCTTTCTTTGTTGGGTCTTAATGTAGTTTAGGTATCAGGGTGACTGTGGCCTCATGGAATGAGTTTGGCAATGTTCCTTCTGTTTTTATTTTGTGGAAGAGTTTGAGGAGTATTGGTATTAGCTCTCCTTTGAAGGTCTGATAAAATTCTGTCCTGAAACTATATGGCCCTAGGCATGTTGCTGTTGTAGTTGTTAGGAAAATTTTAATGACTGCTTCTAATTCCTTAGGGGTTACAATAGCATAGAGCCATTTACAAATGCATGTGTTTATTCATTATTTTATCCTTTAAAGTTTTCAAAATATACATTTGAGTGTTTATATGCTGTCCTTTTCTTTTATGAGATTTAGACTTATTGAAATTACTTTCAATTATACAATTCAAGTCTGATTAAGACTGCCCTAAATGTAGAAATATAATTATACTTTCCTAGCAGTCATCAAACTCAGCCTGTCCATTTCTGGAAAATTTTCAGGAGCTGTCCTTCATTGTCATGAACACAACCACATGACTCTCTGCTTCACAGCATTCCTTTTGCCTGGGGCCTGTAGTCCACTTGTATCTCCTTTAGTCTTTTGTAAAACAGCATTTTACTACATACAGGCAAGAAATAATAATTCATAAAAGATATATTACTAAGAAATGACAACTACCAAAATCACAGTTTGTATATTAATGATAAACAATTTAAATTTCTATTGCTAAAACTTCAGGTTTTCTCATAAATCTCCTTTGCATTAGAGAGAAATGCAATTTGAGAGAAGGTAACGTGACTATTTCTCATCTTTACATTTTTGCTTTTCTTTTTAAATAATGAATGATTTTCCAGATAAACAGCATTTTCTTAGTCATATCATCTAAATCTTCATACAGACTTTTAACTCATAAACTAAAATACTTAGCTACAAAATTACACAGACTCTAGTTCTGGTTAAAGATCCACTTGTTGTTTTTGAACTTGAGAGAATAATGATTTTGAGTTGATAATTGTTCTGTAAAACAAAGAATGTGTTTTCTCAGTGGCTTACACTGAAGCTCAGTAAATATTACTGTCTTTTTTAAAATCTAGATAAATTTAATAAAAAAATTGGTGGAGTTTATTAAATTAAAAATAATCAATTTAAAGATACATATCACCCCCTGTTTTGATTTTTTCCCTGCTCAGGTGCACATTATTATTGGTTCAAATAGAAGCAGTCGATGTTTTCAAAGTCAAAGGGTACTGAGGGAACATTTCACTTGGCATTTTCTTTTTCTTTTCCTTATAACAATCAACATAATAAAAACAATAAGAATAATTAGGTCACAATTATGAAAATTATAAGGTATAACATACATTCCCAATATCCAGTCCATACATATATGGCACCTGATATCAATACTCTATTATCTATCTATATATCCATCTATCTCAATGGGTTTAAAGTATTACAGCTAACTCAGTTTTTAACCTAACTTGTATAACCAACTTAAAAACATCTTCTTAGATCCAGAACACCCTCTTAATTCCTAACAACTTAAAACTTAACTGTAAGACTATATCTAGTCTTCAAGAACATCAGAGACCTGAGAAGGATAAATATATCTGAATAAGCAGGAAATGAAGAGCCAGCAGCTTCCAAAACTAAGAAATGACAGACAACTGGTTGCCTGGACAGTCCCCAATTTCTCTCAATGCATTAGAGCATCTATCTTCAGCCTTTTGGCCCAGTATCTCTGACAGACATTAATTGTAGTTAACTACTGGACATAAACAAAATAGGAATTATGGAGGACTTGCCTATCCTGTCTTGGCAGAGCTAGGCTGTCGACTTACCTGCTTCCAAGCTTTATCTTTTTGGACAGCATTCTGTGTACAGTTGAAGCAAGGGATTTTTCTTGCCCAATGACAAGCTTGCCACTAAAGTAAACATCTCCAAATATTCTTTGATGCTCATCCTCTACTTGGAGTAGAATAGGAGGTGCTGTCAGGAGTTGACCTGTCTCAATATAAAAAAATCTTAAGTTGAGAAAACATCTTTGAATGCCATATTCTACAGATCTCTTGAGGTTTTTGAAGACCACCTCTCTATCTCCATATATTTGGATAAGCAAATGTTGCTTGTCTCTTAGCAACTTGATTTCTGATTAACTTAGAAAACATCTGTGATAAACTATGCTAGTACCTAACAAAATGACATGTTTGAATGACTATTAGTTTGTATTTCTTAATTATCCTAAACAGTTTGTGACAGTTGTTAACAAAAGGCCAAAACTTCACATTGGATTTTTAAGCTTTGCCTAGGCACAATATCTTAAAAAGAGTTAACCTTAATTTTGTATCAATATACAAAGATCAATACCAATGAAGCCAAATATAATCTTAATTTTGTATCAATATACAAAGATATAAGAGCATATTCAATAATCTGACCCTTTTTCCTTATCATTACTATATTGTCTATATACCATTTTTTCAAGTCTTTACCCCCTACATAGGGGAGAAAGAAGGATAGAGAAAATAAAAAGAGAGAAATCCCTGGGTCTAACCTCCAAAATCTCTTTAACATTTTTTAAAAGATTTATTCATTACTTTGCATGTGTGAATGTTCTGTCTCTATGCAAATATGATTACCACTTGAATGCTTTGTATGTGAAGAGGTTTGAAGAGAACATCAGATCCTCTGAAACTGGAGTTTAGAGTGATGACTAGCAGTAAACCAAGAGCAACAAATACTTTAAACCATTAAGTCACCTCTCCAGATCCTATTAGTCAACATTACTGCTGATTAATATTTAGTACTTGAGGCTGAAAAACAAAACAAAATATTTTAAGTCACAAATCCATTTGAAAGGTTGAAAATAAACTACTTTTAAAGATTCTTCAATAAGGGAATTTAATTATTTTGTACTAAATCTGTGGCTCCTGCTTTCAGATATTTCAATAATAATGCTTCTGGAGGAAAATATTTGTATTTTCATGCCATTTAAATGTATGTTTTGCTCAATTTTTATGGTAAATTCAGATTTTATGTCCAGTAGTTAACTACAATAATGTTTTGAGTAAATTCCCTAACAACCGGGGACAACAGCCACAATAGAACTATTCAAAAGCTGAATGTCCGTCTGGAAATCTAGAAGAGAGTTCCAGCCAAAGATGTTGCTGAAGAATACCAGATATCCATTTGCATGGAATTTCTCCCTTTTCAAAAGTCAAATAAGAGGTAGTGAGAAGAATTGTATGCCTTTAGGTATCTTCAAAATGTCAATACTTAGCATAAAATTGTTTTGTCTATCTAAGTTAAATGTCCAAGAATAAAGACCTACATTGCTGATTATAGATGTATTAGCCAAATCTTAGCAATTCTTTGTAAGTTTCAATGAAACCTCAGGGCTGTAGTTCTCATTGCTTCTAAAGCCCTTCAAAATAGCATCAGGGAGATTTTTTTTGTGGTTTGCTGTTGTTTTTTGTAACAAAAAACAAACAAACAAAGCAAAAAACAAAACAAAAGCAAAACAAACCAACCCCCCCCAAAAAAAAACTTTACCAAGAAACTGAAGGAAGGAAGGGATTGTTTTGGTTTATAGTGCAAAGTGGGTAGAATATTTTATGATTAAGAAAGCATAACAGAAAAAATATGTTCACCTGGTCACATTATATCCAGAGTTAGGACAGCAGGAAGTGTGTCTTTTTTAAAGGATATCAATACCTGTCCCCAATGACTTCCTTCTTCATGCAAATTATATCTCTTAAAGAACCTACAACCTTACAAAACAGGTCATAATTTGTCAACCAGGAATTCAAATACATTAGCCTTATGAGAGTATTTTCTATTCAAGCCACAATAGAAATTGTGTGCTTTTAGTGTTACAGTTGTTTCAATGACCCTAAACATTGTGCAATTCTCTGTATGGATTTTGTGTATACTCGTCGATTTCTATGTGACACTTTGGTTGGAAATAATTCCTTAACTTTCTAGATTTCTGATATTTAGTTGACATAAGACTCATAGAAATGACAAGACTTAATTGATCTGGCCCTGTTTTTCCTCAGCTAACTTGTGAGGTTACCTTGTGTTTTTGTGAGTAGGTATATTCAGTCCATCACCCATATTAAGAGCCATTATGTAAAAGGTCTCATGAAGGTAATTCAATAATAGTCACCTTTCCTTCCCCATCACTTAGACAATATGGTTCAAAAACACCTCTTGGGTTTGCAAATGATAAAGATTTTTAAAATAAACTTTTATATGGAAGCAAAAACATTTAAAGATATGAACTTGTGAATAGTTAGAGAAACTACTAATTAGGTTGCAAAATTCCTATATTCTTGAAAACTATGATGATATTTATGTGAACAAAATATCGTTATAAAATTCTGTTAGTAGAGTGTCAGTTTTATTCAGGTACAGTGGAAAACAAAATATTTATTTTCTCAAGTAATTTCTATTCAAATGATGATTACCTTAAAATTGGAGTTTAGTTTTAATTTATATATATTTGTATGGTTTTGTAAAAATATATTTTATTTTAGTGATGCAGTTAAATATTTATAATACTAAATCTATCATATAAACTACTTAATTCTAGCATCTGACTTGAAAAATCCACGTAATCCTTTTATCTCCTAAAAGAAAGAATAAAACATGAATATTGTTGGTTTTGCCTTTGTACACTGCATTGAAATGTTGGGAAACTCAGAGTGGGATTATATTTTAAGCTTACTGAAGCTAAATAACAAGTCACCCATTTAGTATTTGGAAGCCAAGAAAAAAAATGATTGAGGTCAGAAGCGATTAAACACAAACACTGAACAGTTTCCAACTGATGGGATATATTACAAAAACACAGCTACTTTTATCAATATCATTTTTCTACTTCATTAGCTTTATTTAGCCAGGAGGCTGCAGAGAGGGAAGACAGACCTCTTTATCATCACTCTACTTTTATCCAGCTGTGAGGAAAATGGCAAGGGAACTTCACTAAGCCCTAACGGGCAACCATGAATACATGTACCTCTTTTCCTGCTTTGACCTCCACAATTCTGTGATGATATTTGATGTGCTTTCAGAAGAAGCTGGTTCTTTAATTAAGAAAATGTTCACCTATTCCCCCTCTATCATCAGCTTTGGAGATTTTGTAACTGCACCTTGGAACTTGGCACAAAACAAAAAAAACTAAATGTCTCTGATCAGAGGCATCTAGATCAAGTGATAAAGTCAACATGGCTGAGAATCTGGTGTATTATATGCCAATACACATGAAATCATATATTCAAGAAAATTGTGATACTTTAGACATGCAAAATGCTTAAACAAACTTTTGTTAATTTTATTAGAATTTTATGGAGAATACTTGTATGGCCAGAATATTTTTCTCACTCTTTCTCACTGGGATCTCATGTATTTCAGCTATCCTAAAACTATTTTAATTATAATTATATTTTTATGTTAATAATTGAATTTTTGAGAATTTCATATGCAAGCACTATATCTATATCACTGCTGCCCTTCTCTCTCCCTTACAACCCCTCTCATGTCCCATGATCTTTTCTCTAATTACCACACGCGCACACACACACACACACACACACACACACACACACGCGCGCGCGCGCGCACACGCACACGCACACACACACACACACACACACACACACACACACACACACACACAGTCTACGGAGATCACTTAGTTTTGCTTCCAATTCATTTATCCAAGGCTGACTACTTGGAACTGGGTATTCTATATGGGATCACATCCCTGGGGAAAAAAAAAAATTGAAGCAGGCATTAACCACATGTAGTTCTTCATCTAGGGTTGGACCCAAATGGAATATACCCTGTCTGTATTGACATTTCAATTGGTTTTGTCATTATGCTGGTATTGTTTATGCAAAAATATTTTTGAGATTTCATGGTAGAAACTTCCCTGTCATGAAAAGAAAGAATATCTCCCAGAAATACCCTTTTCTTCTGGCTCTTAGAATTTTATCACACTTTCCTCTACAATTTTTCTCATCCTTAACTATAGGAATTGTGTTCCAGATATATCAGTTGCAGTTGGGAATCCCACAGACACCTGTTTCTGTGGGTTGATTAGCTTTTTCTCTCAGTGATAGTCTCCATCTCTTTCAAAAAGAGCATTTGTTTGTTTGTTTGTTTGTTTTAATAAACATCAGAGAGTATAAGAAGAGGTATTTAGAAAATAAGTGGATATTGTATTGGTTTAGTAAAATGTAAGTAGTGGCATTTTCAGTCCAAGCATTACCAGGCATGTGGAGAGCATCTTAAGTTCAACAGGAAATCTATTGGTTCCATCCAAGATAAAAGGGCCATTTGTATTGTTATAAATACCTTACTGCTCCAGTCCTTCAGCTGTACAGAAAAACAAACTCATGACATTAGATGGCAAATGTATAGAACTAAGAGATATTGTACCAGTTAGTTTACCCAGACACAGAAAGAAATATTTTTCAGTTTCTTTCTTATTTGCAGATCCTAGATTTAAATCTTCAGATGTGAATAAATAACTTGGAGTAAATATAGAAAGCAGGTGAGTAAAAATGGACCATGGTGTTCTGGAAGAAGGAGCTGTAGTGGGTGATAGTGTCACACAGGTACTAGGCAACAGGACAAGGTGAAAAGGGAGCAAGGAATTCTGTCTGTGTGCAGGAGGAAGGGGAATTCATTGAAGGAAAGACATTGAGGAGGAATAAAGATCACCAAATATGATTGAACAAGCCACAAGGAAACATTGTGTGTTTAATTAAAAAAATACACACACACACACACACACACACACACACACATTTGTGTGAATATAGTCACCAGCTTGGGTGACAATGATTCTGGTAAATGCCATATACTAATAAAAACCTAGTACCAGGCACAGAAAACATCCTTCTGAGGTATTCAGTGGAGTACAGGAAACCACCCCCCAAAATACAAAATGGGTTACTGCTGTTGGTTCTGATCACCTCCTATAAGGTAAAATCATATTACTGAAGCCACCATAAAAATAGAACACATAACTTGGAAAAATCAAGCAGAAACTGACTTAAAAGCCTTCTCTCTGAGTACTAGCTCTCAGGTTCTATGCAAACTACCCAGAGAGAAAAGCAATTAATAACACACCTTGTTATTAATTTTATCAGCTTCTACTCTACACATCTTTCTTGACTGTCTTGATAGACTGTGGAATTTTCAGCCTTCACAGATACTGTTTCTACATATTCCTGTTCATTTGTAACAACATTACATACTGATGTCAAGCAACCATCAACACCATCATTGGATCTTTTTTTTTTTTTTACTAACTATCAATTTCACACAAGATAATATATATTAGAAAGATATAATGGTGCATGATAAGATGCCGAGGAAAGCTGTGAAGTAGAAGTCTTCCTGGATTTGGGAACTCTCAGAACATTAACATACCTTGGTAAGTACCCAATAAATAAGGCCTTGAAGAGAAGTCAGGATCAGAAACCTCAACTGGTCACCTGCTACATACAGATATTACCACATACTGAAGTTTGCTGAGGAATCCATCAGCATTATCCTTTCTCAAAAAATAGTCATGAGATTCCTTTCTTCCCTGCATTCAGTGAGGTCACATTTCACTGCTTAGTACATTCAAGAGAATAACAACAGACCAAGGAGTTCATAAGTTGAAAGCTTCCTTTTGTTTATTAAAGTAGAGAATCAGGGTCTCTCTAATGCCTATTGCCATCTACAATGTGAAATTAATGCAGAAAAAACAATTTGAAGTTTAAAATGATATGCTTTCTTTCAACTGTATTTGGTTTTAAAAGATTTTAAATACAGTTTACCACTGAGGAATTAAATTTCTCTTATCACAAATAACTCAAGAGCATCCAATATTTGCTCGAGTGCTAAGAGAATTAGGCAGCCAAGTGAGCAGAAGTTTAAGTGCAATGGATTCTTGAGGGTTAGACAATTTAATTAAACCATTCTGTGTAAAGAGAAGAGAACCTCATAAGCCACCAGATTAGCTACTGGCTTCACATTAGTCATTGTGTATTAGGGCATCTCCAACATAGTAAAACAGTCTTGTAGCTTGTTCCTACGTAAACAAATCATATTGAGAGCACTGTTAAAACAACTACTTAGTAAGTTACCAATCTGACATGGTAGTACTCACAATTAAAATTTGCAAATTGAGGTAAAATATAGCCTCCTAGTTAGGAGGTTGGGAGCATAAGAGAAAAATATTGAAACAGTGGAAGGGTCACCAATAAGTTATTTCAAAGACTGCAATCATAAAAACTGAATTAATCATAAAAAGCTAAACCTATTCTGATACAAGCATTTTAACTCATTCTATCAATTATGACTTCAAAAAGCATTTATCACTTGATGTGTGTATTGCATCCTGAGGGAAAGGCACAGTAAATAGGTATTATGTTGTTCTTACCTTCAAGTGTTATTGAGACTATGAAGAGCTGGGTCTCTAATCTCTGTATCTGTATGCTATCTGTCCATCTATCAGCATTTATAATTTATTATCTTTAATCAGTCTTTTGTTTCTAATTATCCAGCTACTTGTATATGTATGCATATATAAACATAAAATATATATGTGGCTGTATTATTATCATTGTATGTATATATCCTGTACCATCTATCAATCTATGTATTCTGTCAACCTATTATCATATAAGTGACATATAAGATGATGTCAAATATTCAATACACATGAATAGAGGTATATTTTTTAGACTTCGTTGGGGGGATTCATTGAATAGATGTGAATTTTTTCATTTGTTAAGTACCTGTTTACATGTGTTGACAAGATATTAAGTTAGACCTTAATTTTATTTAAGTGTTGAATAGTAGGTAGAGAAAAAAAGAAAGGACAGTCATAGAATCCTATCCATAGAAGATACAAGCAACTCCAGCTCCAGCACATGGGAGGCTCTCTTCCTGCCTTCACTGGCACTGCATGCATGTAGTGCATGTATATACATCTAGAGAAAATATTCATTCATTTATACTTTTAAAAATCTTTAATTTAAATAATATTAAAAAATCAGAGATCATTGAAATTCAAGTATGAGAATTTGATTGGTATTTCTTTACTCTTACAAAGGTATAGTCTCTTTTTTCCTTAGAATTTTCTTTGTACCAGTCTCTGCATGAGAATCTAGTGCTGCTATAACCATCATTTAAAACTAATTAAGTCCTAGTATCCTTTGTGATAGAGGTGTAGAGACAACTTTCTCCTGTAATTCCCTGGGCTGCAATCCCCTGTCTGCTAAATACTTTTTCCTTTTATAGAAAATATATTATTTTCTCATAAAATATATCCTGATGACAGTTTCTACTTCTTCTACTCCTCTGAGTTCTTCTCCATGTTTCCTTCCCTCCAGATCACTGTCTTTTTGACCATCAATAGAAAATAATCACTTCTAAAATAAAACAATCAAACATTACAAAATAAAATATAAGATAAAACAAGAACAATTACATTGAGTCAACCCAATAGTTAGAAAAAGAACCCCAAGAGCAGTTATAAGCATTAGAGACCAACTTACTTGAAAACTCAATATTCTCAATATTCCCATTAAAACACTAAACTGAAAGCTCTAATATATACATAGAGGACACATTTTGGTCCTGTGTTTTCTTCTTCAGTCTCAGTGAATTCATATGAGGCTTGCTTAGTTGATTCAGGGGGCCTTTATTTTGTTATGTTCTCAAAAGCATGAATAGTTGCTTGTGTTATTCATCTTTAGCCATTCTTATAGACTTAAGATAGAAGATCAAAATAATTTTTATTTGCATTTTGGTGGTGCTTAAGGATGTTGAACCATTCTTTAAGTGTTTCTCAGCCATTTGAATTTCCTCTATTGCAAATTCTGTTTGATCAGTACCCCATTTTTAAATTCTATTATTCAGTATTTTGATATCTAGTTTCTTGAATTCTTTATGTATTTTGGACATCAGTACTCTACTGAATGTGGAAGTGGTGAAAACATTTCCCATTCTGTAGGCTGCTACCTTCTCCGAATGACAGTGTCATTTACCATACAGTTGAAACTTTTTGTGACCAGTATGTGATCCATTTTGGAGGAAGTTGTATGAGGTACTGAGAAGAAGATATATCATTTGATGTTTGAGTAAAATGTTCTGTAAATATCTGGTAGGTCCATTTAGTTTATAAAATCTGTTAGCGCCAGCATTTCTCTGTTAAGTTTTTGTCTGGGTGATATGTCCAGTGGTAAGAGCAAGATATTGAAGTATCTCCCTGTCATATACTAATTTGATTTAAGCTGTAGTAGTGTTCCTTTGATAAAAGTTTGTGATCCTGTATTAAGAAACTAATTTTCATCTTGATAGATTTTTTTCAATGAGTATGTAGTGTCCTTCCCTAACTCTTTTCAGTAGTTTTGGTTTGAAGTCTATTTTGTTAAATATTAAAAAAGGTTGCTTTAAATACCAGTTTGCTTCTTAGGTCCATGTGCTTAGAATATCTTTTTTTCCAATCCATTACTCTGAGGTAATATTTAACCTTGATGTTCAAGTGTGTTTTTGAGTTCAACAAAAGGATGGATCCTGTTTTACACCCTAAGTTCTGTTAATCCACTGGTTCCCAACTTGCGGGTCATGACCACTTTTGAGGATACATATCCGATATCCTGCATACCAGTTGTTATATAACCAGATTGATAACATAGTAAAACTACAGTTATGAAATAGCAACGAAATAATTTTTTGGTTGGGGGACATTACAAGATGAAGAACAGTACTAAAGGATGGCAGCATTAGGAGGGATGAGAACCACTGTGTTAGTTTATGTCTTTTACTGGAGAACTGAGATCATTGATATTGAGAGTTATCAATGATCAATGATTATTGATTCCTGCTATTTTTTTTTGTTGGTGGTATTGTGTGAGTATGAGTGAGTGAATGTGCGTGTTTGTGTGTGTGTGTGTGTGTGTGTGTGTGTGTGTGTGTGTGTGTGTGTTTCCCTTCTTTATATTTAGCAAATCTGAGATCATTTATACCCTGTGTTTTCATGTGTGGAGTTTTCTTCTAGCACCATCTGTATGGCTTAATTTGTAGATAAATATTGTTTAAATTTGGCTGTATCATAGCATATTATATTTTATCCATGTCTGATTACTGACAGTTTTATTTGGAATAGCAGTCTGGGCTGGCATTCGTGGTCTCTTAGAGTCTGAAGCACATTTGCCCAGGCTTTTATGTGTTTTAACATTGAAAATTCAGGTGTGATTCTAGTAGGTATGTCTTTCTGTTAGTTGGTCTTAATTGTTTAAAAAAATCCCAACCATTTGATTTTTTTCAGTGAAGACTGGGGTAAAAACCAGCTCACTCAGAGAGTCAGAGAAAGCACCCAGCTAACCTTCCTACTCCATCGACAACCCAGAAAGAAAACTCCTTTCTCCTTCTCTAAACTTATTCAAATACCCTCAACTCAATATCCATCCTTTCTACTTCCTGTGTTTTCTTATGTTTACTCCCTGTCAAATGGTTTCTTATTCAGCATCTTGATGGTTAACTTTAGTTAGCTCTTGGATGAAAGGTGAGTGCATTGGCTGAACCACACAGCAAGTACTTGTTTACAGTAAACAGAAGCTCTTAGGTTAAAGATATGTGCTAGGTCTGACCCATATCACAACAATAAACACATTTTTCCAGTTCACAATCTTGAGGTTAACAATGTGATCATATATCCTGCAATAAGTGCTTTTCTCTGTCAACTTTTAATACTCTTTCTTTGTTCTCTATGGCTAGTATTTTGATAATTATGTGCTAAGGGGACTTTATTTCTGGCCCAATGTCTTTAGTATTCTGCAATCTTCTTGTACCATTATATGTATTTCCTTCTTTACAATAGGAAAGTTTTCATCTATAATTTTGTTGAAAATATTTTCTGGGCTTTTAGCTTGGATTCTTCTCATTCCTCTATTGATATATTTTCTTAGTTTTTGTCTTTCCTAGTCTCCTAAATTTCTTGAATGTTTTATGTCAGGAGAATTTTATATTTAACATTTCCTTTACCAATGAATCCATTTTTCTATCATATCTTTGTTAGCCAAAGTCATTTCTTGGAAATTCCTAAACAATTCAGGCTTTTTCTAAGACAATAGTTTGCTCTCCACAAACCGACTGCAGCAAGACCTCATTACTGAATACAACACCCATAACTCCTTTAACATGGAGACATGGACATGGTACCTACATAACTTTAACCTGTATGTTCAAGTGTCTTTGGTACTGGAAGGTATTCTGAAGGTTAACAAAGAAGAAATATAAAATGAACAGATCTGCAAAACCTTTGATCTACAATGCTGCCTTGCCTGCGAAATATGTGAGGACAATTGTGGTACAAAGCTTATAGGAGTAAGCAATCAATGTGTGACTTTATTTAAAGTCTATTCAGTGAGATTGAACCCATACCTGACTTTGCTTGTGTGACAAAGAAACAGAGACTAGATAGCCCTGAGACACAGAGTAAATCAAATACTACTTATGTGAAAACAAAACAAAACAACATGATGTGATAATGACTTCAAAATATATTCTGCGATACTATAGGTCAGTGCCTTGTTCAGCCATAACCAGAGAAACTTCTTCCTTTAGCATTTGGGAACAAATACAGAGACTTACAACCAAATATTATTCAAGGAGAGAGAGAAAAAGAGAGACAGATCTTGGAAGACACAGTTCTAAATGGGAGGATTCCATCAATTTCCATTCTTCATAGCTCAGAGAACCCCTCAGAAGAGAGGTAGAAGGAGTGTTACAGCCAGAAGGAATGAAAGACACCAGAAGAATAAGTCCTTCTGAATCAACTGAGTAAAGATCATATGAACTAAAGAGACTGAAACAGGAAGCACAGGGTCAACATGAGTCTGCAGCAAGTCTACATAGTATATATTAGAGCTTTTTAATTATTAATTTTATGGGATTCCTGAGTGTATGAATGAGTGGGTCTGCTTGTGATTCTTGTGCCTTCTCTTGGGGTCTTTTCCTTTTTATGATTTTCCATGTCACACTTTAATGTAATAGTTTTTGTTTAACTTTATTATATATATATATATATATATATATTATGCTTTGTTTTCATCTCTTGAAGCCTATTCTTTTCTAATAAGAGATAGAAAGGGAGTGTATCCTGATGGGACAAGAAATGGGAGGAAAAGAGGGAGTGGGAATCATAATCAGGATACAAAGTATGAGAAAAAATTCTATTTTCAATTAAAGGGAAGGATAAAATAAAATAATGAATAGTAAGCTAGAGAGGGGTTGGTAGAGTTACAGGAGTACAATTATGGGCTTCTTACAAATTGAGTGGAGCAATACCAAAGTATCTCTGGTTGTGGAGAATGCAATACCAGGACAGCATTGAGAGCTGAAACAGATCCACTGAGCATGTCACAGAGAGCATAGATTGAGAAGGTGCCACCTCCACCATTTTCTGAACATAAACTAATGTACAAGAAGTGTTCTGAGCTTGAATGATATTCCTTATATATCCCTCCTTGCTCTTTTTCAAATTCATAGCCACATTCTGCTAATTTTTGCTATATATATATATATGTGCATATACACATATGCATTATAGTACTTCTTTAATATATGATTATAAAACATAACAAAAGGGATATAAATGCTGTTGTAAAATGATGAGCATTTATTTATTTTGGGCAGAGTAGAATCAGGTACAGCCATAAGTATGGATTATGTTTCCAAAAGGTAAAACAGAACTATCACATTCCACAGCCAAAGAGTTTACATCCAAAGGACTCTAAATTATGCCTTAGAGACATTGAAACTCCTTGTTCATTTTCTGAGTGTTCATAGCAGGCAAGTAGTAGAACCAGCCTAAACATCAATCAATAGAGGAATGGATAAGAAAAATATGGTACATATATATTTTAGTATTTTATTAGAATGATAAAATGAATTAATAGCATGTACAGAAATGTATATAAAATTATTAGATATCAAAATGTTCAGTGACAGAAACCAAATCTAGAAAATCAATTTTATCTAAATTCCTGTGTGTGTTTGTAGTCATAAAATTATGAAGAATAACACAAGAAACAAAGAAGAATTATTAACGAGCAAGAGAGAGAGAAATAGTAGGAAATAGAACATATGTCACATGAAAGAAGAATAGGAGGACTCTTAAAGAATGGTGGAGACCAAGCAGAGAGGGATCTGTGCGAGAGAGGGCAAGGGATATGTGGTGCAAATTAGAACTCTCTCTATATATTAAAATTTCATGATTAATGCAATTACATCTCATTATAGAAAAAAAAGGAACTCAGTGTTACCAAACTATTTTATTTGTCCTGTTATGGGAGCCATGATGTGGCAATTAGTCCATTTGTTGACACCCTTGAACAGTGCCATGTGAAAATAAAGCCTTTGATGGCATAATGGAGAATTGCTCTGCACAAATAGCATTGTTAGCTCACAATAGAGCTTTGATGCCATACTGCCACTGCACAGTTTATAATGACTTGAAGGGCTCTTACGTGAAAATTGAAGACTGTGTACCACAGTTAGGAATTTGATGGCACAGTGCAACAATATGATGGCTGAACTAAACACTGGTGTGTAAATGTAAGAAGTTCTGATGTCACAATGAAGCATTGAGTTTCCACAGATGAATAATATCATAGCTACAATTAAGTAATAAAATTCTCAGAATACTTTAAAAATTGATAATATACAGAAAGAAAGAGAATGCTAAAACCATAGCAACAATTTCAAAATATAAAGGACAGTAAATTTTCTTCCATTAGTTTATGCCATCCTGAGTAACCAATTTCATTCTTTTGTATTTTACAACAGCCTTTTGATTTTTAATTATTTTATTCTTTGAAAATATGATTATATAATTTACCCTTCTCTTTGATCCTTCCAAACCCTCCCATATAACCCTCCTTGCTCTCTTTCTAATGCATGGCCTATTCTTTCATAGTTTCTATGTGTGTGCATGCATGCGTGCATGTGTGTGTGTGTGTGTGTGTGTGTGTGTGTGTGTGTGTGTGTGTGCATATGTATGTGTGACTGAGAGGGAGAGAGAGAGAGAGAAGTCATGAAAACCAAAATTTCTGTAATTATCATGAAAATTTGGATATTATTTAATAAATGTAGTCAGTGTAGTTTAAAACAAAGGTATAATATTTACTGTTATAAGAGAAGGAACCATCTGTTGGACTGAAAGGGGAAACTTCTGGGGGGAAGAGGGTGGAAGGGCAGGATAGGAAGGGGGAATAGGAGGGGTTTGTGACTGAGATGAAACTTGAAGAAAAAAATAAAGTATTAAAAAAAAAACAAAGGTCACAAGAAAATGAACTGATATATGTAAAAGGAGGACAGTAGCAGAGTCCATAAAGTGGGATCTATCTACTCAAGAGAATTACCTGAAATTATACTTTCATATGAGGGTTTGGGTGAAAATGAAATTTTAAGAAATAAATATGTTTTTCCAAAACAAAGTGTCCATATTATGATATTGTGCTATTAGAATATATGTTCCTTTTTAAGGTATATATTAAAAATTCAATAATTTTTCTAAGATACTGCCAGATTGATTTCCATAGTGGTTTACAAGTTTGCACTCCCACCAGCAATGGGGGAATTTTCCCCTTTCTCCACAATCTCTCCAGCAGGTGCTGTCATTTTAGTTTATGATCTTAGCCATTCTGATAGGCGTGAGATGGGATCTCAGAGTAGTCTTGAGTTGCATTTCTCTGACAATTAAAGATATTGAGCATTTCTTCAAGGGTCTCTCAGCCTTTACAGATTCCTCCTTTGTGAATTCTCTGTTTAGCTATTTTCCCCATTTTTTTTATTAGATTATTTGGTTTCTTGGCATTTAATTTCTTGAGTTCTTTGTAAATTTTGGATATTAGCCCTGTGTCAGATGTGGGGTTGGTGAAGATCTTTTCCCAATCTTTAGATTGCCATTTTATTGTAGTGACAGTGGCTTACAGAAACTTTTCAGTTTCATCATGTCCCATTTATTGATCATTGTTTTAGAATGTGAGTTATTGGTGTTCTGTTCTGTAAATTATCACCTGTCCCAATGAGTTCGATCAAGGCTTTCCCCCACTTTCTCTTCTATTAGATTTAGTGTGTGTGTTTTACGTTAAGGTCTTTGATCCACTTTGACTTAAGTTTTGTGTAAGGCAATAGATATGGAATGGGTCAGCCATACCACTCCTGGGTATACTTCCAAACAATTCCTCACCAGTTCACAAGGACATCTCCTAAACTCTGTTCATAGCAGCTTTATTTGTAACAGCTAGGAAATGGAAACAACCCAGATGTCCCACAACTGATGAATGGACAAAAATGCTTTGGTACACTTACACAATGGAATACTACTCAGCCATCAGAAACAAGGAAATCATGCAATTTTCTGCCAAATGGATGGAACTAGAAAAGCTCATCTTGAATAAGCTACCCCATACCCAGAAAGATGCACATGGCATGTACTTATAAATGGATTTTAGCCATATAGTACACGATAATTATCCTCCAACCAAGAGACTGAAAGGAAGAAGAACATAGACTTTGTTATTTGTTAGTGTGATATTCTGCCCTAGTGGAGCTGCCATGTAGGACCCCAGTGCAAGAGGAAGCTCTTCACCCTCATATGGCTGCTGAACTGAAGGGGGCTGATATGTAGGGCACCCCACACTGGAGAAGTAGGATAGGTGAGAGAAGGAGGAGAGGGTGGGAGGGTGAGAGGGTGGGCCTGAGTGGGATCGAGGAAGGTGGCTGTGAGGGAGATGTAGGTTGAAGTAATAAATAAATAGTAACAAAAAAACGAAACAATAAATAAATAAATAATGTTTTGCTATCAAAAAAACCCTCAATAATTTGAATGTCATGAAGGTCAATGAGACAAAACACTCAATAGGATTATAGTCTGGGTTATTGCTGAAGAGAATATCTTCTCTTCAGTGCTCTATTAAACAAAGATCCTCCATTGATTTTGCCTTTCACCATAATCTGATGTTCATAGCTATTGTGCTGCCCTGTAACTCTGGCTTCTTTTATGTCTACAGCTCAGCAATATTTTACTAATTTTATTACCTCTGTAACAAACCTTTTTCTAAAATTAAGGGTCAAATGTCAAATTGCATTCAAAGAAGCCACCCTAGAGTACACAAATTCACTTTAAATTAGTTGTTTGCAAATGTTGAAACAATAATTTCTTCCCCTAAGTGCATGTGACACACAGCTCCGTGGTGATCTAGGCATATACTGATGCAGTGGTATAAGACACTGATGGTGTAGTTTAAAGTCCAGTATTTGGTAGATATTTACAAAGGGGAGGAGAGAACCAGAACTCTCAATGGTAAGTAAAGTCTTTGCGAGGCTCCCAAATATGTTTCCATTTCTACTTTTTTTTTAACTCTATTTTCATCGTTTTTTTAAATTTATTTATTTACTGCTTCAGGTTACATCTCCATCATAGTGTCCTCTTTCCACCTCTTCCAGTCTCACCCTCCCACCCTCTACCCCCTATCCCTTCCATCCCACTCCTCTGGAGTGGAGTGTCCCTACATATCAGTCCCCCACTCCAGTTCAGCAGTCATATGAGGGCCAAGAGCCTTCTCATACACTGGGGGCATATAAGGCAGGCCCACTAGGGCAAAATGTCTCACTGACAGGAAAAAAAAGTTTAAGTTCATGTTCCCTTCGGTGCATTCCTTGTAGTATAGTTATCCTGTACTATATGGCTAAAATCCGACCATAAGTGAATAGATGCATGTGCATCCTCCTGGGTCTGGGTTAGCTCACTTAGGATGAGCTTCTCTAGTTCCATCCATTTGGTTGCAAAATGCATAATTTCATTGTTTCTGATAGCTGAGTAATATTCCATTGTGTAGATGTACCACAGTTTGGTTGAGGGACAAAAAAATATTCACCAACCCCACATCTGACAAAGGGCTAGTATCCAAAATTTACAAAGAACTCAAGAAATTAAATGCCAAGAAACCAAATAATCCAATTAAAAATGGGGGAAGGAGCTAAACAGAGAATTCACAAAGGAGAGATTCCTAAAGACTGAGAGACACTTGAAGAAATGTTCAGCATCCTTAACCGTCAGAGAAATGCAACTCAAGACAACTCTAAGATTCCATCTCACACCTGTCAGAAAGGCTAAGATCAAAAGCTCAAATGACAACACATGCTGGTGAGGGTGTGGAGAAAGGGGAACCCTCCTCCATTGCTGGTGGGAATGCAGGCTTGTGCAAGCACTATGGAGGTCAGTATGGCGATATCTTAGAAAACTTGGAATAGCTCTACCTCAAGACCCAGCTATACCACTTCTGGGTATACATCCAAATGACTCCTCATCGAATCACAAGGAAGTTGCATCATCTATGTTCATAGCAGCCTTATTTGTAATAGGTACTTTTATTTTTTTAAGTTTACAAAAGAGAACATTGATTTATCTTGGATCTTAAAACAGATTATGTTATACAAATCTCCCATTCACATGTTAGAAAATTCTTGGAAACATCCTAACTAAAGGTTATTCATATGCTTTATTTCTCAGTTTCCTACAAGTGTGAATCAGGATAGGCAGAGAGGCTTAGTAAGTGAATGAGGAGGGGCTTTATTCAACTTAACTTTGATCAGTAATACCATAGAAATATCTAAAATCATGTACACCAATAAAAAATTTAAAAATAGAATATGCGAGATTTGGTTAAATAGTTAAAAATCATGTACTGCTGAAGAAATCTCAAGTTCAGTTTCCAGCCTCCATGTCATATGGCTCATATCCATCAGTAACCAACCCATATACAGGCTGCCTAAAACATGCTTCTGATCTTTTCAGGTGTCAACATTCATATAAACATATTTACACATAGAAACACACAAGTACACATCAGCAAAATCGCATATTTTTTAAAAGGAAGTAATTATTTTAAGAAGATGACAATATCTTATTGGTAGCCAGCTCAAACTTACTTTAAAACAAAACAAAAAACAAAATTGCTTTTGTACTTCTGTATTTCTGTGAAAAAATACCATGGGTGATGCAACATTTAGAAGAATGAGTTAGTTTGGGTTTATTGTTTCAAACAGACTATAGTCTATAATAGTGTTGTAGAGGCATCAGGCAGTGAGCAAGGCAACTGAAGCAGCAGCTGAAGCTCACATAGCTACAAACAGAGGAAAAGAGAGAGACATACAGAAAGAGAATGAGAGACAGAGACAGATTGAGATGGAGTTAGGTTTTGAGCTCTCAAAGCCTGTCCACAGTGACACACTTCCTCCTAAATCTACCTAAAGCATGCCATCATCTGGGGAACAATGATCCAGGGGAAATGTGTCATTCAAACCACCACAAAATTATAGAATGTACTTCCTGCACCTTCTTTCCAGATTGATTTTCTTAGTGTTCAATGAGGATTATTTCTGTGCCTTCCATTGTTCCTATGAATACCAATCAAAGTGAGAATATGATTTTCTTCAACCCCCTAGCCAGTGAAAATACAAAAATGGTATATTTAAAGGCAACTTTGGGGGCGGGCCAAGATGGCGGCGACCTACACTGACGCAATTTGAACGCGGGGGAAAAAAGAGCCATAAAAAACACAGAGTTATTGGGCACTGTGCAAAACCGGAGGGGCTAGACCCCCTCCCGGGAACACTCACAGCTCCCAAGGGACTGTTAAAAGTCCCAGGGCAAGGCTCTCCTCCATCTCTCACAGACACGGAAGCCACTAAACCCGGGATTTGGGAACTCCCATTTGGAGAGGCGCTTGGTAAGATCGATCCCAACTTACAGCAGGCAGAATCAGGGTCCACTTGACCATAGATCGCTGGCCTATTGGGCTCCCCACACATCAGGTTGAACTTATACCCACTTAAAAAACTTTGCGAGATAGTAGAAGGCTTAGCAAGGAACAAACAGGGGGCTCAGCGGGTGGTCCGCAGCCGCTCATGAAGTGGAGGGTGGGAGGTTCTGAGAGAGCGCGGGAAGCTGGGAACACAAAGGCGGGCGGGAGGGGCCAAATCCCGCACACTAACGGAAGCACAGCTGGGGAGGGAGCACGGCTGGCAGGGCCAAAACCCCGCAAACCCACGGCAGGTCATCTGGGGAGAGACACAGGCGTGGGCAGGGCCAGGGACCCGTGCACCCATGGCTGAGCTGCTGGGACGAGAGGGCCACTCAGGCAGCTGTAGGATCCGGGGCTTGGGGTACCCACGGGTCAGGTGGCGGCGCAGACAGGAAGGGAATCAGGCACAGAGTCCAGCCCTGTGGCGAGAAGCCTAGAGAGAAACCAGAAATCGGGATCATAGCTGTATCCAGGAAAATCCAGACATATTAAGTGTGGAGCCAGACCCTGTCAGCCTCCGTGATGACAAACAAAGCCCACAGAATCTGTGCCTGGGCAAACAGGCCCATACCATCAGAACCATTACAGGCTGATAACTCAGAGTGCAACATAGGGAAGTCTCAATTGGGAGCAGTGAAACAATCTTGGTCCATTACTCACAACCTGGGAATAGGCTGCACCAGCTCACAGTTCCCCAGGCGATTAAAACCACAGTGACCTTGAAATCCCCCTGTAAGCAAAGACAGAGAGCCAAGTAACTCGTCCCCTGCACCAAATCATCTACTGTGGTTCCAAGCACAGAAAACAGACAGCTAAACCCATCCAATGGCGAAAGGTCAAAAAAAAAAAAAAATAGAAATCAAGGAATTATGACTCCAACAAAGCAGAATCATCCTAGCTCACCCAATTCGGATGACCACACACCAACAGAAACACATGAAAACATTGACAATTCTGCATTATGGAAAGTGATAGAGTCCCTGCAAGAAGAACTTAAATCTATGAAGGAATTCAAAGAAGCCACAATTCTACAAATCAAAACAAGGAACAACACCATTAAAGAGCTCCAAGTCAAGGTGACAGAGCTTGCACAGGAAAAGGAAAAAGCCATGAAAGATTTTCAAACAAAAACAAGCAAGCTGGAGAAGGAAATGTACAAAACGAAAAAAACCATACAAGACATGAAAATAGAAATAGAAACAATAAAGAAAACACAGTCAGAGTTAAAAGAGGAAGTGGAGAACCAAGGGAAGAGAACAGGAACTACGGATGTGAGTATCAACAATAGGATGCAAGATATGGAAGACAGGATCACAGGCATGGAAGATTCAGTGGAAGAAATCAGTACAACATCCAAAGAAAATGAGAAGGCTAAAAAATCTCTCACCCACAACATCCAAGAAATCAAGGACTCAATGAAAAGATGGAACCTAAGAATTATAGGTATAGAGAAAAGAGAGGACTCCCGACTCCAAGGTCCAGGAAATATCTTCAACAAAATCATAGAGGAAAACTTCCCAAACCTGAAAAAAGAGATGCAAATAAAAACCCAAGAGGCTTACAGAACACCAAACAGATTAGACCAGAAAAGAAACTCCTCTTGCCACATAATAATTGAAACTCCAAATGTACAGAACAAAGAAAGAATATTAAAAGCTGTAAGAGAAAAAGGTCAAGTCACATACAATGGCAGACCCATCAGAATTACACCTGACTTCTCCCCAGAAACGTTAAAAGCTAGAAGGGCCTGGTAAAATATACTACAAGTCCTGAGAGATCATAGGTGCCCAGCCAGACTACTTTACCCAGAAAAACTCTCTATCAACATAGATGGAGAAAACAAGATATTCCATGACAAAATCAAATTTAAACAATATCTACCCACAAACCCAGCCCTACAAAATCCTAGAAGGAAAATCCCAACCCAGAGAAGAAAACTCCACCCAAGAAAACAAAGGGAATAGAAAACCCCTCAGCAACTAAACCAAAAGAGGCACAGGACCACCACCTACACCAAACTAATGGGAAATAACAACCCCAGGTCACTAATATCCATCAACATCAGTGGACTCAACTCCCCAATAAAAAGACATAGGTTTACAGAGTGGATCCGCAAGCAAGACCCTTCCTTATGCTGTATACAAGACACATCTAACTACGAAAGATAGACACTACCTCAGAGTAAAGGGCTGGGAAAAGGTTTTCCAAGCAAATGGACCCAGGAAGCAAGCTGGAGTAGCCATCCTAATATCAAACAAAACAGACTTCCAACTGAAGTTAATGAAGAAAGACAAAGAAGGGCACTATATACTCATTAAAGGGAATATTCATCAAGAGGAAATCTCAATACTGAACATCTATGCCCCAAATACAAAGGCACCTACTTTCGTAAAAGAAACACTTCTAAAACTTAAAGCACAAGTCGATCACAACACATTAGTAGTGGGAGACTTCAACACCCCACTCACAACAAAGGACAGATTATCAAGACAGAAGACAAACAGAGAAATATTGAGTCTAACAGAGATCATGAAACAAATGGACCTAACAGATATCTACAGAACGTTTCACCCAAACACAAAGGACTACACCTTTTTCTCAGCACCCCACAGAACCTTCTACAAAATCAACCACATAATTGGTCACAAGGATAGTCAAAATAGATACAAGAAAATTGAAATAACACCTTGTATCTTATAAGACCACCATGGAATAAAGCTGGTCTTCAACAGCAAAAGAATCAACAGAAAGCCTACACACACATGGAAATTGAACAGCTCCTTACTGGATGACCACTGGGTCAGGGAAGAAATAAAGAAGGAAATCAAAGACTTCTTAAAATCCAACGACAATGAAGATACAACACACCCAAACCCATGGGATACATTGAAAGCTGTGCTATGAGGAAAGTTCATAGCACTAAGTGCTTTCAAAAAGAAAATTGTGACAGCTCATATTAGTGAACTAACAGCTAAGCTGGGTGAATTGGAAAAAAAAGAAACAAACACTCCCAAGAAGAGCAGAAGACAGGAAATCATCAAACTTAGAGCTGAAATCAACAACTTAGAATCAAAAAAACTATACAAAGAATCAATGAAACCAAGAGTTGGTTCTTTGAGAAAATCAACAAAATAGACAGACCCCTAGCCAAATTAATTAAAAGGCAAAGGGAAAGAACACGAATCAACAAAATCAGAAATGAAAAGGGAGAAATAGCAACAGACATTGAGGAGATCCAGAAAATATTCGGACATTACTTTAAAAATCGATAGATATTCCACTAAATTTGAAAACCTAAGCGAAATGGACAATTTCCTCGATAAATTCCACCTACCAAAACTAAATCAAAATCAGATTAACAGCTTAAACAGCCCAATAACACCTAAGGAAATAGAAACAATCATTAATAATCTCCCAACCAAAAAAAGCCCAGGACCAGATGGCTTTAGCATGGAATTCTACCGGACCTTCAAAGAGGAACTAACACCATTACTTTTCAAACTCTTCCACCACATAGAAACAGAAAGATCACTGCCAAACTCATTCTATGAGGCCACTGTCATTCTGATTCCTAAAACACACAAAGACCCAACAAAGAAAGAGAACTTCAGACCAATCTCCCTCATGAACATAGATTCAAAAATACTTAATAAAATACTAGCAAACCGAATTCAAGAACACATCAAAAGTATCATACACCATGATCAAGTAGGCTTCATCCCTGGAATGCAGGGATGGTTCAATATACGAAAGTCTATCAATGTAATTCACCACACAAACAAGATGAAAGAAAAAAAACCACATGATAATCTCGCTAGATGCAGAAAAAGCATTTGACAAAATCCAACACCCCTTCATGCTAAAAGTTCTGGAGAGAACGGGCATACAAGGACCATACCTAGAAATAATAAAGGCAATATACAGCAAGCCAGTAGCCAACATCAAATTAAATGGAGAGAAGCTTGAAGCATTTCCTCTAAACTCAGGGACAAGACAAGGATGTCCCCTTTCACCATATCTCTTCAATATAGTACTTGAATTCCTTGCTAGAGCAATAAGACAACTAAAGGAGATCAAAGGGATAAAAATTGGAAATGAAGAAGTCAAATTATCCCTATTCACAGATGATATGTTAGTATACATAAGCGACCCCAAAAACTCCACCAAAGAACTCTTACAGCTGATAAACAACTTCAGCAAGGTGGCTGGATACAAAATTAACTCAAAAAAATCAGAAGCCCTTCTTTATACAACAAACAAATATACCGAGAAAGAAATAAGGGAAACAACCCCCTTCACAATTGCCACAAACAACATAAAATACCTGGGGGTAACTCTAACCAAGCATGTAAAGGACCTGTATAACAAGAACTTCAAGCCCCTGAAGAAAGAAATGGAAGAGGCCTTTAGAAGATGGAAAGATCTCCAATGCTCATGGATAGGTAAGATCAACATAATAAAAATGGCTATCCTACCAAAAGCAATATATAGATTTAATGCAATTCCTATCAAAATACCAACACAATTCTTTATAGACCTGGAAAAAGCTATTCTCAACTTCATATGGAACAACAAAAAGCCCAGAATAGCTAAATCAATCCTGTCCAAGGAAAAAACATCTGGAGGTACCACCATCCCAGATTTCAAGCTGTACTACAGAGCATCAGTAATAAAAACAGCATGGTACTGGTATAGAAACAGACCAGTGGATCAATGGAATCGAGTTGAAGACCCAAACATGGATCCACACACCTATGGCCAACTAATCTTTGACAAAGAAGCCAAAAACGCACAATGGAAGAAGGACAGCATCTTCAACAAATGGTGCTGGTCCAACTGGATGTCCACTTGCAAAAGAATGAAATTAGACCCATACCTATCACCTTGTACAAAACTTAATTCCAAGTGGATCAACGACTTTAACATAAGGCCAGCCACACTAAAGATACTAGAAGAAAAAGTAGGAGAAACCCTCGAACTCATTGCCACAGGTTACAACTTCCTGAACAGAACACCAACAGCTCACGACCTGAGATCAACAATCAATAAATGGGACCTCATGAAACTGAAAAGCTTCTGTAAGGCAAAGGACACTATCATTCGAACAAAACGGCAACCAACAGACTGGGAGATAATCTTCACCAACCCCATATCTGATAGAGGGCTATAATCTAAAATCTACAAAGAACTCAAGAAACTAAATGCCAAGAAACCAAATAATCCAATCAAAAAATGGGAGATGGAGCTAAATAGAGAATTCACAAAGGAGGAATCCCTAAGGGCTGAGAGACACCTGAAGAAATGTTCAACATCCTTAATCATCAGGAAAATGCAACTCAAGACGACCCTGAGATTCCACCTAACACCTGTTAGAATGGCTAAGATAAAGAGCTCAAATGATAGTGCATGCTGGCGAGGGTGTGGAGAAAGGGGAACCCTACTCCATTGCTGGTGGGAGTGCTGACTTGTGCAACCACTATGGAGGTCTGTCTGGCGATATCTTAGAAATCTAGGAATAACCTTGCCTCAGGACCCAGCCATACCACTTCTGGGTATACACCCAAAGGACCTCTCACGGAGACATAGGGACGTCTCCTCATCTATGTTCATAGCAGCCTTATTTGTAATAGCTAGAAATTGGAAACAACCCAGATGTCCCTCAACTGAAGAATGGATTAAAAAATTGTGGTACATCTATACAATGGAATATTACTCAGCTATCAGAAACAATGAAATCATGCAATTTGCAACCAAATGGATGGATCTAGAGGAGCTCATCCTGAGTGAGCTAATCCAGTCTCAGAAGGATGCACATGGCATCTATTCACTTATAGTACGATTTTAACTATATCGTACAGGATATCTGTACTACAACCAACACACCAAAAGGAACAAGGACATAATTTTTTTTTTATCTTTTTCTTTTTCCTTCTTTTTTTCTTTTTTCTTTTTCCTTTCCCATTTCCCTTTTCCTCTATTTTTTTGTTGATATTCTTTGTTTTGGGGGTTTGTGTGTTTTTTGGTCTTTTTTTTAGTATTCCCCCAGTAGCAATGAGACACCATTCACTGGCAGTACTGCCTCATAGGCCCCCGGTGAATGAAGAGGCTCTTGGCCCTCATATGACTCCTGATCTGTGGTGAGAGACTGTTAAGCAGGGACACTCCTCCCCAGAGGAACAAGACAGAAGGGTCAGGGGGTAGAGCATGGGAGGGTGGGGCTGGGAAGCGGGAAAAGAGGACAATATGATAAGGATGTAACCTGAAGCAACAAACAAATAAATTTATTAACTAAAAAAAAAAAAAAAAAGAAAGGCAGGGGGCAGGGCTGAAACACTGTGAATGGAATAGAGGATACAGCCATTCGGCCTGGTTTTGCAGACCTCCAGGTGTGGAGAAGATGTGGAGCTAAGGTAAAATACAAGAGAATTGTGGTATTGGCCCATGCCTTTGACTTCAGCAGAGACGGGGGG
>CAJQZJ010032273.1:2386834-2400332 GCA_907164525.1 Lophiomys imhausi | reverse complement strand
GGGGGGGGGGGGGGGGGGGGGGGGGGGGGGGGGGGGGGAGCACCGTAGAGTTGGTGGTGGTCTTATGTATCCTAGAGTCATACGGAGTGGGGTGGTGAGGGTGCATACTCTTGGTCCCACCATTCAAGAAGAGTACACCCTTGGTCCCAGCTCCCAGCACACTGGAGACAGAAAAGGGCAGATCCCGGAGCTCAGGGTCAGCCTGATGCAGGGCAAACTCTAAATAGAGAAAGACTTCGATCCAGGAGTGGTGGAATACATCTTTGATCCCTTCAGATAGGAAACACAGATCTCTGATCCCAATAATTAGAGTTCAGAGACACACACATGGGATTTGGAGGGACCTAGATTTGGAGGCTACTTACAAAAGGCCTTCTCGATGCAGGCAGATTGTCCTTTGGCATCTCAAAATATATACACTAGAGCTAGTTTAGCTCCAAGGTGACAGAATGATTTCTTCTTTAACCCGGATTGAAAGATAATGCTTTGTATGTTGTCAGAAGGCCAAATTTGCTTCAGGAGAAGTACTACTTAGACCCCCCCCCCCCAAAAAAAAAAAGACGACAATTGTCCTAGGGTTGGGATTGTGGCAGTTCTCTGTTCTTATCGTTCCAGGAGAATTGAAGTATCCATTAGGGGAGCCCGGGGACGGCTGGACAGCCAAATCCTCAGCATAGAGCAGAATCAGGCACCAAGGGGGATGAGTGACCCAGTTGATTCTGCCTGGCAGACTTCCTCAATAGCTGTCTCCATCGGGGGCCTGCAACCACCACAGTAATCCAATGTCACTGGGACCGCTCAGCTCTACACAATGCCCCGGCAGGAACCTCAGAGAAGCCTGCAAGATCAGCTTCTGCCTACAAACCCCTTAGGTCATCTAAACAGCTGAGAACAGAAGGACTGAACATAAAAGGAGTGTACTAACATTTTTAATCATTTTTCCCATTTGGGTTCGGGCCCCAAACAGGTCTACTATGACCCAAATCATCAGGAAGTCACTTTAAGAGAGCGACGTCCCATGCCCAGTGGATGGGGAAGGTGTTTCTCCGCCCTTCTTTTAGGTTATTTGAACGATAACTGAAAACTCTGATATGTAGGAGAAGAGACTACAAGCTGATAAATGGTCCTGTCTTAATGGGTTTTGGAGGTTAGCCCCAGGGAATTCCTACTTTTCCTTTTCTGTATCCTTCTTCCTCTCCATGTGGGAGTGCATGGGCTTGAGAAAAATGAGATATAGACATAGCACAGAAAGGTCCAAGAAGAAGGGGCAGATTATTGAATATGTCCTTATACCTTTGTATATTGATACAAAATTAGTAGTTTATTTGGCTTAAGTGGTATTGACCATTGTTTATTGTGCAAAAATAAGAATGTAGTGGATTACATTGGTATTGATCTTTGTATATTGATACAAAATTAAGATTATAGTGGCCACAATGGTATTGACCCTTGCATATGGACATAATATTAAGATTATATTGGGCTACATAGGCATTGATCTTGGTATATTGATACATAATTAAGAGTATATTTAACCACAATTGAATAGATCTTTGTATATTGATACAAATTTAAAGGTAACGCTTTCTAATGGTATCATACCTAGAGATACTTAAAAATAAAATGTGAAGCTCTGACCTCTTGATACCAACCGTCTAAAATGGTCTAGGATAGTTAAAACAAACTCCTAGTGATGCAAACATGTCACTTTGTTAGCTACTATGACAGTCTATCACAGATATTCTCTAAACTACCCAGTAATCAAGTTGCTAAGAGACAAGCAACATTTGCTTATCTAAATACAAGAGATGGGTAGGGCATCTTCAAAAACCCCAAGAGATCTGCAGAATATGGCATTCAAAGATGTTATCTTAAATCAAGATTTTTTTTGATATCGAGACATATCAGCACCTGACAGCACCCCCTATTCTACTCCAAGTAGAAGATAAGCATCGAAGAACCTCCACTGTAAGATGGTTGAATTAGTGGCAAGCCTTTCTCTTGGCATGAAAAACCCCTTGCACCAACTGCAGACAGACTGCTGTCCAAAAAGCACAAAACTTGGTAGCAGGGAAGTCGACAGCCTAACTCTGCCAAGACAGGGTAGGTAAGTCCTTCATAATCCCTGCTCTACAACAAATGTCTGTCAGAGAAACAGGACCCAAAGACTGAAGACTGATGCTGGAATGTATGGAGAGAAATTGGGAACTGTCCAGGCAGTCATTGGTATGTTCTTTCTTAGTTTTGGAAGCTGCAGGCCCTGCACTTCCTATATAAGCAAATATATTTATCCCTCTCAGGTCTCTGAGGTGGTTGAAGAATAGACAGCTAGAGTCTCATAGTTAAATTTTGAACTGTTTAGGAATCAAGAGGGTGATATAGATCTAAGAAGATACTGTTAAAAGTGTGTTGCAAGATAGTATGAATGTTGAGTCACATGTAGACCTATAAACTCATGGAGTTGGTTAGATAGTAGTATGTTAAAGTCAGGGGCCAAATATGTATAAACTGGACATTGGGAAGGTATACTGGGCCATTTAACTCTCATAAATGTGGCATATTTATATCTATTGTTTTGTATAATACTTACTGTTATAAGAGAAGGAACCATCTGTTGGTCTGAAAGGGGAAACTTCTGGGGGGAAGAGGGTGGAAGGGCGGGATAGGAAGGAGGAATAGGGAGGGGTTTGTTACTGAAATGTAACTTGAAGAAAAACAATAAAATATTTAAAAAAAGGCAACTTTGTAAGATTCTAGCTCTTACTCTTACATAACTATTTATCAAATATTACAAATTTATACACAAGTTGCTCAATTAACAGTAATTCTTAAACTTGGGTGAATATTTCGATTCCTTTAAAGTCATTTAGAACCCATTCTTACACCCAAGAAACAACTTAAGCTAGGATACTTTAGCAAATAGACTAGAAGAGGTATTTCTTAAATGTCTCTCAATGATTCTAATATGTCATCAGTTTTTAGGTTCTTAGTTGAATATTGAGAAAGTTTTACAGTTCCAAAATATATTGTCAAGCTTTACTATGTCATAAAATTATTTTCTAAGACTCCCAGTTGACACTTTCCCCTATAGACAAAACATGAATGATAAATTGTAAAAGAGACTATTTCTTGCTGAAATTTTAAGAAGTATTTCAATGGTATAACTTTAAAGCATATATTTTCTTTCATATCCCAGTTTTTTTCTCTTTAGCAATCATAGAAGTTCCCATTCCTTGTGTCTAGTACTAGCATAATATGAAATTATTCATCGGCATCTTTGAATTTTGGTAGATTACTTCTCTTTATAATCCTAAGTTTTTATTATCCACGAGTAATTCTCTTCATTTCTTTTTTCTGAATATTTAGGTCATTATGTTTTCTTCATTCCAAAGCAATATTAAGAAATCACTACTGAATTTGAAGCTGGTGCATGTTAGTTAGCTTTTAATATCAATGCTTAGTACAACCTAACGGGGAAAATTCTGGGAGTCATTATATTCTGTTCACATCAACTTTGTATTTTTTTATTCCAAAGGTTAAAGACTTGATATTAAAAGCCCCAAACTTTCATTTTAAACACATACTTTTTTAAAATTTATTTATTTATTGCTTCAGGTTACATCTCCATCATACTGTCCTCTTTCAACGCTTCCCAGTTCCGCCCTCCCACACTCTACCCCCTTTTAAAAACTCAAAGCTAGTCCCATATATGAGAGAAAATGTATATGTTGATCTTTCTGATTTTGTATTACTTCAGTATAAAGAACTATTTCCATCTCTATCCACATACTCACAAATTTTGTAACCTACTTCTTCATAACAGCTGAAAACCACTCCCTCATATAAATGGACCATATCTACTTCAGTATTTGTTGGACATCAAGGCTGTTTCCATGCCCTAGCTTTTATGAATAGTGTAACAAAGAACATGAGTGAGCAGATATCATTATAGTAGGATATACAGAGTCCTTTGAGAATATTCCCAGGAGGGGCATGGATTATATTGTATATGTGTTATTAACCTTTTGAGGTACCTACTACTGATTTCCATAGTGGAGGAACCACAATGCACTCGAAACTTGGGAGATCAAGCCAAAAAGAAATCCCAGGATAGTTGTTGCAGCGTGATATTTACTGATCATGAATAAGTACCCATGGGTAACTGATGAGAGCTGAAGTATAGAGAGTCAGTTTATTCTTGGATGCAACAAATAAGAGGGTACTCACATTCCTTTAGATGATCCTAAACCTGTGCACCCAGAGATGGAACTAAGTATAGACTCAGTGGGCTCAAAATAAAATTAAAAACAGAACACATGAAGACACCCATGAACACAATATAAAACATAATTATATGTAGGAATATATGTATATAAATTTGCAATTACTTACTGAATTAACAATATGGAAATTTGAGAATATAAAGAATCAAATAAAATTTAGATTTTCCCAGACATAAGCAAAACAGAAATGTAGAGATGTCTAATACATATTTTATATATATATATACATATATATATATATATATATTACTTGTCATCAATACCTTAATTGTTGCATTCTACTTACATTGTTCTGAAGAAAACTTAGAACTTAGTCTGATATAAGTAGCCTATTCAAACAAGTAGTAACAATATACATGCTCTTAAAATAATCCCTTTGGGATGCTCATGAGAATGTAAAGTGATTGGATTATATGATAATTCTCAGAAGGAATGAATTCAAATTACCTCTGCTAACCAAGAAATATTCTTTATTTAGATGTGCTAGTAATTGTGAGAATCACATCAACTTCTGTCACAGTAAGAAAATTCATTGAAGATACAGAATAAATTCATTTAGTTTAAAATTTCTATATTTCCAATGTTTTTTTCTTGTGGTTTGAGGTTTTACATCTTTCTGTGTATCAAGATCATGTCTTAATGTAAACCCACATTTCAGTATTTACCTCAGAGATTATCTAAGTATCAATGGAAATTACCTTAGTTAACTCTTCAGTTGTTTAGATAATCCAGTGAATTAAATCATGTGAATCTACTCTTGACTGTTTATTCCTCAGACCCATTAGCTGCTCAGAATAACTATTTTTCAAAAGTTATTCATCATTATAATAAGCAATACAAAACAAGCATTTAAAATATTTACAGTAAATTCTATTTACTAGACTGTTTATTAGATACTCTGGTCTTAAAGTTCTAGCCTGTCCATAAATGTGTTAATTTTAACATTTGCCATCTATTTCCTTCCCAGAAGTAACATTCTCAGCAGGCTCACCACTTCTGACATTTTCTTTCATTTTACAAAGATAAGTGGCATCCTGGAAACCTCTTCCCACTCCTCATTGCATTAGCATTCATAATATTAATTGCCAAAAATTACCAGCTGCAAGAAGTTTTATCTAACAAAGCTGCTCCATGTCTTTCGCAAAACAATTTACTACCATTTATGTCCCAAACAAACACTTAGGTATGTAAATAAGAAGAAGCCCACAGTATAATTAATATTTAAAAGGTAAAATGTCAGACTTAGCTGAGCAATTTTTTAACATCCTCACTTATCCACCCCCTTTTCTTTAACCACAAGTTCTTCCTAGAGAAGCACTGGGGTTTTACTGAGAAAGCTACAATTGATCTCAGCTAAGTGTTTGGCTATAAAGTGCCAGCAATTTCCCAAGCATACTGGTGAATTCAGGATTGCAAATGAATATATTTAACTCTGAAAATTCTTTTTCTCATTTGACTACTTCCATTGAAATTACATATATAACACTCTAAAGCAAATTATATAATCAAATTAGGACATGATCTACACTGATGCTTTGCAAACCAGTAACAATTGACAAGAAGTGTTTCTTCCTAATTTGAAGCCTTGACTAATCACCTGTCAATAAAAAGCCATGTCTAACAGTAATCTCAGAAGTATAATGAATTCAAATTACCTCTGCTAACAAAGAAATATTCTTTATTTAGATGTGCTAGTAATTGTGAGAATCACATCAACTTCTATCACACTAAGAAAATTCATTGACGATACAGAATAAATTCATTTAGTTTAAAAACACATAGGCATTCTGTAATGGTCTCCATCTGTGGGTGGAAAGAAGATAAGGGAGTTTTTTGTGACACAATCCTAGTAATGTAAGAAGCTAAACCTATAAATGCTTGCCAACATGACTACATAAACATGAACAAAGACAACAATGGTAGATATGCCAAAGTGGACAGAGGTATGACCGTTAGGCTGTAACCATAGACAATGGACTGAAGGCAACTAAGAAATGGAGAGTTAGAGATACAGCCTTCCCCAAGGAAGAAGGTACCAATTGGTTATTTAATACCTAATAATCGGCCCTGAAAGAAATAGAGCCCATGAATTTGAAAGAGAATGAAAGTAGGTATATGAGAGGGCCTGGAAGGAGAAAAGGGAAGGGTCAAATTGTGTAATTATATTAGAATATCAAAAATAAAATAAAATTCACATTGGTTAGAACAAACAAAATATACAGAGGGAAATATCTCAAATATGTTCTTACAAAAGCCATGTGATTTATATTGAATTCTAAATATTTAATCAAAATACCAAGCCCTTATTTGAAATATTGTTTGATCTTGAAGTTCCTATTGAGTTCAATATAAAGATACGATGCATTAAAATAAAAATAGCAGCATGAGTTTCCATTCCCTGAAATCTGGAAAAAACATACTGTGTGAGGTAATCCAGAAAAGAAAAACAGAGGTTCTGTGCTTTCTCCCATATACGGTTCATGACCTCAAGTATTTACAACTGTGTGTTTACCTTACAGCACTTGTGGAAGCCAGGGGATTAGAAAGCAGCTACTAGGGGATACTTCAAGGGAAAGAGGTAGGTAGACGATAGGTGATATAAAATAAGAAGGGAGAATAGCCAAGGTGGGATGGTTTGATCAAGGTAAGGGTGGAGGATTGGAGTGATGGGAGGGTATCAGAAATGAAAGGTGTGTGCAAAAGGGATATAGAAAGTACTATTTTAAAGTCAAATTAAACAATACAAGTTAAAAAATTAAAAGACAGTTATCCCATTTGGATGGTAAATATTACTCCCTTAAGCCATGGAATAATAAATTAAAAAAATCATTGCAAAGTGTGTGATAGCTCCTTATAAGCTGTTCAGATGTTAAATAAGAACCTCTGGTAGTTTAAATGAGAATGCACCCAGTGTTCATATATGTTTGAATACTTGGTCCTCAGTTGGTGGAATTGTTTGGGAAAGATTAGGAATTGTGGCCTTTTTGGAGGAGGTATGTAACTGGAACCTATGTCATTCCAAGTTAGCATTTTAGCATTCTCTCTCTCTCTCTCTCTCTCTCTCTCTCTCTCTCTCTCTCTCTCTCCTCATCTTCCCTCTTCCTCTCTGCCTCATTCTCTCTCTCCATCTCTCCATCTTGCTGATGGAACAAGGTATATCCTCTCAGTTACTAGTCTAGCACTGTGCCTGAATATATTGCTGACTTGCTCCTTGCAAATATGTTCATATACTCCAACCCTCTGGAACTGTTAGCCCCAAGTTAAATAATTCATGTTATTAGTTTATTTGGTCACAATATTTTATCTATGTAACTAAGACAGGTACTATCACAGAAGACAACACAGACACGTACACACACACACACACACACACACACACACACACACACACACACACTTGAAAAGTATAGTGAAATCAGTGTCACTGATTTGAGAGCTTCCTACTGGCTTTCTCTTAAAAGAGTGAAAGTTGTTATATAAGCATGATAGGGGGGCATCACTATGAATTCTGTGAACTAGACGAATAAACTGCCAGGCAAGATGTACCAAATACTGTAATAGTCTCATGATTGTGAATGAAGACATCTAACAACTGTTCACTGAATAGAGTTGTGGCCTTGCCCACAGAGAGAATCCTTGCCTTATACTGTAAACATGGTAAAAATACAAAGGATAAAAGGGTCATAGTTGTCTAGGTGGAACATACTATAGAAATAAACGCTACTCTTAGCATTAATATAGATTCTATCTTTACAATAAACAGTGGTGAATGGAAATACCCACAGATGATCAAGTATAAAGAATAAGAGATAGTTCTATCGATTTTCCTGAAAATTTCATGATGTTGTTTGTTTTTTTTAACTGCTGAGTTTTCTCCATTGTTTAAGTGTAGTGCATTTTCTTTATCCATTCTTTGGGTGAGGGGCATCTCGGGATTGTTTCCAGTTTATAGCTATTATGAATAAAGTCACCAAGAACATAGTTAGTCATATGTCCTTGTGGTAAGATGGAGCAGCCTTTTTTATAATTTATTTTTTATTTCTTCAAGTTACATCTCAATCACAATTCCTTCCCTACTCCCCCTCCTGTCCCACCCTTCTACCCTCTTCTCCCTCAACCTCCCCATCCTCTACCCCTTCTTTTTTTTTTTTTTTAGTTTAAGGTAGATCTTTTTTCCCCCAAACAGCTCCCCCTTTCAGTCCAACAAATGCTTCTTTCTCTTATAACAATAAATACAATACAAAACAACAGAAATAAATCGGCCACAATAATGAGAGTTATATGGCTTAGCATACATTCCCAATGTCCAGTCCATATGTATTTGGCACCTGACTTTAACATTCTACTATCTAACCATCTCCATGAGTTTAAAGTTCTATATCTAACTCAGCTTTCATACTAACTTGCATCACAATTTTAAAAACATCTTCTTAGATCCAGAACACCCTCTTGATTCCTAAACAACTCAGAATTTAACTATGAGACTCTAGCTATCTAATCTTCAACCACCTCAGAGACCTGAGAGGGAGCAGCTTTGGGCAAATACCCAAGAGTGGTGCAGCTGGCTATAGGTCCTGAGTTTTCTGAGGAGTCACAAGACTGATTTCCATAGTGATTATAGAAGCTTGCACTCCCAACAGCAATGGAGGACTGTTCCCCATGCTCCACATTCTTGAAAGCCTGAGTTGTCTCTTGTGTATTGATCTTAGCCATTCTGATATATTTAAGATGGAATCTCAAAATAGTTCTGATTTGCAGTTCCCTGATGGCTAAGGATGTTGAACATTTCTTTTAGTGTTTCTCAGCCACTTGAAATTCTCCTTGTGTGCCCCAGTTTTTAATGGGATTATATGGTTTTTTTGACATCTAGTTTCATGAGTTCTTTATATATTTTAGATATTAGTCCTCTATCAGTTGTGGAGTGAGGTAACCCAGACCTAGAAAAACAAATATATACTGAAAACTGCAAATTAATTAATTAATGTAGTTAGTAGTAAGTATAAACTGTAATATTAGGCTGGCAGAGTGGCCAATAGAGTAGCCAGCGGCTTGGCAGAGGAGCAGGCGGCCTGGCCTGAGTACCTTCACCAGTTGCCTAACTTATCCTGGAGAAAAGAGCCCCGGTACCAAAGGTGGCCTACACCACCTATAGCCTAAACTCTGTTAATTAATATAAGTTGTTATATTAGGCTGGTAGAATTACTGGAGGCTTGGCAGGAGATTTGCCTGGGCTCAAAGGGAGTCTGGGAATCCAACAGCCAGGGACTGCTTGGACTGAAGGCCTATAAGCCGCCGCAGTCTTTTCCCCAATAATTAAACACACTAAGACCTTTTAATATTTTAACGCTTAGCCCTTAGCTGGGCAGACTCTCAATTAGCTACTCTAAGTGAACTCCAAACCAACATGTGCCTGTGAGTACCTTCCAGACTTCTCCAGATGTTTTTCTCCTTCTGTGTCCCCCGGCGGAAAAAGGAAAGAATCTCTGTGTGTGCGGAATTCCTGCTGATCTGAGGAAGTCCCACCTTCCTATACTCTTTCTGCCCAGCTAATTGGCCATAAGTGACTTTTATTAACCAATTAAGAGAATGTCTCAGAAGGGGTGGTAACCAGACTCAGCATTGAATTCAATGTATCAGAAACAATATTAGACCTTCCCTCAACATCTCCCCCTTTAAGTCTAGCAAAAGGCTCCTTTTCTTAACAATAAACACAATACAGAACAATAACAATAAATACAATAAAAACAATTATGAAAACTAAAAGGTGTGACATATATCTCTCTTGATGAGTTTAAGGATCTATACCTAATTCAACTTCCATCCTAACTTACATTATTAACTAAACCATCTTAACCTTAAAACATCCTTTTAATTCCTAGATGATTTAAAATTTACTGTGATGTTATAATTATGTAATCTTCAATCACATCAGAAACCTGAGAAGGATAAATATATCTGAATAGATAGGAAATGCAGAGCAAGCAACTTCCAAAACTATGAAATGACAGACAACTGGCTGCCTAGGCAGTCCCCAGTTTCTAGAACATTGGAGCATCATTTTCAGCCTTCTGGCCAAGCATGTCTCACAGACTTAGTTGTGGAGCAGGAAATAAGACTTGCCCATTCTGTCTTTGCAGAATCAGGCCATCAATTTACCTGCATTGAGCTCTGGTCCATTTTTGGACTGTAATATAGTCTGTTTAGAGAGCAGGGGCATTTCTGCCCAGTAGGAATTATCTCCTGATGGGAGATTTCTTGATGCTCATTGTCTCCTTCCAAGTCCAATGGGAACTGTCAGGAGCTGACAGTCTCATGTCAAAGAATTTTTAAAATAACAAAAAAATCTTGAAATGCCATATTCTGCAGATCTCTTGAAGTTTTTGAAGACCATCTATCCATATCCATTGAGTAAGCAAATGTTGCTTTTCTCTAACAACTTAATATCTGATTAACTTAGAACCTCTGAAATTAACTAACTTAATTATCCTAATAAAATCACAAGTTTGAATGACTATCAACATGCATTTTTAAATTATCCTAAACAACTCAAGTTCAATTGAAATTTTATAACTACTATGCCTTCAACCCCATCAAAGACATAAGAAGGGATAAAGTTATTATTTGAGTAGGAAGCATAGGAAAGCAGCTTCCAAAAAGAAATATGACAGTTTGTGATAGTTACTGTCAAAAGGACTAGAACTTCACATTGTAAATTTAAAATTACATAGGTACAATACCTAGTCAAAATATAGCCTTAATTTTGTATCAATATAAAAAGATCTATACGAGTAGATTCAATAATCTACCCTTTTATCTTATCAATTCTATACTATATATCCATATTCCCTCTCTCACTTTGCTTAACAAGACCATATAATGATTTGTAACCATTCCCCCTAAACAACATTATAACCTGTCAAATAACCAAAGAATCATCCACTCCACCTTTTGGAAATGGGACGTCGCTCTCTTAAAACTTCTTCCTGCTGAATTGGGACGCAGAAAACCTGTTTAGGGGCCCAAATAAAAGGAAAAAATGGTTAAGCAAGTAAATTGTAACATTTGTTGTCCAGTCTCTAGGTGCTCAGCTATTTGAATGCTCTGATCAATTTGTAGTTCAAAGCTGGACTTTGGTAGGAAAGTTCAGGAGTCCATTGATGTCCTGTCTGGAACAGTCCTTGAGGCTGGGCCATCTCAGCAAGCTGTTTGAAGTTGTTCTGGATGCAGATTTTGGAGGAAACAGCTTTTGAGGCAATCTATGAGGCTGGATCATTTGGGATACTTGTCTTGTATTCCGTGGACTCAGGTCCCGTTGTTCTGAAAATATACAATTTCTCACAAGTAACACATAGTTCTGCAATCACCAAAATGCATTGGATGTGCAGGATGCACAAATCAATGAAGGAATACTTCCTGTTTTTGAACAGAAGTAAGACATTTGTAAGTCTCTATTCATGCCATAAAAAGATGGCATGTAGTATCTTTCCTAGGGCAAATTGTCTTTTGGACAATAGAAGAAAAACATTTTTTTTTATTTTTCAAAAGAAATATTGAAATTTTGAAACTAAAATTTATCTTTAAGTGTATATAAAACATAATAATCGTAACTTTCTATCAATATCTATTATAACAAAACAATCTTAAATTTCTATCAATTTCTATTAATATAACAAAATAATCTTAAGTTTTTAATAATAAAAGAGACAAAAAATAGAGTGAGGGAAAGAAGAAAATCCCCAAATCCAATTGACAACACATAACATATATCCATTCATCCCAGACGACAACAAACAATCACAACACATAACATAACACACACAAAAAACTTCCAACCCATCTTTTGGGAATGGAGTGTAAATATTTTCGGGTACCCTTCAAAAATTGAGATATTGGCCAATTCATGGGAAAATTACCTACAGCTTTTGTTGTCCAGTCTCTGTAGGATCGATCATTTTTTGGACTAGCACTTTTAAAAATTATTTGCATGCAAAGTTTTTAAGAAAACAGTGATTGAAGCCATATGTTAGGTTGAATCTTCTGGCCCATTTGCCTTGTCATTGTCATTCAGTCCTTGGCTCTGAAAATAATTTTTTGCTCCAAATTTCAGCAAGTGGAAGGTATAGAACAACTTTGTAAGTCCATTTTAAGGCATAAACTTTATCCATCCTGTATAAAAGATTGGAATATTCTGGATAAAAGATTGGAATATCATGAAAACCATAAATTCTGTCCATCCTGAGTAAAAGATTAGAATATCATGAAAACCATAAACTCTGTCCATCCTGGATAAAAGATTGGAAAAATCATGAAAACCATACAGTTAATAAAATATTCTTACCATGCGAAGACATTCATATTTCAGCTAATGGGAGGTTCTCCCTGGTCAGATCTAATCTTTATAAGTTTTGTTGGTAACCACATTTTTTCATTCCCTGTAGACACATAGGCATCACCACATCCCCATCTTAAAACCATTGCAGGTTTACACACTAAAGTTAACATATCCTTATAATATGTTGGTTGATGTAATTCCTCCTTTTTTTGTATAACCCAATGTCTCTCAGCTGCAGTGGTACCCTTTCACCAACATTTAGGAAATTCAAAGTTAGCAATGCATTGTGTAATATATCCCTGGGATTCTTTAATTCCCCCTTTTGTTTAAGAAGCATCTCTTTTAAGGTACGATTAGCTCTTTCTACAATTGCTTGTCCTGTAGGATTGTGCGGTATACCAGCAACATGCTTTATATTATAATATGCAAAGAATTGCTTCATCTTATTAGATACATATGCAGGAGCATTATCAGTCTTAATTTGTGCAGGCACACCCATAAATGCCATTATTTCTAATAAATGCGCAATAACACAATCAGCTTTTTCAGAACTTAAAGCAGTTGCCCATTGAAACCCTGAGTATGTATCAATGGTATGATGTACGTACTTTTGTTTTCCAAATTCTGCAAAGTGAAAAAATCCATTTGCCAAAATTCTTTCTTTTTAGTACCTCTAGGGTTACTACCAGCAGGTAATGGAATTTGGTTATACAGAGAACACGTAGAACATTTTTAAATTATTTCCCTGGCTTGTTGCCAGGTAATAGAGATTTTTTTCCTTAAACCTGAACTGTTAACATGATGTTTCTGATGAAATTTTGAGGCTTCCAACACACTTCCTATGAGTAACTGGTCAATTTCCTCATTTCCTTGTGCCAGTGGA
>CAJQZJ010032273.1:2364872-2386434 GCA_907164525.1 Lophiomys imhausi | reverse complement strand
CTGCCCTGCCAGAATTTTCTTAAGCTCCTCAATCTGCATTTCCATAACTTTTAATTGTGTAACAGACATCTTCCTTATGACAAACCAATAAAATAAAAAAAAAAGTAAACA
This sequence comes from Lophiomys imhausi, assembly GCA_907164525.1. Taxonomy (NCBI): domain Eukaryota; kingdom Metazoa; phylum Chordata; class Mammalia; order Rodentia; family Muridae; genus Lophiomys; species Lophiomys imhausi. Next base: position 2,386,323 of record CAJQZJ010032273.1, on the reverse strand, counting down.
GCATAAAACATTCGGTCTGATTGAAAAACAATGTAGAGGTCAGCAGTAAACATTGCCATATTGTCAACAACTGGCATCATAGTTTCAAAATCTGCAGTTATCTCTATAGTTTTGAAAATAAAATTACCCATAATGCCTTACCACGTTGAGCACCACCTGAAAACTGCAAATTAATTAATATAGTTATTAGCAAGTATAAACTGTAATATTAGGCTGGCAGAATAGCTGGCAGCGGCTTGGCAGAGGAGCAGGCAGCTCGGCCTGAGTGCCTTAACCGGTTGCCTAACTTTTCCTGGAGAAAAAGCCCCAGGACCAAGGGTGGCCTACACCACCGAAAACCTAAACTTTGTTAATTAATATAAGTTGTTATATTAGGCCGATAGAACTACCAGCGGCTTGGCGGGAGATTCGCCTGGGCTCAAGGGGAGTCTTGGAATCCAACAGCCTGGGACTGCTTGGACTGAGGGCCTATCAGCAGTCTTTTCCCCAATAATTAAACATACCAAGACCTTTTAATATTTTAACGCTTAGCCCTTAGCTGAGCAGATTCTCAATTAGCTACTCTAAGTTAACCCCAAACCAACATGTGCCTGTGAGGACCTTCCAGACTTCTCCAGTCATCTGTCTCCTTCTGTTATCTCCCAGCGGAAAAAGGAAAGAGTCTCTGTGTGTGCAGAATTCCTGCTGATCTGAGGAAGTCCCACCTTCCTATACTCTTTCTGCCCAGCTAATTGGCCATAAGCGACTTTTATTAACCAATCAAGAGAATGTCTCAGAAGGGGTGGTAACCAGATCTCAGATATCAGAAACAATATTAGACCTTCCCTCAACAATATACATAATTTTCCATATAAACAGTCTGCAGAAATCATAAAAAAATAAACATAAACTCAATCTGATTTATACTGTATGGAATTGTTGAACCATGCATTTCAATATATTTCAAATCTACAAAAATAAGAATGAAGAATAAGTGATATTTAAGTTCTCAGCTCTAAACAGGAAGTATACATCACTCTTTTGGGTTCTTAGATGATTATAGAAAAAGGTACAACAAAAATGGAAAAATAGAATATATAGAAAAAATTGCTGTTGATGTCATCTGGAAATCACACAGATATTATGGTATGAACTTTTGGAAGCTCTAGTTGCTTTCACTGGGCCTCTACAGTATTGGGTCTATCTATAGCATGTTCCTATCATGGATTATACTCTTGCCTGCTCCACTTTTGGATATCAAAGGGTTCTTTAGAAATGGGTGACAATGTCTTCCAATATATGCCCATTGGCAAACCCATCATATCTCTTTGATTGCTCTATATTCATGATCACCAAAGAGTCAGTTAAACATAGTGGGTCACAAAACCAAACAGAAATCCACACAAAATGGCAAGAAACATAGAAGAGAGAGCTTGATACAGGAGTGTGATAAAGATGAAAGATTCAGGGTGACCCTAGTGAGAAGCAGAGACTATATATATAGTCCAGAGGCCTAGGGTAAAAACAAATACTACTCATTGAAAAAATGTATAATAAACATGCCTATATATCTGACATTTTAAAATAGAATGTTCAAGTAATTAAAAAGAAGAAAATAACATGGAGTGAGGGAGGGGTTGCAAAACACACAGAACAATTATATAAGACCACCTTAGCATAAAAACTATAAATACATGTTGGTATTTTAAGAGGATTCTAGCATGAGAATGTTTCCTGTTAATAGTATTAACATTAATTAATATAATTAATTAACATAATTAATATTAAAATTGTTAATTATAGTAAGTATCTACTGTGCATCCTGAGACAAACAGTTGGGATAGTAGAGCACAAGCGTGAAACCATAGGATATTTCTTAGTTTTCAAAGAAACTGGGAGTAATCAGAAGACAAGGACATGAGTGTGCTATTGTGTCGACTTTCAAAACTTATTCATTTAAATGTTTACATACCTATAAGCAAGCATTTTGTGGTATGATGTATATTGTTATATATATATATATATTATGTTTTTATTTTATGTGCTTTTCTTGCATGTATATCTTCTGTATACTACCTGAATGCTTGTTGCCCACAGGCCAGAAAAGGACGTCAGTTCTTCTGGAGTTATGTTTGTGGGTCACTATGTGAATACCAGTAATTGAAATTGAGACCTATGAAAGAGTAGCTAGTGCCCATAATCACAGAGGCACCTTTCTAGCACTACATTATTTTCCTTAAAGCTAACTATCTGGTTGCCTTTCACTTCATTCTCTTTCCTATATCAGGAAAATTATTATAGTGTAGCAGAAAGGATATGTTATATCCTAAGAGAGTCATAGATTTTCTTTCTGTATTATTAGACATTTAGCTATAGTAATCATGGAACTATTACAAAAAAGTGAAGTTAAACTTTGCTTTCAACACAAACCCATAACTATTGGTTGAAAGATTTGAAAAATTAGTCACCAAAGAAAATATAATAATAAAGATGACATTAATGATTACTCAGTGTGGTGTGGATCATGTTTATTGCTACAAAGCATCTTAATTTACCAATGTATGTCAACAAGTTATTAAAAGGGAGACATCAAGGTCTTGAAAGTGAAATATAGTTGACAGAAAAAAATACTGCTTACTTTAGTTGTTGAATCTTTATCTACTATTCTCAAACACATTTCTTTCATCTTTAATATGAGTACATAGGCATTGAATAATGAGGTATCGTTCATTAATTGGGTATATATTTGATAGTGAAACTTTAGTTTAAATACAGCCACTTTATGTTTATTTAAGTATACTACTTTGTTTATAGCAACATAGAAATATCATTTAGATTGTTGGACAATACAGCTTTCATATATTGCAATATGAATGGAAAATGGTACAACTTCTTTGGAAAGTATTTTGTTTCAATAATGAAGCCTTCATTTTTTGTGACAAAACACATCTAGTTTTCCCAAGAGACCTGTAAATTTAAACTTACACAAATTTTTGAATGGTGTATGTGGTAGTTTTGATGAGAAAGGTCCCTCAAAGGATTATGTATTTTATATTTATCTCCAGTTGACGACATTGTTTGCAAAGGTTGTGGAACCTTTGGGAGTTGGAATCTTGCTAGAAGAAATAAGAGAAAATATTAAGGATTTATACTCTCACTCCATTTCAAATTCATTCTCTTTCTCTTTCCTCCTTGTGACTGACAATGTGAGGCTTCAGGTTTCTGCTCCATGAAGCATGGCTCCCCACCGTAATATATTGGTATCTCTCTGGAAATGTAGAGCACAATAAACTCTTAACATTAGCCTTTTTTCATGGTGATTCATCAAACATAAAAATAATTAATACAGAAATAGGTACCAGAGAATGCAATGTTTAACAAAACTTTGAAATTGATGTTTGGAGGTATGTGAGACACTCTGGAACTTTAGACCTTATAGGGGAACCAGAGGGATAAAAGACACCACAAGAACATGGGTCACAGAATCAACTGACTGGAACTTATGGGGGTTTGTAGAGATCAGGGGGACCTATAGGGATCTGACCTAGGTAGTCTGCATACATGCTATGGCTGAGTAGCTTGGTGTTCTTTTGGGATTCCTAACAGTGGGAGTATGGGCTATCTGTGACTCTTTCGCCTGCTTGTGGGACTCTTTCTTTTCAACTAAGTTGCCTTCTTCAGCATTGATTTGATGGTCTTATAGTAGCTTGTTGGGCTATGTTTGGTTGATGTCCCTGGGAAGCCTTATCTTTTCTGAGGAGACTTAGAAGTGGGTGTGGATCAGTGGGAGAGTGGAGGTGGGGAAGACACTACAGAATGGGTAGGAAGACAAACTTCAGTCTGGATGTAATATGTGAGAGAAGAATAGAGAGAGAGAGAGAGAGAGAGAGAGAGAGAGAGAGAGAGAGAATGAATTAGCCACAAGTAGATAAGGAAATATGTTGGGAATGGTGATAGAACTTCTTTAAAGAATGGTTTTAGAAGTGGGCATATTATATGAACCTACAAATGTTATTATACTTAAAATTGTTCATCACAGGATAATTTTTAGATACTTATTTTTTTCTTCATTTTTAAGATTGAAATTTAATTACATTTCTCCTTCCATTGCCTTCCTTCAAAACTCTCATATACCCCTCTTCACTCTCCTTCAACTTTATAGCCAGTGTCTTTCATTAAGGTAATTAAATACATACATACAGATTTTGTGTCTATGTATGCAAATAATGCCAGGATATTTCAATAATGAAAATAGTGTGTAGATATTTAGAGAAGAAAATCGAAAATAATAAAGTAGGCTATGACAAAAATAAAATAAATAAAAAATGATCAAACACGTAATATTGAGTTGAGTGGCCAGTAGTCATGGCCCACACCTTTAATCTCAGCAGTCAAGTGGCTCTCTGTGAGTTTGAAGCTAACCTGGTGTACAATGTGAGCTCAGGACAGTCATGGCAGAGAAACATTGTCTCAAAAATCAAAACAAAACAACATTGAGATGAGTGTGCACTGTGCAAGCACTAGATTAGGGAACATAGATTACTGTTTAACTGTAGAAAATAGATGGGTTTTAGTTCATGTGCACTTCCTCTTTAGCTAGCAGTAAAGCATCACAATGACTACCCATGTAGGGTGAATCAAATATCTACAGATTTACCATTTTCCTCTAAGGAGATAAAAGGGGCATGTGAAATGAACTGCTCAATCAGTAAATCCAAGGTTAATAATATTAGGACATTGGAGAAGCAGCAAAAAAACTTTTAATCCAAATTTATACATAACCTCTTCCTGCTTGACCTCAACTCAAACTCAGTGAGATTTTTTTAAACATATATTAAAATTGTAGAGACAATTTTCTACATAAGACAAAGTGAAACTCTGTTCTATTGTCAAAAATATTTAGGTATGAGACAATAATATTGTTCTCACAACAATGATAGCATAGACACTAAGAATATGACAGATTGCACTCCAGCAGTTCATCCATGGGTAGATATTGGGGTGGGCCAACTCAAAACTCTGGTTCTGGACCTGCAACCTCAACTTGCAGGGCCAGTGCTACTATAGAATGGTGCAGGGCATTCTCTCCTGAATTCTGCAGCATGTAAGGGGCAAGGACAGCTCTCCTGTTCTTGTGAACCTATCTGGGCCAGATCTCCTGTTGGCCAATGGTGGTGCAGGCAAAAGGGAGGGGAAGAGATTCCTCCCTAGCTAACACCATCACATAGCATATAGAAGGCATGACTGGATCCCCCATATTCACTCCCTCAAGGCTGGCTCACCCACAACCCTCAATCCAGGACCAGCAGTAGTGTGCTACCCAGCCAAGGTACAGAGCCTGCTCTCCAGCCTGCTGCATCTCTCCAGCCTGCTACAGCATGTGAGGAGCAGGGACAGCTCTCCTGCTCTTGTGACCCCTCTGGGCCAGATCTCACCCCAGGGCTGGGTCTCTGCAACCCCAACACCCAGGACCAGAAAGATTTCTTCTAGTTTCTGGCTTGTTTCCTGTCCTAGGAGCTCATCTGGTGCCTGGTACTGGTCTGGTAGTCACCACAAGCTATCACATGGTGCCAGCATTGCATTGGTATCCAGCTTGCTTTTTTTTTCCAGGAATGTTAGGTTACTATTCATTCAGATGGTCCTAGGTCAGAACACTGAATGTAGATATAGCCTCTCTCCACTCTGCCACCTCTGATGCACATGTGACATAGCAGCCACATCTGCAATGTCTCTTGGGGCAGGAACTTTGATGTCTCTTAACAGAAGAATGGATAAAGAAATTGTGGTACACTAATTACTCAGTAGTTTAAAAGAATAGCCTCATGAAATTTTTAGGCAAATGGATGGAATTACAAAAATATCACCCTATGGTAACTCAGACTTGAAAAGATAATATATAATGTGAATTCATTTATATGGAGATATTAATGAATATATCATTATTATTTTTAAATGATAATCAAGCTAAAATCAGAAGATGATTTGAGGATATTTATAGAGGAAGGGATTAGGGCAGTGGGGATATATTGACATCTCAGGGAAGATAAATAGAATAGATTTATGGGTGGACCATGATGGAGTGGAAACAGGAGGATCAGGTGGGGAAAGGGAGTAGACATGGAGTTGAGGAAAGGAACACAGAGGGAAATAGCCAGAATTCAGGGACATTTCATAGGTTGTTTAGAAACCTAGTGCAGTGGGAATGTCCTAAAATATATGAAGATGATCCTAATGAAGTCTCCAAGTAGTGAGAGTGAAGGAGTCCCAACTGGCCATCTCTAGTCTCCAGAGCTTTTATTACAGAGACTGTAGATTGGATTACGTCTAAATGAGACATTGTCCAAAGGGGTTCCATGGAAATACTCAAGCATACAGGCTGTTGCCAAGAGAATAGGCCAGAACTGATTGGAGGACAATACCCAAATAACTCATTGAATGTGGAGAGGTCAAGCTTGTACCTACATAAAACTTTATTCACTCTTGTTTTCATGTCTTTGGTGCAAGAAAGTACTCTTCAAGCTACCATGAGAAAAATTTATGCACCAATCTACCACAAAACCTTTGATCTACATTCTGTCCTGCCTGCAAAATATGCTAGGGAATTTGTAGCACAAGGATTGTGAGAATAACCAACCAGTATCTGACTTGACTTAAAACCCACTCAGTGGGGTGGAACCAGTAACAGACACTGCTTGGGTGATCAAGAAACTAGGTAGCCTACAGACCTATGGTAAAAGCAAATACCTCATATATATGTGTGTGTGTGTGTGTGTGTGTTATATTATATATGTCATATGGAATATATATGGAAATATATTAAATATATGTGAAGTAGCTATAAAAGGACACCTAATGATATTCTACTGTTCTCATAGATAAGTGCCTTAGTCAGCTATCATCAGAAGAATAACTTCCTTTTGCAGTAGATGGGAACAAATATAACAACCCACACTCATATACTACATAGAGACACTTTATAATGCACAGCCCTAAATGGTATATCTTCATCAAATCTCACCCTTGAGATCTCAGGGAACATGGCAAAAGAGGAGGCAGAAAGACTGTAAGAGGTAAAGAAGATGCAAAATATCAGAACTAGGCCCTTTTAACCAACTGAGCAAAGCTCAAATGAATTCAAAGAGACTGCAGTTACAAGCCCAGGGCCTATGTGGGTCTGCATCAGGTTCTTTGTGTATATTATAAATTTCAATTTAGAATGTCTATAGGACTCTTGAGTATGTGAATGAGTGAGTCACTGATTCTTGTGCTTTTTCTTGAGGCTCTTGTCTTTTTGTTGATTTACCTTGTTCAACTTTTATATGATAGTTTCTATCTTTTAAAAACATATTATATTTTATTTTGTTTTTTGGTAACCTCATAAAGGATTATCTTTTTTCTACTGAGATATCAAAAAAGAGTGCATCGATATAGAAGCAGAAGTAGGGGGGGCAACTGGAAGGAATAGAAGTTGGGGAAACTGGAATCAGGATATGATGTATAAGGAAGGAATCTGCTTTTAATAAAAGTGAAAAATTGAAAATAAAAAACTTGATAAGCAAACTAGAGTTTTAAAGTTCTCTTTTTGAATAGCATTGATTCAAGATTTTTAAATAGACTGAGGACCATACACATTTCCTTCTTTACACAAAAGATAAATGGGTAGAGAATGCAATTATGGAAACAGCACTGTTAGAAGAAGTTCTAATACATTGGTTCCCAGAGGCTGATTTCAGTACTCAGAGATCTGGTTAACTACCTTTCTGAGGCACTTTTTGTTTGGTTAATAAAAGTCACTGATGGCCAATTAGCTGGGTAGAAAGAGTATAGGAAGGTAGGACTTCATGGGACCAAGAAAGAAGCCCCAGGACAGAGGAGGAAGCTCTCTTTTTGCCAGGAGACATGGAAGCAGACAGATGTGACTGACAGCTCTGGAAGGTATAGCAAAGCACATGGCTGGTTGGGATTAGGTGGTCTGGGATTAAAATCAGTGAGCTAGTTGAAAGTCTGCCCAGCTAAGGGCTAAGTATTGAAACATTAAAAGGTCTTGGTATATTTAATTATTGGGAAAAAGGCCACCATGGGTTTAAGATTGAAAGTAGGGAAAAACCTCAAACTCATTGACACAGGAGACAACTTCCTGAACAGAACTCCAATAGTTCACACTATAAGACCAACAATCAAAAAATGGGACCTTATGAAATAGAAAAGCTTCTGTAAGGCAAAGGACACTGTCATTAGAAGAAAATGGCAGCCTACAGATTAGGAAAAGATCTTCACCAACCCCACATCCGGCAGAATGTTAATATCCAAAATAGATAAAGAATTCAAGAAATTAATCTCCAAGAAACCAAGTAATCCAATCAAAAAATATGGTACAGAACTAAACCAATAATTCACAAAAGAGGAATCTTTAATGGCCAAGAGATACTTGAAGAAATGCTTATCATCCTTAGCAGTAAATGCAACTCAAACTGACTCTGAGATTCCATCTTACACCCACCAGAATGGCTAAGATCAAAAGCTCAATTGAGAGCACATGCTGGAAAGAATGTGAAGAAAGGGAAACATTTCTTCATTGATGGTGGGAGTGCAAACTTGTACAACCACTATGGAAATCAAACTGGTGATATCTCAGAAAACTGGGAATAGTTCTACCTCAAGACCCAGCCTTATCACTCCTGGGCATAGATCCAAGAAATTCTACACCAAACCAGAAGGACATTGGTTCAACTATATACATAGCACTTTATTTGCAATAGTAAAAACTAGAAACAACCCATAAACCCATATGTCCTTCAACTGAAGAATGGAAAAAAAAATTGTGGTACATTTACACAATGGAACACTACTTAGCTATCAGAAACAAGGAAATCATACAATTTACCAAATGTATGGAACTAGAAAAGCTCATCCTGACTGAGCTAACCCAGACTTAGGAAGATACATAGGCATGTACTCTCTTACAACTGGAATTTAGTTGTATAACACAGGATAACTACCCTATAACAACCCAGAGACCTAACAGAAGAGGAACCTAGTATAACTATCCTTCAAGAAGCTCCGCCCAGAAGCAGATCGAAATAGATGCTCAGACACACAGTAAAACATTAGTTGGAGGTCTGGTAGTCATGTATAAGAGAGGGAGGAGGAATAGAGAGACCTGCAGGGGACAAGAACAACACATGAATTTCAGCAGAACCCTAAAACAATCTAGATCAATCTAGACTCCTAGTTACAGAGACTGAAACACTAAGCAAAGAAAACAATGGAATAAAAGCATATATAGAGACCAGATATAGCCCCCCCCATGCATATATAGATGATAGTCAGCTTGGTCTTCATACAGATCCCTTAGCAAGTGGAGTAGAGGAGGGGGCTGGAGGAGTGGTTTCTGTCATGGACTTGTGGCCTGTTATGGAACACCTTACCCTAGCTGGGCTGTCATGTCAGGCCCCAGGGCAAAAGGAAGCTCTTAGCGTTCATGTGACTGATGATCAGAGGGAGCTTGATGGGGGTGGGATGTCCTTACTTGAGGAAAAGGAGCAGAGGGAGAGAAGGAAGAGGGTAGAAGGGTGAGATCACCAGGGGAGGAGGGAAGGGACTATGATGCAACTTGAATAAATAAATAAATAAATAAATAAATAAATAAATAAATAAATAAATAAATAGATATTGAAAAAAACCTGTCATGTAGATATGTGAGAACATAGTTCTATGAGGCTTTGATCTTCAAATGAGCTAAAAGTTTATGTCCACAAAATCAAAACAACCTATACATGGATATATGTAGCATATCAGGTAAATTCTCAGTTGTCAAAATTGGAAAGACCTAAGATATCCTTCAGTGTCTGAATGAATTAACAAACTGTGATATATGTATAACATGTTATTCAATGATCAAAAGAAATGACACATTAGCACATGAAAACATACTTAAGGATATATATATATATATATATTATTACATAAGTTCTCTATAAAAGCTATGTGTTGTCTTAAAAACACATGACAACCTGAAAATGGTAAAGCTATAGAAATAGTATGAAAATAAATGGTTACCAAGCATTTGAAAAGAGAAGAGCAGAGATGAATTGAGGAATGTTGGGAATTTTTAAAACAGAGAGATTCTTTTCTATGACAACATAATAATGGATATTTGTTATCATGTTAGTATCAATTCCCATAGAGGAACCAGTCCTCTATTAATGTAAAAAAGATATCAACAGCATCCTTTCAATTGTATATAAATGACTTAGAGATAGGTAAAATGGATAGAGTTTTAAGGAGTTTATACAAATTCTCTAAAATTTTTGATTAGTTATTCTATACCGTTAACTTCAAAAATACAATTTATTAATTTTAAAAACAAAGACATCCTGACAAATGACTTAGAGAATGAAATGCGGGCACACAATAATGTGGTTGTATTATGGCAAGCCTAAAAGTGAGAGTGGTGTAAGGTAATGCTCATCAATAATTGACATATTTAATTTGATACTGTGAATACACAAGGAGTTTATTTCCAGTTGAGTCATTGACATCCATTAAGTGAAAACATAATATAACCAATAAATGATCCACCAACTTCAGAGAGCAGTTTACATTGGAAGAATTTGATAGCAAGAGGAACTGGACAGAAAAATAGCTAGTGATTATAAAAGAAAACGATTAAAACTCAGGCAAAGTAGAGATGAAAAGGTTTTTATAGAAATTCTGTGAAACCTAAGGTACCTCATTCTTTTAATGAAAAAGTAGATCTACCTATTTCTTAATGATCAAGTAGAAAAATCTATGAAATACATTTAACAAAAGGGCCTAGTCTCCAAAAGAAAGAAAAAAATATTAGTACATTTGATTTCTACCTGTAAGCAAAAGGACCTGACAATTTCTCTTTAATGCCAGATTGAAACTGAAAGGATGATGATGATAATTATGGACAGCAAATAAAAGAAAACAATCTTATTAAATTACATCATGATGTGCAAATATGCCACAATTTAGTAGCAATCAATATTTATGTAATTTTTGTTCTATGTAACTACCATTTGAAGGTTGATATGATCAGGAAATTTACAGAAACTTAACTTATGATCAACTGAAAAGGCTCAAATCCTTGAACTTAGACTTAATGTTTTATGGCTCCCAAATTGAGACTTTATGTCATACCCTGTTAACAGCAGCAAATGTTCTGCCAATTTTAAATTGGTATGAATGTCAGATTTATATCATTCTATCCATAGTGATGACTCTTTCTAAGCTGTCTTGAGTTCTGTATATTGATTAAACAAAATGACCTTCACAATTTAAAAAGTATGGTAGAAAAATTGAGATTCAGATTATTTTCCCTGGAATTATATAATTTTCTAGAGACAATATTCACAACAGTGAATGTTTTTAATATGTAAGAAGGATCCTAAGAACTTCTACCAAAACAGTAGCCCAAATGTCTCCAGAAATGTCCTGAGTAAACCCTATGAAATGGAATTCAGTTAATGATATTATGAAGAAATGGTTCCTCACACAAAAAGGGACTGAGAGAGATGCAGAAAAGCCAGTGGGCTTGAAGGGAAAGAGAGAAGCTGATGGGACACATTAAGTGCTACTGCTAAGTTTTGCTGAGATAATATTGAAAATGTCTTGATAAAGGCCTGATATTATATTTTACTGCAAGTTTCTAACTGCACTAAAATTAACACTAGCATAAATAGAGTTTAAAGAACGAAGAAGTTCTTCAGATTGTAGCCAGTAGCCCATAATCACTGCACACACACACACACACACAGACACACACACACACACACGAGGCAGAGATGGACAAAATGAGACAAAGAGAAAAATATAGAGAGAAACAGAATTAGAGACAGAGAATAACAAAGAAATACAGAGAGGCAAGAGACACAGATATTACATAATACATATGTATTGCATAACACATCTGTCTCTCGATAGAGAGACAGATGAGTCAGAGATACAGTGACAGAATCAGAGAGACAAGCAGAGACAGAGAGACAGGAAAGAATGTCAAAGGTTTGCCTATTGTAGCAGATTCTCCAGTGACAGCTGATGAGAGGGAACTCACTGTCAGTGTCACCGAACAATCACTGCTCTAAAAAGCTGGGATAACCTCTAACGAAGGTCCTTTTGATGGAAAATTTTGGAAACCGGAACTCTCGCCAGACTACTGAAGTGAAACTTTCAGATGGAAATGAATCTGTTCTGGCAGTTTGGTTTCAGTCTTTGAAGTAAGTTGATAACACATTGGCTTGACAGGAAGTCTACATGTTCATAAAGGATTAAGTTGTGATTTCTTTTCAGTTCAACTGCTTTCAGAGGCAATGGAGATATTACATTGAACTAAATATGCAGTTAAAGTCAGTCTAATGATTCAATTTGTACAGCTTTTGATAATGGATTTTCAGGTCAAGTGAAGACACAGTAAAAGAAATAGTGCACAGGAAAATTGTCTCAATTTAAATTTAATATGACAGTGAACAGATGGAATATCTGAATTATCATTAAAATGCAGAAAATATGGGAACAAAACAAATTACATTTGTATGTTTGCATATATAATACTGGCAGAAAGAATATATGTTCTTTCCTAAAAATCTTATTTTTAAATTACAATTACACTGATGGATGAAAAATAAAACTTAACTATTGATTATCCATGTGACTCAAATAAAATCATATTTAAGAACTCTTAACACTAGTAACATCAGATAACTATTTTAAGCAAATAGCAACCTGACATTAATATAAACACCTTAAATAATTTTCATATTTAAGATTGACCAAGGTCAATATATTATCAAATTTATCTTTCTTTTGTGTTAGAGAAAAATGTTTGACAAGGAGAAAATTATAACTCTACAATATTAAATTTCTAGGTTTTCTGTTAATTATTAGCTGGCTTGGACGAATTATTGTTTCTTTAGTTACTAAATGAGATTCATTATACAGATTCTCTGTGACTTCAGATGGGGACAAAGTCACCATAATTCAAAATGCTCTACATAGAAAACTCATTTTAGTACATTGTATCCATTCATCACCACAACATAGTACTTTATTATCTTGTGGCCCCATGACTGACAATGGAATTAAAAAAGAAAAATCTCATCTTGACTTTGGAACATGTTTGTGGGATAGCTGTTTATAGCAAAAAATGTTTTGTCATGGTTTTGATTGGCAGCAAAAAGTCAAGATCCCAATCACTACTGTCAAGGAGATGGACAACCATGACTTACAAATGTACTCTGTTATAAATCTATGTTTAATAGGCTACAGTGTATGTTATTTAATTTCTACTTATGGTATTCTCAGCTTTATGATGATATTATTAGTACATGATTATATGTTACATTGAGAATCATCTGAAATCACTTTAATAATTGGTTAAATTTAGTTTAATGTTAAGCTCTTTTTAATACTAACATTAAAACTCAGACAATACTTATTTTTCCTTCTCTTCCTGAAGTTAACAGCATCCTTTCTTTTGTTATAGACTGCAAGGCACAAACCAACAATTACACAAGAGTTATGATGTCGAAAAAAGTATAATACAAATTATATGACTGTGTCTAGAGAAATGGCTCAGTAGTTAAGAGTACTGACTGCTCTTCCAGAGGACCTGTGTTCAGTTCTCAGCACCCATATAGTGATTAAAAAGCATCTGTAACTACAGTTCCAAGGATATCTAATAGCTTTTTCTGACTTCTGTGGTACTTCATATATGTGATACACAGATATGCATATAGACAAAACACCCAAATGCATAAAATAAGAGTAAATAAATCTCCAAAAATTAGAATAATTAGTGGGGAAAAAAGTCATGCCTGCCTATATACCACCCAGTTTCCTACTATGATGATTTTGGGCTAATTCATCTGAAGCTGTAAGCAAGCCCAGAATTAAATGCTTCATTTTAAAAGTTGACTTAGTCATGTGTTTTCTAATAGTATTATGTTAAAACATATAACCCTCATAACTGTGGCCTAATTACCTCTGTTGTTTTGTATTGTATTTATTATTATAAGAGAAAGAGCCATTTGTTGGACTGAAAGGGGAAACTGTAGGGGGAAATAAGATATACCTTAAACTTAAAAAAAAGGAAGAGGATGGGGGGTTGAGGGTGGGAGGGTGCGACTGGAGGGGCGAAGAGGGAGGGGACTGTGATTCAGATGTAACTTGAAGAAATTAAAAATAAACAAAAAAATAAAAATAAATAAAAGTTGACTTAGTCATGGTGTTTTCTAATAGTATTAGAATAGCAATCAAGACAAAGACCCAGACTTAATTCTGTGCACCTACAGACATGTGATTTTTGACAAAGAAGCCAAAATACACAGTGGACAAAAAACATATCTTCAAAAAACGTTGCTGCTCATACTTGATAGCAGCATGTAGAATAATACAAATAGATTAGTATTTATCACTATGCATCAAATTCAAATCCAAATGGATCAAGGACCTCAACATAAAACCAGATACCCTGAATCAGAATGAAATGAAAGTATTGAAAAATCTTGAATTCATTTGCAAATATTTTCTGCTACAGAAACAAAGAAAACATGCAATTTGCAACCAAATGAATGGAACTAGAAAAGCTCATCCTGAGTGAACTAACCTAGACCCAGAACGATACACATGGCATGTATACACTTATAATTGGATTTTAGCCTTATAGTACAGGATAACTATCCTATAACACACAGTTCCAAAGGAATAAGAATTTAGCATATGAGAAGAGAATAGAGAGACCCAGAAGGATGAAGATCAACAGAACCAACCAATCTAGGACCGTTGAGGCTTCCAGAGATTTAAATTCTAACCAGAAAAAAGCTTAGGCTAGACCTAGAGCCCCCATACATATATAGATGATAGGCAATTTTGTTATCATACTGATTCCTTAGCAGAAGGAGGGCAGTCTCAGTGATGGACTTTGTTACCTATTAGTGTGAATCTCTACCTTAGCTTAACTGCAATGTCAGGCCCCAGAGCAAGAGGATGCTCTTAGACCTCATGTGACTAATGAACTGAGGGGGGGAGGCTGATATGTAGGGGGCTCCACTGGAGGAGAAGGGTAGATGGGAGAGGGAGTAGAGGGTGCGAGGGTAGACTGGGAGGGGAGGAGGAAGGAGATTGTGATCAGGATGTAACTTGAATTAATAAATAAATGTTTTATATGTATATATATATACATATATTAAAATCCCTTTTAATACAGGACAAAAATAGCAGAAACACTAAAACCAAAAATTTTAAAAATGGAGCACCATGAAATTTAAGTTTTTGTATGACAAAAGACACCATCATTTGGATAAAACATCAGAATACATAATGGAAATATTTAATCTATTGCACAGCATGTAGAAGATAGAGTCAAAAACCTCAAGAGATCTGCAGAATATGGCATTCAAAGATGTTTTCTTAACTTAAGATTTTTTGATATCGAGACATGTCAGCTCCTGACAGCACCCCCTATTCTACTCCAAGTAGAAGATGAACATTGAAGAATCTCCAGTGGGAGATGATTGAATTGGTGGTAAGCCTTTCTCTTGGCAAGAAAAACCCCTTTCTTTAACTGTAGACAGATTTCTGTCCAAAAAGCACAAAACTTGGAAGCAGGTAAGTCGACAGCCTAGCTCTGCCAAGACAGGGTAGGTAAGTCCTTCATAATTCCTGCTCTATAATCAATGTCTTTCAGAGAAACGGGGCCAAATGGCTGAAGATTGATGCTGTAATGTATGGAGAGAAAATGGGAACTGTCCAGGCAGCCACTGGTATGTCATTTCTTAGTTTTGGAAGCTGAAGGCCCTGCACTTCCTATATAATCAGATATATTTATCCCTCTCAGGTCTCTGAGGTGGTTGAAGAATAGATAGCTAGAGTCTCATAGTTAAATTTTGAGTTGTTTAGGAATCAAGAGGGTGTTCTGGATCTAAGAAGATATTTTAAAAATTGTGAGGCAAGTTAGTATGAAAGTTGAGTTAGATATAGAACTTTAAACTTATGGAGATGGTTAGATAGTAGAATGTTAAAATCAGGGGCCAAATACATATGGACTGGACATTGGGAATGTATGCTAAGCCATATAACTCTTATAATTGTGGCCTATTCATTTCTGTTGTTTCGTATTGTATTTATAGTTATAAGAAAAAGAACCATTTGTTGGACTGAAAGGGAGAGCTGTTGGGGGGAAAAAGAAAGACCTTAAACTAAAAAAAAAAAAAAAAAAAGATGAAGAAGGGAAGAGGATGGGGGGTTAAGGGGGAAGAGGGTGGAAGGGTGGGACTGGAGGGGGGAGTAGAAAGGGGATTGTGATTGAGATGTAACTTGAAGAAATAAAAATAAATTATTATAAAAAAGTAATAATAAAGGGGCCGGGTGGGGTGGTGAAAAAAAAAAAGAAGATAGGGGATTGGGCATCAGGGAAAAAAAAACATAATTTAATTAACAATGAGGAACATAACTAAACACAAGTTCTCAAAAGATGAAATACAAGTGGCTAAGAAACATTTTTAAAATGTTGAATGTGCTTAGTCATCAGGGAAATGCAAATCAAAACTATTTTGAGTTTTTATTTCACACCAGTCAGAATGGCAAAGATCAATAAAGCAAATGCCAGCTCATGTTGGCAAGGACTTTGGAAAAGAGGAATTTCTGTCCATTGCTGATAGGATTGCAAACTTGTATAACTACTTCTGAAATGAATTTGTTGGTTTCTCAAGAAACTAAGAATAGAGCTAACTACAGATTCAATTATACCACTCCTGGGTATATTCGAAGGACTCCATATCCTACTACACAGACACTTTTTCTTTCATGTTCACCGATGTCCTACTAAAAATACTAATAATAGGTTTTAAAAAAGATGTCCTTCAACAGATGAATAAAAGAAAACAAAATGGTTCATTTACACAACATAATATTAGTTATCTTTTGAGAAAAATTAAATTATTAAATAGCTTTTAAATAAGTGGGACTAGACAAAAATCATCCTGAATGAGTTAACCCAGGCCCAAAAGAAGAAATATTTTATACATTCTCTTATATGTTGGTGTTAGCTGTTAAGCTTTTGGTAGACAACTACAATCTTCATAACTAGAGAACTTAGATTTAGAATAAGGGATTGGGGGAAGGGAATTATCTCTCAGTGAAGAAGAAAGGAGGAATAAAGTATATAATTATGGATATGGTGGAAAAGGGGACTAGAGCTGTGGGATTAAATGGGGAGGGGTAGTATAGGGGGCTAAGAGAAGGAATATGGAGAGAAACAACACACATTGATACCCGCCTTAGGGGTTATATAGAAACCTACTACTGTAGACTCTTCTTAAAATATTTTATATGAAAGAAATCTAAATGGAGTCACCAAATAACAGATGAGACAATGCTCCAACATATTTAGGCATATTTTGCCACCAAATGAAACATCCTCCTCCAGGAATGGGTCATATTTAATTTTGTTGGTGACCGAAGAGGCTATATGGAAACCTTCAAATATCTCAGGAATTGCCAAAGCTATAGGTTGCTCTCTAGAACTGGGGGTTAAGGGCCTATTATTGTAAACAACAACTCAATATCTAATTTAACTCAGAGAATTTGACCTTTTAACTTACTAGAACCATCACCCTTTTTGAGTAGTTTTCATTATGCTGGGTAGTACTCTACAGGTTATCAGAGACAAAGGTAACCATCAACCTAGCTATAAGTCCTGTGATCAATCATGACAACCTACCTGAAAGATATACTGGTGTAATAGTATCACAGACATTGTTAGAGTATCCAACTCCTCTCTGATTATATTTAAGGCCAACTCTATGAGATGGAACCTGTGCATGACACTGTTTAGGTGGCCAAGAGCCTGAGATTAGATAGATGGCAGGTCTACGGGAAAACCGAATACTATAGTTCTGCTAAAGGAATATAGCAATAAAATGACTCCTATTGACATTCTGCTATACCCATAGATCAGTGCCTTGATCAGTCTTCAACACAGTAATATTGTCTTATATTAGATTGAAACTAACATAGAGATCCACCACTGGACTGGACAATGTGCAAAGAACAGAAGACTTCAGAACATTCCTAAAGGAAACATTCCTAAAGGAAACATTCCTAAAGGAAACATTTTTATTAACCTTCTTCCTTCAGGGATCAGGGAGCTAGGATGGAAGAGGAGATGTAAAGATTATATGAACTAAAGGATATATATGACATCAAGGTAGTATATGTTACAGACACAACAAGACTGATATACTTATGAGCTCACAGAGACTGTGGGAACATGCAAAAGGCCTGCACATGTTCAAACCAGATGGGATCGAAGCACTGAGAAGGTAGACTAGAAATGAGGTCCAATCCCTAACCAAGATACTATCTCCAATTGGCAGCCACTTAAAATCAAAGATTAATTTTCTCCAATTGAGTCTCACTAAACATAAAATCCCCACTTCAGGGAGGCCCCACACCCAGTAATATGAAATAAAATAAAATACATATGATAAATAAAATAAAATGAAATATAAAGAAAACTCAACATAAAATGAACTCATTAGTATTTTGTAGCTTTTTTTCATATTGTTGGTTTTTTGAGTTTTTTTTTAATCATAATGGCCTTTTTCCCTTATATTATAGTTTCCAATTTTGTATTATGGTTTTTTTGTGTATACATATCTGTGTGTGTGTTTCTTGTGCTTTTTTATTGTTTTGTTTTTGTTAGCCCATTTATTTTCTAATGAAAAAGATGAGGATAATGAAAGCCTGGATTTTGGAGGATGGGGAGCTGGGGAGGTTCTGGGAGCAATTGGCAGGGGGAAACTGATTAGAATATATTGTATGAAAAAAATTTATTTTCAATAAAAATTTTAAAAATAGTTCATTATCATTTCAATACATAGATAAGGTCAATAACTACTAGCAATGTGAGCATTGATGATCACAATAGAATCTGAGAAATAAAGAGAATAATTTAAAATATGAGTCAACCTGGTCAATGAATGATACATATGTCATAGTGGTAAAGAAAACAAAGTCAACAGCACTCCTGCACTTTAGGTATATCAAGCTAGTTTTTGATCTATACAAAAATTGCAGAATATAGAGACCATTTCTCTGACTCAAAGGATAAACAATGAGTATTTGTTGGGCTACACAGAACAAATTTAAAAGTGGATCTTCTGCATAGAGATGAACAGTTTCTTGAAGTCTTTTATGATGCTACTATAAACTTTTCAATTGAATATGAAGCACAACTCAGAGAAAAAGACCGGGTTACTCAATGTATGTTTATTTTTAATTATCAAATATACATATAACGTTAACAGAAATTTGTTTAAAATTCAGCAATATTTGCTTACAGTATTTTTTTCAGTCCTATCAAGTGAATCTATTTGGGGTATTAGGTTGGATTTTGAAAACAAGATTTGTGTGTGTGTGTGTGTGTGTGTGTGTGTGTGTGTGTGTGTGTATTCTCAATTTTTGTTGAAATGCATAATATAACAAATGCATTTGATGCAATTAAATTTTTAATTCATGTTTTTATTTTACAATCCAATCACAACCCCCTTTCCTCCCCTCTTCTCAGTCCCATCCTCCCACCCACTTCCCCTGGTCCCCCCACCCCTGCCCCATACTCTGGCACATTAAATTGCATCCGGACTAAGTGCCTCCTCCTCCACTGAGGCAAGAAAAGGCAGGTCTGCTAGGAAAATGGGATCCAGAGGGAGTCAACAGAGACCAAATCTGAGGTAGTCCCTGTCCCAATTGTTAGGAGATCCACTTAAGGGCCAAGCAGTCCATCAGCTTCATAGGTTTAGTGGGCCATGTACCAGCCCATGCATGTTTTTGGGTTCATCCTTCCGTTTCTATGAGTCTCCTCTGACTGAGTTAATTGTCTACGAAGGTCTTCTTGTGGTGTCTTGATTCCTCAACTCAATTAAACTTTCACCAAACTCTTCCACAAGGGTCCCTGAGTTTTGCCTAAGGTTTGGCTGTGGGTCTCTGTATCTGTTTCCATTATCTGCTCGATAAACCTTCTCAGAAGGCAGTTATGTTAGATTCCTGCCCAGTTCCCTCTCTTCATCCGCTTCTAATCTCTATTTAATTTTCCTCACTTAGGGGGATTCAAACATCATCCCTTGAGCCCTCCTTGTTACCTAGTTTCCTTGGGTCTGTGATTGTAGCATCATTATCCTGTATTTAATGGCTAATATATACTTATGAGTGAGTACACATATTATGTGTTAAAATTCAGCAAATGATTACCCTAAATTGCAATTTTTGTTAGTAGTGGATATTGTTTCATTCTAACGATTCTTGAAATTTAAGATTGGCATTTCCAGGTTGGTCCTCCATTGGTACTTGTATTCTCTGGAGTGTGATTCTGTCGCCAGCAGACTATGGAGAAGCATGTTTTTATTTAGTCAAATCTCTAATGAAGGTGTTTCTGCTAGCTAGTAGTGTCTTCCTTTCTTTTCAATACAGCTTAGCATCCTTATCACCTTGGTCTTAAAGTCCAAGGTTAAGAGATCAAATGAAGTCATGGAACCTTGCAGTTCCAGAGGGACTGTTATAACTCCCCTCTGACTTTCTATGCCTTCTAACATAAGATGGAATGGGTGCTTCACATTCATGTACTGACATGATATTGCAAAACATAAGAGAAAGCTCTGCTCCCACATAGTATTCAAAGTCCATATGGCCAGATATATGTATGGGTTTTATGTTCCCCTCTGAGATAATAAGTATGGGAAAGAAATTCATACTAATTTACATTCAATATGTCCATAACTTTTTTTTATTTATATAAAAGGCCTGAAGAAAGATATCCAGTCTCCTTTCTCAGTCTCATACCATTATTTAACATCAAAATCATTCTGTATTTTTAACCTGCCCCGCAAAGGCACATTTATTCTTTCTCCTTAGAGAATGTGAGGAGAAATATCTATATCTGCTCTATTGAGAGAGGGGTATTCATCCTCATAGTATACACAGAACAGAATGGGTCTAACAGCAACATCAACTAGTTGCATTGCCCTCAGAACTGGCAAGTACCCTGGGATTAAATTGGCTTACTAATTGCAAAGTGGCAGTATTTTAGAGAGGTTTCATTTCACGGAATTGAGTTATGAATTTCACACTTTCTACTAGACATAATATATTTTAATTATTATCTGTAAGTTTTTTAAAAATAGACAATTGAGTAACCCTTCAATTACCTTCCGTATCTGCAGCACACATTCTGTTTTTCCCTCTGTTGACTTATGTACATGATTTCAGTGAAGAGATTTTTCTATAAATAGATTTATTTCTATTTTTAATCTCAGCTCATTCCTTCCAGTCTCTACCACTCCAGTCTTCTATATAATTTTCTTTATTATTAATACTTGATGGCATAAAATATTATAAATCAAACATTATGAAATATTCTCATGTGTAACATCTATATGAATATAAAATGAGAATG
>CAJQZJ010032273.1:2323605-2359872 GCA_907164525.1 Lophiomys imhausi | reverse complement strand
AGAAAAACTTTGATCCAGGAGTGGAGGAGCACATCTTTAATCCCATCAGTTGGGAACCACATGTCTTTGATCCCAAAACTTAGAATGCAGAGACAGGCACATAGGATTTGGAAAGATTTAAGTTTAAAAGCTACTTACAAAAGGCAGGCTGCAATTCAAACAAATTGTCCTTTGAGATATCAAAATATATACACTAAAGGTTTGTTTAGCTCCAAAATATCAAAATAATTTCTTCTTTAATCCGGATTGAAAGGTAATACTTTATATATTATCAAAGAAACCAAATTTGCTCCAGGAAAAATATTACCTGAGGCTCTTAATTGTTAACTATGCTCTCAAATCAATCTGAAGGAAAAATAGTAGTTCCCTTGTGTTTAGAAACTGAAGGCAAAGGAAACTGGGTGAGAGAATTTCTGGTTATCTTGGCCACAACCATCCATTCCTTCACATTTCACCCATCTTCTTTCATTTGTAACTTACTGGGACTCATTACAGTTTTCTAACCACCAGGGTCTGTGTGAACTGTCTATTTCATGATTTTTCCATTATCATCTCTATTTTGTATGAAAATATTATTCTTTAGTCAATTCCTATACTTTAAAGGCCCCAGAAAATAAGAATGAATCACATGTTTTAGCTGGTCTAAATTCTAGGAGGAGGATCAGCAATTTCAACTTTGACTGTTGTACAAAGTAGAGAAAGCTTAGAAACAACATTAATTTCTATATAAATTCCATTTTAAAAGAAGAAAGTGTTATATTTTCATATTTAAGTGATATTAAATTTAGAAAACAGTGTTTATTATATTTGAATTTTTTCTCTTTTTTAATGTTTACTTATTACTTCAGATTACATCTCCCTCACAGTACCTTCTTTCTACCCCTCCCAGTGCCGCCCTCCCACCCCCTACCCCCATACCTTCCATCCCACTGCTCTGGAGTGAAATGTCCCTATATATCAGTCCCCTGCCCCAGTTCAGTAGTAATATGAGGGCCAAGAGCCTCCTCATACTCTGGGGGCCTACAAGGTAGCACCACTAGAGCAAAATGTCTCATTGATAGGTAACAAAGTCTGTGTTCCTGTTCCCTTTGGCACACTAGCTGTAGTGTAGTTATCCTGTACTATATGGATAAAATCTGATTATAAGTGAATAGAGGCCATGTGCATCCTTCTGAGTCTGGGTTAGCTCACTCAGGATGAGCTTCTCTAGTTCCATCCATTAGGCTGCAAATTGCATGATTTCGTTGTTTCTGATGGCTGAGTAGTATTCCATTATGTACATGTGAATAAAACAAATATTTCCATGTATGCCTCTTGATATTTTTGATTATATAATACTTAAAAAAACCTGATAAAGGATTATTCTCCTTTCCACATGCATGCATATATACTTGTTAAATAAATGTTATTGTACAACTTGGCATTATGTTGATTCATGTGTGGTTGCATTGCTGAGGTAATTTTGGCAAGACCTAAGCCTGCATTGCTTTCAATATGAAAATTTTCATGAGGGATGAACAATGTATGAGAACAGTGTAAGTAAATCGTCATTCTGGGCACCCTGGGACTTCTGAGTTGATGATTCAGCTATCATCAGCAGATAAAATGGGAGTAGGCCCATTTTGCTTACGTCTTGAGGGGTTAAAAATATATAAGTGATAATGTGAATAAAACTTCAAGAAAGACACAATGGTGGGTGATATAATATGCCACCTAGATCTCTTTTTGGTATTGAAGGCTTTATTTTTCCTACCAGTGCTCACAACTATTACCCCATTGAAGAGGCTTCAGCCAAATATTCATCATTACAGACCTAAAGAAGTAACTTTGTCAACCCAGAATTAGAAGGTAGAAATATCTATGGAGTTGTTTTGTATTTCTTCTTCCATACTTATTTATTTCTGGGTCTTTTAGAAGACCCCTAATAAACTCTTGAATATAGATATGATTTTTGGGAAACCCAGGTTCTTGTACATATTTGAAACTATAACAATAGTAAATAAGATTACATTATGAAGGCCAGTGATATTTTACCTTTGTATATTTTTCTACTCCCGTAGAAACCCTAATATTTTAGTGTATTTAATACCAAAAAAGTGATAAAAATGAGAATATACGTAGTTCAATGTAATGCAAAATAAACATACCCCTGAACTACCCAGAAGCTATCATGTACTCGTAATAAAAATTCCTTTTGCCACCATTTTTTAAAACTGAAAGAATAAGAATTATTCACAAAATATGACACTGAATTTTTCATCTAACAAAAAAATTGTACCTCATGATAGGTTGTAGAATGCATACAAAAGTGTAAACTATCAGTCAAACTATCAAATGGACAAGAAACCTAAAAACGCAAACATCATATTTTTGGTGGTTCCCATATCTATGCCCACGGCCTATATTAGGCTCCTTACATTGACCAGTTACATATACAAATATGCTATTAAATTGATATTCTATTTTCATTCTACAAGTACTACAATTAATGTCCAGAAAAATTTAATTATTTTATCAAAGTCAGAAAATTGCAGGAAATTTTAAATACCCATACAATGTTCAAATGAAGATCATCTACCAACCACATACTCTCCAGAATGGGATACAGTTTGAGCATGTCTATTTTATTACTTTAAAAGCCTGAATGGAACAAAAAATATTGTCATGTCAGCTAGATTTTGGAAAACATAAATCTCCTCAGCAATAGAATAGCTCACAGGATTTGCTAAGTCCAACATATTCTAGCTTTTTTGTGTGCTCTTCTCTCTGCTATTAAGACTTATTCAGTAAAAGATTTATTGTAGTTAAGATAATCATGAAAATACATAAAATTTTACATAAAAACTATTTCTTAAAACAAAAACATACTTATACATAGGAAAGGTCGTGTTTTGAACTGCAATCTGGACATTTACATTACTGAAGACCAGAAAATTCTTTGCCATGATATTCTAAAATAGGAATTGCCTACTTTTCAAAATTACACTTTTATTCATCTCACAGTCCAAGATTTCACTCCATTGCCTATAATGAAAAAAAGTATTTGATGAAATTGCTCTTTGAGGAAGATACGTTTCTCTGAAATCAGTTCAGTCTTCATAACTATTGTAGACAGTTTGTTAAGGCCATTTGATCAAGTTTGAAGTTTAAGAGTATGTCAACAAACTAAAATGGTAGTGGAAAAGAGCTAACTTCCAGGGCTCATGTTAAAGTTAATCTGAAAATATCCAAGAAGTATATGTAAAAATTTATCCAAGTTAAAATAATGACTTAATATTTATTGCATATTTTTAATTAATTTGATTAATTATTAAGTCTTGTTAGTCCTTGAAGGTGATTACATATGATCAACCTATTGCCATGTAGCAGAGACATTACTGAAAAAAAAAAAACTGCTGAAAATAAAGGAAAAGCCAGGAAAGGTGCATGAAATTCAGTGACATATGACTTCTCATGGCATGGAAGCAAGAGACCACCTTAGAGCCAAGATGAGTTTCACTTCTCTTATGCCTTAGAGCCAAGCCAATTAGCTAAAAGGACAACTTAGGAGTGTCCTATCATATCCAGAATTCCTCAAGTCTTTTGAGAGTCAAAGTTGTGATATCTGAAAATGTAAGTTACCTCATGCTGGCCACCAGTCAGTGAATTATAATTCCTTCAGGAAAATATTTCAGTTTTATTTCTATGGAATTTATTTGTATCAATATAATAAGATAATTACATTTGCACTGGACTATAAAAAAAAATTAAATGTCCAACACCGAATAACTATAGTTGGTTATAGGTCATTAGATTTTCAAGTAATTTTGATCAGGAATTATTATTATTCAGTATATTTGAAAGATTATTGTTTCTGTCTACCTTGCTAATTATTTGAAACAAATCTTGGATCAATATTTGCAAATGCATAATTGATTACCCAGGTACATATAGTTGCATCAATATGTTGAAGTACATACTATTAAGTATTTCATAACTTCAAAGCAATGTTTGATTTATATTGGGATATATACATATATGTGTGTGATATAGAAATTTATATATATATATATATACATAGATATATTCATATACACATTTGTGGAGGATATTCATATATAAATGATATGGTATATAAATGCACACACACATCTACTCTTTGTGCTATACTAGACAATGCTTGTTTGCTAATGATTTTATATATATATATATATATATATATATATATACCTTCTTACTCATATATAAGTATAAAAGTCTATTAATATAAACACGTAGCACTAACATTAAAGAAAACAATAAAAAAGGAAGACTTCTATAGAAAATAGTTAGCATACTCATGCCATTTTTTGCCTTAATTTTTTACCACAACAGTTCATTTTTCTGAGAATGGACAGGGTATCAGGTGTGGGGACAGCAGAGATGGGGGTGAGAGGACTGGGAGAGAGAAGTGAAACAGATGGGGAGAATCTCTTGTACAAGCTTGAGACCTGTGGTAGGGGAGGATCCTGGAAGGATATTTTAAATTTGAACCATTTAAAATTGAACCAAATCTGTCTATGATGTGGATTATTGCAGATAAGCAAATAAATATTTTTACTCATTTATTTCTATATATAACAATAAATAAGTGTTAAAGGACAGAATATTTGAAACAGTTTACACTTTATTAATAGTTTCCTTGCATTTTGAGTTGATTACCGAAATATGTATTTTCTAACAACAGGAAAATACTATTATGCAAAATATTAATGTGCATTAATAATAAAATATAATTTAAACATTTATTAGTGAGATATGGTTTCTATGTATAGAAATAAAGTTAGAATTTCCAGAGACACACTATGATATTTTTTCTAAAGTAATTTGTTGGTTGAGGATAGAATGTGTTGTACTGGGCAAGGTCCTTCCTCCTAACCTTAACATTCCCTATAGTGTTACTTTGGATATGTTATATTTTTGTATAACAAGATTGTACTTTCATATTCCATATCTGTGATTACACTTGACCATCATTCACTCCCGTGAGGCAGTTCAAAGAGCTTAGCGTGCATGGGGAATGGACAGGGGATCAGGTGTGGAGACGGCAGAGATGGGGGTGAGAAGACTGGGAGAGAAAAGTGAAATAGATGGGGGAAATCTCTGGCAAGAGCTTGAGCCCTGTGATGGGGAGGCTCCTGGGAGGATATGCAAGGGCAGGGAATGGAAATGGAGACTGAAGTGGCCACCTCCTGTAGCCAGCAGGACTTTCAGCGGAGCGAGAGGGACATCAACCCACACACAAAACCTTAGGCCCAAAATTTGCCCTGCTTTCAAGATGTTCAGGGATAAAGATGAAGCAGAAATTGAGACAATGGACAACCAATTACGGGTCCAACTTAAAACCCACCCCATGGGAGAGAGCCAACTCCTGACACTGTTAATGATATTCCGCAATACTTGCAGACAGGAACCTCGCTGACCCAAGTGGCTTCGACCAACAGACGATGGAAACAGATGGAAAGACCCACAGCCAAACATTAGGCAGAACTCTTGGACTCATATGGAAGAGTTAGGAGAAGGATTGAGGGAGCTGGAGGGGTCAACACAATAAAACCCACAGAACCAACTAACCTGGCACATGGGGGCTCACAGAGACTGAACCGGTAACGAAAGAGCATTCACTGACTGGACCTAGGCCTCCTTTGCATATGAAGCTGATGGGCTGCTTGGTCTTCATGTGGGTCCCCTAATAATTGGAATGGAGACTGTCTTTAACCCTGTTGCCAGACTTGGGATACCTTTTCCCTAGCAGGGGTGCTTTGAAAGGGGCTCAGTGGGAAATGAGGCACTTAGTCCTGATGTGTGTTGATGTGCTAGGACTGCTTGGTGTGGGGAGGGGAATGAGGGTAGCTTGCCTTCTCTGAGGAGAAGGGGAGAGAGGAATGGGGAAAATGGGTGGGAGGGTGAGACTGGAGGAGAGGAGGAAATGCTGCTGTGATTGGGATGTAAAATGAACAAATAAACAAAATAATGAAAAATAAAATAACAAAAAAAAACAAAATTGTGAAATTAACAGGTAAATGATTAGAGCTAGAAAAACTCATCCCAAATGATAAAACTCACACTGAGAAAATCTAATATGGTATGTATTTGCTTATATTTGGATTCTAATTGTTAAGTCCTCAACAAGCAAGTTACAATCCTTATAACTACAAAGTTTACGTATAGAGCAATAGATTAAGGAGAGTGACAGATCTCCTTAGTAAGGGAAGATAGAATAGATAGATATAGATGGACTAGTGGCAGGGTTCGAATGAGGAGCTGAAAAGGAAAAGAGGAGGTAAGAGGGGACCAAGGAAGAGAATACAGGGATAGCTAAAATTAAGGGCCATTTGAGGGGTCATATGGAAACTTAATACAGAAGAAGCTTCCTAAATATATTCGTATATGAAAACAACCCTAATTAAATCTCCATATAACTGGACAGATGGTAAGGGTATTTGTGATTTTGATAGTCTCTCTTATGTCAGAGAGTAATACAATACGTGAAATATCTTTAAATATAAGAGAAAATAAGTAGTACATTTGTGTTCTTATTATGAATAAAATAATTCAGAATATGAACAATAATTTCAGAAGTGATTTAAATTTATGAAGTTTAGAATCTTCCCAATTGTATTATTTCATCTGATCCTCATAAATACCCTGTATGCTTGATATACTATTGATATTCTATTTTTAAAGAATGAAATTTTTATTCACAAATAGATTTAAGTAATTTTGATCTTCTAGTAATAAACTAAGATCAGATTCTAGTAGAGACCTTTATAACTGCATTTTTCATTTTGTCTTTACCTCCCCTTTCAATTTCATTTTATTTCTCCAAGTTGTTGCAAACCCATACATCTCTGGATCATTCTTCAGTAAAGTAGGAAACATATTTTTAAATATATAGGCTTTGAAAGCAATATTTGCATGATTTGGATAGGAAAAATGCTTCCTGTTTATTGATCATGCAAAGAAGATTCTTTTAGACATGAAAGGTATGTCTGTCTCAGTTTATTACTTCTTCAATTTTCTTTATAGTGTTCTTCAAAGACAAAAATCATTTTAAAAATATTCAGTTTAGTGATACATTGACTTTGATATATGTGTACTGTGTAATCATCATGGCTCACCAGGTAAAATTTCATTGTCTCAACATAGTCCTTTGTGCCCCTTTATGAGCCCCTTCTTTTTATTTTATTTCTGTTCCTAACACAGGTCAATTTCCTTTATTCTCATGTTGATTTAACTTTTGAAACTGTTATAGTGAGATAGTGTGAGCTTCATGGATTCTGACATGGACAATGCCATTGGCAACTACCTTTTCAGATCTTTACCAATTTATATCTTTTATAAGTTTATAAAATGTATAAAATTTTATAGATTTATAAATTATAAAATAAATAAATTTATATCTTTTATACATTATATATTCTCTATTTATAACTAACTTATGTTCTTGTTTTGGAGCACTGGTTACATATTTTGGGTACAAATCCATTGTGATAGCTGCCATATGCAAATTTTCTAAGTGACAGACTCAGCATCAGGCCCATCAAGCTAACAAGGTCAGCTACAAAAGTAGAAGTGAGCCAATATTCAAGCAATTTTAGCGTGCAGTAGTTTACTTAGTTGCCCTGTAACAGACACTCTGGAAGACAGGCATGATTTGTTTTCACTGAGCTATGCCCACGTTGCAAGTTTGTAAGTAAAACAAATGATTATCACTGTTTATGGCAGGAAATGGAGGTCATTTGTTATGGAACAATAAATAACTGAAACATTAGAGGGTATAAAATATTTGTGTTTATTTATTGTTTTTGGTTTATTGTGAAGTTTAGCCACAGATCTAGCCAAAGAAAATGAAAAAAAAATGTTCAAGTTATTTTTTTTTTGCTTTAACATTATTTTACCTAAAGAGTTCTGTTATCAAATCTTGACACATGGGAATATTAAAGGTGTATTTATTCTACAGTGGTTTAAATTGTTTTCTCAATATGCTTTTGTGCCTATAGAATTTGGGACATAGTATCCTATGGCTCCTTCCCCAGAAGAAGGAGCAGCTTCTCATTTGACTGAACAACAAAGCAGATCCTCTTCTCTATTTTTTTCTTAGAATGTATTTTGTTTTTAATTTTTTGTTGTGGGTGCTATATGGACATGAACACAGATTCCTGCAGAGGTCAGAAGAAATGCCCAGAGGTCATCCTCTGGACCTAGAGATATAGGCAGCTGTGAACTGTAAACCGAACTAAAGTCCTCTGCAAGAGAATACACACTTGTAAACAGTGATATATCTGCGTAACCCAAAAGCAAGTTTTCATAACATAAATTATATCATAGAAGAGAAATATATATATATGTCTTCTTAACACGATCTCATTTTGTTGTTTACAGTTTCATTGAGCTGTAGGTGAGATATATTAACTTTAATTTGCTTTAAGTACAAAATTGATTCTTTGCATGTGATTGTACAACAATAAAATTAATTTAGTAATTAATATACTATGTATTAATAATATAAATGAATATAAATCTAAAAATTAAATGATAAGTGATAGTAATGCTACTTCAACATAGAAAACATCTCTATCATCCTTCAAAAACCTGTTTATGCTATCCCCTAATTGACCCTGTTCTTAAATTTTACCTTTAAAAATTTGGAACTTGTAGATCCCTAACACAACAATCAATGATCTGTCTCCTGCATGTACAACTTCTGACATATTCTCTATACCTATACATTTATTTAAACATTCTCATTTTTTCTCATGTGTTTATCTATAGTACATTTTTTAGGGTCTTTTTTTCTCAGCATAGTAAAGTTTTCATTCAGATTTTGATAACATTAAATGTTTTGATAGGTGAGTTGTTTCACAATATGTGGACTAATATTTTTATTCATGTATCAGGTAATTTTTACTTTAGTTTATGGCTAGAACTGGTGTTATGTGCATATTTCATATTCAAATTAGAATTTTAGTTTTGGGGTTTTTTGAAATTTTATATTTATTTTTCTTTTTTGATTGCTTTTTGTTTTGCCTTACATTCTTTTATTATAACATATATTCAGACCTGTTAAACATACAGTAATAAGTTCTACCAGATAACCAGAACAAGGCTTTCTGCTGGCATCTCTCCCACAGGTTAGGGACAACTGGCTTTCACTTACCAAAGCTTAAGACTCTGGTGTTGATTTGAATCTCAGGTCACAAAATGAATCAAGACATTAACTGCACTAAGGACATAACTGGGCTGAAAGGAATATGGAATTAGGTGTAATCAATGGCGTTTTGCTTGCAACAGAGTCACAGTGCCAAAGGTGAATAGTGTGTCTTTCTCAGAGCTTCTTTGATGTGGTATAAGGGTGGTAGGAAGCAGCTGCTGTGACCAGCCAGAGCTTTTTCCAGAGCTCACTGCTTCTGTGGCTTTTCCTCCTTGGATTCCTGTTTCAGTTTGTAACCAGCCAGGACAGCCTTGATGGTGTCTCCCACTAACATGAAGCAGTGCAGTTTCATGGGAGGAAGGCAGAGCTTCTTTTGTGATTGTATTTCAATTACAACATTTCTCCCTTCCCTTTCCTTTTCCAAATTCTCCCATAGGCCTCTCTTCTCTTCTTCAAATTCAATGCTTCTTTTTTAAATCAATTATTATTGCATGTATGTATGTATTTGTGTATAATATATATTCCTAAATATAAACATGTTGAATGCATATGTTACTTGTATGTAAATTTTAGGGCAGACCATTTGGCACTGGAAAATAAATTGGTATGTTATTCCTAGCAGGATCACTTCTCTGGTTTCCAGCTTTACCTACAAGTAACAGGTAAGTGTTCCTCACCTTCACCCTTCATCAAAGAGGCTTGTCGTTGCAACAAAGACCTCTACAGAAATCTATAACCAAACAACATCTGAAGTTGTAAGGCCTCGTTACAGTGGATACATGTACAAAACACTCCCACACCTAAGACTCAGGGATCATTGCAAGGAGGGACCAGAATGATTGTAAGAGTCAGAGGGATGGAGTGTTTTCTGTGTCTCAAAGTATAACAGAAACTGCAACTGTAAAGTCTCACTAACATGACCACCTAAACATGAGCTGAACAAAAAGAAACAACAAAGGTGCGAAACTACATAGGGAAAAATTCCCCAGTGTCTCAACACTACACAAAGAACTATAGGCAACTGAATTTTTATTCAGCCATATTTTCTCCAATCAAGACAAATTTATTTTCATTATATGCCAAATTGAACTACAGAGTTTCTTGTTGTGCTAGGTGTTATGATTGAACTCTGTTTTACTCTTGTCAGAAAAACTGCATAAGTAAATTCCCAAGGAAAGAGCCTTTATGAGCTGCAGGTTCAACATTACCACAAAAAAATGCTGTGAGACCTCATCTCCTGAGTTAAAAAAAAAACTCTTTTATATTTGTATACTTTATTCTCTGTCACCAGGTTTCTGATAAAACTCTAAAGATGGTCAGATTTCCATTTATTTAGGTCATGTATTTTGAAATGGAATTCTTTCTAGTTGAAAATGTTTTGATACCTTCAAACGTGATTTAGTTGTTCTAGGTTTCCTTATTTAACAGTTATACACAATTAAGTACATATATACATCTATAAAAGCATAATTTGGGTAAATTTCACTAAGTTAAGGGAGCCCCTGAGTTCTCATTACACACATCCCACCATATGCACACAGAACAATAATAATAATAATAATAATAATAATAGTAATAATAAATTCTGCAATTAAATATCCATTCAGGCCAGTGGTTCATTCAGGCCAGTAGGTGTAACTTCCAGCATTATGATATTACTGAGTTGTATTCTTTATAAATGTACTTTTCTAGAAATTAGGTTTAAATGAACCTAATCAATTTTCCATAAATACTGACATGTCTCATTTGAATGCCCAATAGTATTCTATTTTAATATATATATATATTCTCTTCTAATATATATATATTTGAAAGGAATATGCATTATTGAACTATTTACTAATTTTATCTATTTCTAGAGTTCTTATTCAGAATAATTATAGTAAAGCCATTTTAATATTTAGATGATATTTCTGAATTCATATGTCTTTATGTGCTATAATTTCATAACTAATTAGATGCAGAATTTCTGAGATGAATGTTACATATGTGTTCAAAAAAATATCAAGTGAATTGAAGCCAAAAATCAAGCTGTCATATCTATTCTGACATCTAATAAAGTAGACTAAGATAAATTAGCTATATAAAGCTAATACATATTAATAAGGAGCTCAAGTTCTGAAAAAGTCATAGCAATAAGAGGTATATGCTTACTGAGTATTTGAGGTCCCAAGTTCATAAAGTACCAATGGACATAAAATCTAATAGATCATATTACAATAATAGTGTGTGACTTCAGTCCTTCTGTCTTTAAATAGGCCATCTAAAAGATAAACTAAAAGTTTCTAAGTTAAGATACATCACAGATCAAATGGACAGAACAGATATCTACAGAATATCCCATCCAACAGAGACAGAATAGACACTCATCTCAGAATCTCGAAAGCATCACTACATCAATTTTATCATCAAATCTGCAGATTTTTTGTGTTTAGCTTTGAGTACCTGTAGAATTCAGGAAACTAGAAAAATAAGCATTGGTGGAGATGGGAAAAACGATCGTAAGGAATGTTTAACAAGAGAACACAAGTGACATAAAGATGTAAATGTGAATGTTGGAGAGGAAGGTTTATAGGGGAGAGGGATGGGGAAAGATTCATTAAAATGTCTCTATTTTCTAGCATAAGACCTTGACTAATCCCTAAGTAAGCTCGTTTCTGTATCTCACTCACATGCGTTGTTTAGTACCAGTGTCTGCAGATTTCGGAAGTTTTTACACTGCAGGACTCTCTGTGCTCCATAGTTATTGCTACAGATCCCATCTTCAGCTCTTCCCCACCCGACCTGTGCTGTGAGAAGTACTCGCAGGTTAACAGTCAGCATAACAACAGAAGAGACTTGTTTTGTGCCTATTCCTTGTCTATTTCCAATAATTAAAAGTAACTGTTTGACAAAGCCTTAAAAAAAATGGAGCTAATCAGTGGGACAATAAGATCTCATCAATTAAAATATGAATAGAAACATTTTCATTATTTTATGATTTTATTATTTTAAAATTTTGCTGAGTAATTGTCTATTAATTATCATTACTTTATGAATTTCTATTTATTCTAATATTGTCTCACTCAGATTGTCATAAGGCTGCTTAGTATCTTTGCATATACTCTTATTTGAATTCAAACTACAAATGTAGTACTTACTCTGGCTAATTGCATCACACAAGTTTAACATGAAATGTTCATGAACTTTACGGATACTATTAGAATTATAAAATGCTATTTGTATACTATTGGGGAGAATGAACAAAGTAGCAGAAAATATTATCTGTCTCCAGATGTTACTATAATAAAACAAATGATAAACATGATCTCACTCAGTGTGTATATAAGTTATATATTCCTGTTTCAATATTTTGGATTTCATAAAGATTCATAGAAAGTAAGGAAAGACCAAAGAAATATGTTGGCTACATGAGGTCTAACTTATGCATATATGACTCTGAAAATATGTCTACTTTGAATTGCTTGATATATATCATTAAATCATAGAAATCCACTTATCAGGATCTGAATATCACTGCTTGCAAGTCACAAGAGAGTTCTATAAATGGAAGTATTCTAACATATTTAAAACATTAATTCTACAGAATAGAATGTTTTGACAGTACTCTGATCTCCCACAGGCAAAGCTCCACAGACATTTCCTTTCAAAGTGGCAAACTATTATCCTGTCTCAGCATCCTAGTACGAATGACAATTTTTATGTCATGTCAAATGATTAAAAAGTAAATATGGAAGGGAAAGAAGCACTCTGGCTGCCCCATTTGATGACACTAATCACAAGGAGCTAAGGTCAGGAAGACACAAGGAAAGAATGTCTTACTTTATATTGAAATTCTTTATTCCACTAATAATTTTTTGTGATTTTAACAAAATAGACGACTCCTTCACAAAAATGAGTTTTTTCCTAGTTGACAACTTTTGGGCTCATAATTCAATTACAGGGTATCCAGAATTATTAAGGCACTTATCATTAAACAAATACAGGACTCTAGTGTTCTGAACAATATGTCCTTATTTTGTCAACTGTTAAAACCAGAATTAAATTGGATACAAGGTTACAAATCTATGAGAGAAACACAGTCAATAATATCATTCAGAGTATTTTTTATTGCAAGATCGTTCTGTTCCAGAAAGCTTCCAGAATGACAAAGTACTTCAGATTCCAAAGATGAACCAAATCAATTAACATCCAAGAAAACTTTGCAGATGTCTCTTCCTTCCCTCACATATTTCTTACTAGCATTGGGTTAGTACAATATCCTGATTCATAGAGATGCATAAATTACTCACACCTTTGTTTACAAAAAAAATTCACAAACATAACATAAGTGCTTTAATATTGAAGTTAAATGCCCATCCTCTATTTCAAGTACTTCAGTCAAAGTTGAATATATAAATACTAGATAAATTAGTACTTATAACTTGTAACTGGAAAGAACACTTTCTGTGAAGACTCATAGAATACACTACATGGCACACCATGAAGATTTTAAAGGTACCTAATAATAAGTTTTTCAGATCTTCTAGAAGACCACTTGGGGACTCTATTTAGGTTCATTAAGCAATAAAATGCCAGAAGGTCTTGCGAGAAGGATAAAGGAAGTTATTATTACCAAGAGCTAATCAAAAGAAGCAAATCCCTGGTCAAATGAACTTAACTTGGGGAGTATTGTGTTTTAATTAGTATTATTATATATTGTTTTGCTTTTTAGATATCTGGAGTACAGAGAAAATTAAATATACAGGACAGTGAACAAATAACCACTATGCTGAAATACAGAACGTCATATCTCCCATTTTAATATATTTCAGAATGGATTTCCTTAACCTTTGGTTATTCTATTTGCAAAATCCAAACAACAATCTTTGATATTATTGAAAGATGCAAATATAATAAAAAGGGTGACTATGGTAATTTTAGAAGGTGAACAATGTTCAACTTGCAATCATGGGTGAATAAATCCTAATGACTTTCAAATGCCATTCAAAAGTACCTATCAGGATGTCGTTAACGCTGTGAATCATTACTAAAAAGCAAAAATACTTGAAAATATCCTCAGAGAAGTTTGTATATTTAAAAAAGTGAAAATCTAAAGTATTCAAGTAGAACTTCAAAATTTTTAAAATAATGTTGGGGAGGGAAGTGTTATTACAAACTATAGAACTAGACCCTTCAAGGAAATATACTTTTCTTTAATATTGATGGTGACAATACTAGTAACCAATAATCCTGATTCCAAGTGTTGAGAGGCACTGTGAGAAGTGCTTGAGTTTATTTTGTACTGGGTTTCTTCTTTTTCATTTGTGTTTCATGTCATGATGGAAGAGTCCCTGATAGAGACAGCTTAGGAAAGGGAAGATTTATTTCAGCTGTGTTGTCAGAGCTTCTGGCCACAGTTAGCTTGTTCCATCCCTTTGGACTTGAGGCTAGTTAAAGAATCATAGTGGCAGGAACTGGGACAGGGGAGGCTTTCCAACCAAGCTGAGCTAAGAAGTAAAAACTAAAATGAGTGAGGCTGGTTCAGGATTCCACCCCAGGTCTCAAGTAAAGACTTTCAGGAACATTGCTACTCCAACTAGGTCCCCAAACATCAGGATATTTCCATCTCTTCCCAGTTAGGCATTCAAATTATGATTCTACAAATGGATTAATGCAATTAAGAGAGAGCCTTTATGATTTACTCAGCTGCCAAAGGCCGTGGACTGTGCACAGAGTTTGGGAAAACACCTCAGATTCAAATCATAACAATCCCATTACAGAGATAAGCAAGCTGATGACCAGAAAGACACCTTTCAGATTAGATTCACATAGACAATACATAACAGAATTAAGACATTGTTTCAGTAAGTAAGTTTGGTTTTGTTTTACCAGTGACCTTAACAATGATATAATTTAGAATCCTTGAAAGTTTGTTTTTTGGAAATAATTATTAATTTAAATTCTAGGTAAAAAAATAACACTATATAATATATGCTTTTAAACTACATAGCACTAAATGTGCAGATATAATTGACTTAATGTTAGAAAATACTACGATTGATAAAGGCAATTTCTTTCAACTAATATAAACTTATTTTATACCCAAGAGTTACAAAATTTAATTATTACATGTGATTTAAGTAAGTTTACTAGAATCTAGTAGTTGATAACAAAATATAATTACTATTCAGAAATCCAAATCATTCTCTTATTGAAAATGCCTGTCTTACATTGCCTAAAAAGTCATAGCTATTAATTAAAGAATATCACCTCCTAGTTATTGGGAATAGTCAATAAGGAAATATTAGTAGGCCAAATAAAATACTTTCATTGATCATCCATGTATCTTTCTACCATGCTTATCATATGTATTATTTATACTTGGAGAAAGATAGTGCTTGAAATGATAGAAAATTCTCAAACAATGCCAAATAACTATAAATATACTTAAAAGACAGCATCTCTATATTTATGAATACAAAATTAAAGATGGAAATTTAAGCAGTTATAGTAAATTCTATGTCAAGAAATGGATTGAAAATGCTGAAGAGGGGGAAAATCTGTCAGAACAGCAAAATGCCTCAAAAAGTATTAATACAAAATGAGTAGTGGTTGGTAAGTAGTGAACCCAGTAATAGGATAGTGTGAAAACTTTTGTTTTTGTCAAAGCTAAACACCGGAAAGCATTGGAAAAAAATAATTCCAATCTTTGTACATTATAAAAAGATAATAGAGCTACAGTAGAATGATGAAAAACAATGAGCAATAAGTGGTAGAGATTTAGACAGGACTGATGGCTGTGCAGACTTGCAAAAGTTTTACTATAGTGATAAGTTGTGACTACAGGCAGAGTGGTCTAATGATTAATTGGAAGAAATTGTTGCTTTATGAAGAAGAGAAATTTCTGAAGGCAGTGTGTTATAAATGTCTTTCGTATGGCAAACCATGCATATCCCTGCTTATTTATATCTTGTTTGCTATTTGGATCTGGAGGAATTTCTACATAACTATATTTCCATGTAAATGAATAGTCTTCTACTAAAAGCAAATACAAAGTATCAAAATATACCTGTATGAAAGAGGAGGACTGAAATATTATCGATATATGCACTATCAAATGAGACTATTCAAATATGTATAATCTGGGTTTCCAAAATTTTATTTTGCATTTTTAGAGATTTTAATGTAATGATATAATTTTCCATTCTTTATCTTCAAATGCTTTCTTTAAAATTTGCCTCTTTATTCATTAATTGTCAGTATATACATATGCTTATGTGTACATTCCTAAATACATAAGTATATCCTGCATAGTACATATAATGTTAATTGAATGTATGTTTTCAGAGCTGACCCTGTAGTATTGGTAACTGATAGATGCACTTTTCATTAGGGGAGACTATTTCTCCTGCTCTCAGTGTTCCTTAGTTGCCTATAGTTCTTTGTGTAGGTTGAAGCCTCCTGGCCTGCCCTTTGTCCATGCTAGCATGCCTATTGTAACCCTTGTTCAGTTCACATGTAGGTTGTCTTATTAGTGACACCTCATGGGTCTAGCTTCTGACTTTCCTGGGAGACACAAACTCAAAGTAAATACATGTGCCTCTGGTTCTTACAATCTCTCTGTACTCTCTTCTGGAATGATCCTTGAGCCTTAAGTAAATGATTTTTATTTTATTTTAGATGTGTCCTTTAGAAATGGGTTCCACAATACTGTATCTTGACAGTTTTCTTTTCCTTCTGTTGAAAAATAAAGTTCCTTTCATGAGTGGGGCAGACTACAATTATCTATGGTTATAAGAACAGACATTTAGATTGTGGTTAGGGAATATGCTAGTTTAGAAAAGTAGTGGCTATAAGTTCTCCTCCAAGTTCCATGACTTCAAAATCTTGGGAAGTTAGGCGTGCTGCTCAACAGACTCCCAAATATTACAGGGTATTGCTGTTATCCTTTGTTGCCCCTCAGAGATAGAAGTTAAGTCCCTTAAATTCAAAATAAACTTCTAACTTTTCCTGTCTACTACACACATCAAAGTCTACATTTCCAATATTCATAAATGCATAATAAAAATTTAAAACACACTTAAGAGCATGTAGGATGAGTACATGTTTAACTAAAAGTATATGAATTATCTCATAAAATTCTAGGTAGATATGTTAGCATAAGTTTAGGGTAAGAATGACTATATTATGACCATCTTTAAAAACTCATGTAAGTGGAACTTAAAGATGGACTTCTAATTTTATGAGATTTAAGTTCTATTTGAAAACTGCATTACATGTTGATTCACTAGCAAATTCCTGTAAAGGAAATCTAGACACCTGATGACAACATTATACCAAATGACATGTGCTGTTTCTAATAAAACACAGATGAGGTAGGCTACTATAAACCATGCCAGGAGAAATTAATCTTCTTCCTACTTGTAACAAAGTGTACTTTCAAGAATTTATTCAACAAAAGATAAAAACACTAGCACTATTTAGTAAAAAACAGCAGTGTTAACATAAAACAAGTTGAGAAAAGGAGTTGAACTGCTGGCGCTTAAGAACACAAATTAAATTTGCATAAATTCAAGTGAGTTGAATGTGTCAACTTTTACTCTGTTACAGTTGGATATAAATATTCTTATATTTAACATTTTCAGAAATTTATCATTACATTCACATTTAACATCTGTGTCTATGAGAGCAGAAAAAGTTGCTCCCTCCTAACGGGTTTGGGTTTCATGTTCTTCAAAGGTTATTCTAGTTCCTTGCATCCAAAAAGTGCTCAACCAATGTGTCTTATTTCTTTTTCTCAAGGCCAACAGCTTTTACTTTTGATGCCAATATGTCAAGATTTCTGTTTGCCTGCATTTCACTTCCCATGTCCCTATATTTTATCCAGTGGCCTACAAATGATAAATATACTTCCAACACTTTCTAATCATCATACATTGAGTAGAAACATGGAAACCTAATCCACTAACTCCTTATCTTCACTTTTTATTCTTCTCACCAAAATTGAACAAAAGTACGTTAGTGAAGATGCTATGACAGAATGAATATACCAAAGATGGTGAAAATACAACCTGTAGAAAAAAAAATTAATTAAATTACATTTGGCACCATTTGTAGAAATAATCAGTTAAATTGTTTAACCGTATTTAGATTATTGTTAATTGATTCAGCAGCCTTTAATCCTTAACCTGCCATTATAAATGAGCACACAGACACATGATGGATTTTAACAAGCCTTGGCCTGAATTGAGCAATCTTAGCCCATCTAAGCTAGCTCTTAATTCTATTAACCAAATATGCCCCCATATATACATATGTCCCCTTGGACTGCCATTCTCCATGCTGTGTGGAGTTCCTGGACAAGTGGAATGAGTTTCTTTTTTAATCTACCCCATGGTGTGTGTCCTCCTTCTTCCTGCTCCAGGCTGGAATGCATTAATCCTCTGTCTACAATCCAGCCTTCCTGTTCTAATCTCAGAAGTCCCACCTTTCTTTGTCTTTGCCAAATCTCAGGCCTCAGCATTTATTTAACCAATCAGAGACAATGTAACACACAGTAAACAGGACCAGTTAACATTTAGAATGCTTAGCACTACCCCATCAACAACCATGCTGTGCTGCCTTTAATAAAGTCATTGAAACTTTCAGAACAGAGGGTTAATGTAACATTAAGAGTATATATTTATACATTTTTAACTTGAGAGAAGAAAAAAAATTGAAGGACATCTAGGTTGTTTCCATTTTGTAACTATTACAAATAAAGGTGCTATGAACATAGTTGAGGAAAAATCCTTGTAGTTTGGTGAGTAATCTTTTGGATGTACACCCAAAAGTGGAATGGCTGGGTCTTGAGGTAGAGCAATTCCAAGATTTCTAAGATATCACCAGACTGATTTCCATAGTGGTTTTACAAGTTTGCACTCCGACCTGCAATGCAGGCATGTTCCCCTTTCTCCACAACCTCACCAGCATGTGCTGTCATTTGAGTTTTTGATTTTAGCCATTTTGACAGGTGTGAGATAGAAACTCAGGGTCAACTTGAGTTGTATTTCTCTGATAATTAAGAATGTTGAGAATTTTTTCATGTGTCTCCCAGCCATGAGAGATTCAACCGAAGAATGAATAAGAAAAATGTAGAAAAATTACACAATGGAATATTACTCAGTTATCATTAAAAAGGAAATCATGCAACTTGCAACCAAATGGATGGAACTAGAAGGCTCATCCTGAGCGTACTAACCTAGACCCAGAAAGATGCACATAGCATGTATTCACTTATAACTGGATTTTAGCCATAGAGTACAAGATAACTATTCTACAGCCAACAGATCAAAAGGAACAGGAACATAGATTTTGCTATCTGTTAGTGGGACACTTTGCCCTATTGGAGCTGCCATGTCAGCCCTCAGTTCAAAAGGAAGCTCTTAGCCCTCAAATGACTGATGAACTGAGGGGGGCTGATATGTAGGGGACACACAACATTGGAGGAGTTGGATATGTGGGAGAGGGAGTAGAGGGTAGGAGAGTGGGACTGGGAGGGGAAAAGGGAGGGGCTGTTATGGGTTGTAATATGAATTAATAAATAAACGTTAAAAAAATCTACTCTTAAGATAAATTATAACAAAAAGAAGGAAAATTTGGTAAGTTTTTCTGAGATAGAATGTATCAAAATGAGGAATTCTAAAATGCAAAATGATATGAATGCAATTTCCTTAATTATACACAGCTCTATGTTATGCTATTTTTGAAAAAACTTCATTAATAGCAGTGGCTGGTTTTGAGCTATTTAAAGTATTTAATGGTGTTTTATTAGGATGATCAAGTTAGTATAAGAATTACTAATAACTATGGCTCTGAAGTAAAAAGAAGTTGATAGAAAACATGGCCTAATTCTGAGGAAAATTGTTTCATAACTTTTGTAGCCTGTGTCAGTCATTGTGAAGATGTACAGGAGGAAATGTATGTAAAGGATGACTTAGATTGCCACATTGTTTCTAAAGGATGACTTAGATTGTCACATTATTTCTAAGGATGAATTTGATTGTCACATTGTTTTTAAGGATTATTGAGATTGTCACATTGCTTCTCAAAGATGATTTAGATTGCCATGTTGTTTCAGAGTTTGATCAGTTGACTCCTGATTTGGGTCTGAAATAAAAATACATAAACATTGTGGTAGTAGGTTAGAACACAGGAAAGCTTCTCATTTCATGGTAGCTTAGAATCAGGGACACAAGGAGGTTGAGGACAAGACATGTCCTTTAAGTCACAAAACCAGTTACTTGTGGCATATCTTCTATGTTGTATTACTTCACAATGATAGCATAAACCTATGAATCAGTGCAGGGATTATTCCGGATGGAGATAACATTCTCAGAGTACAGATAATTCTCAAGAGGGTGATCACCTGTAGTCTAAACCTTGGACACATAAACCTTGAGGAAAGCATTTTATTCTCAGTTATAAGAAGTATTTCTCCAGTCAGCTTAAATTTAGTCCTTTCTGATTTCCAAACTGACCATGATTATAAATGAGGACCCAATATTTGAACATATGTTTCCTTATTAATAGATATTTCAGTGTGTAATCAGCACTCTGATTCTTTCTCAAGGCAACTTTACCTGTAATCTCATGCGGTCTCATGTGAATTTTACAATTTCCTTTTATATTTCTGTAAAAAAAAAATCCAGTAATAATGAAATAAAGACCAATTTGCTAACTTTATTCAGAAAAGTACCCTGACAGTTCAGAAAAGAGAAAAGAATAAAACTCATCAACATCAGGATTCATAAGGTAATATCGTTTGTTCATTGCATGTTTCTAATGACAAAAAGATCTAAAATCTGTTAAAACCAATAAGCTAAACAATTTCAGGATAAAAATCAATATATAAAAATCAGTTCCATGTCCATCGGCCAACAATGAATTATCTACAAACAATTTTAGATAACAATCCCATTTATCATACTAATCTTAAATAAAACCATGGTAATAGGCTTAGCAACAGATATGACAGATTGTTTTGCTAGAAGCCTACCTAATATTGATAAGCTTGAGCCCAAAAAGATAAAAAAGAAGTGTTCATGAATTAGAGGAATTGACAATGCTACAAATATCCTGTACTACTCAAAATGATTTAGGGACTTATTGATATTTCTATCTACTAAGTTATTGATGACAATATTTGCAGTGGGTATATAAAAGAAAATACCAAGAAACTGGTGATTAATTTGTCCAGGAAATTTGAATGAGGACATGATACCGTACTTTTTAATTATTAAACACTTATTTATTAATAACTATATTCACTTATAACAAATACACTTACTAATTACTATTCCTACAAATTTCTACAACCCCTAAGAATGCCTACAACCCATATACATTCCTACAACCCCTATGACCTAACCACTAAACCTATTTTGTAATGGTACAGTCTCTGGGGCAGGTCCTCAGTCGTCAGGAACACAGTCTCTGGTGTAGACTCTTCAATGCACTTAGCAGTCCTTTATTCTGGAATATCTCAGACACAGGTTCATCAGAGTAAATTGGCTATGGCAGTCTCACCTTAAATAAGGCTTGAGGCTTTCTTCTCTCTGGGAGACCTCAGCCGTCTGTCTGTAGGCCAACTTACTTCCTTCGTATCAGCAACTCTGCCGTTCTGCCTCAGTCTTTAAAGCTGGCCACAGTTCCGTTCACCACTGTTCGTAGAGGTCAAACCCCTCTAGGCAAAAGCTGAGCCACAGGGTTTAGTCCTTGGCCTTTTTTTGTTTTGCTGAGGCTTTCTCTGCTCACCAGCTTCTTTCTGCCTCAGGGAGATCTGGCCATTAAATGATGACCAGTACTTTCTTCAGCAGGACTCACTAGCATTGGAGCTTTCTAGTATCGGGTGGCCCTTAGCACGCCATTCTCTAGGCTCACCCACTTGTCTTTAAATAGGATCGCTCCTTGTTCCATCTGCTTCAGCTTAATTTGGGCTCTGCCCACTTAGCAGCTGAAAACAATTCCAGGTCATAAAGTCTTTACTTATTTCATCTGGCTTCTACCTTGTTTTTCAGTCCAAAGAGACTCCCCTCATTTCACGTGACTTCATCCATAAGCTGATAAGCTAATTGCTCACAGCCGTTGATCTTCATGCCCCAAATTAAGAGACTGTATCAGAAACCTAGATATTCACTAAATCTAACTTATATTAATCTATCATCCCCTACAAGGACAAGTTTATAAAGAGGTGATTTTAAGTCTCGACAAAACAACAACTTTTGTATAAGTAAATACATATAATAATATATCTGAATTTTTTAAAAGTCACCTTATCACAGAGATATCCAATCCAGTTAGAATGAATATGCTTGGGTTTAATTTGAATTTTTTTTAAAGACACTCTAAATTAATTCATATTAAAATAGATTTGCTAATATCACCATTTAATTTCTACATTTAGCATAATAGGCATAAAATATTTTTTGAGGAAACATTTTGAAGATAAATGTTTCTTCTTGTTCAAATCCTATGACAAACCACTTAAATTAAAAATAACCTCTGTGTAAATATCATGCCAATCAAGATACTTTTAGATATTTAAACATTTTCCTATTAGAATTCAATTTATGTATTTATGTAGATCCAATAAAATGGCTTTGAGTTACTCAATAAGTCTAGTGTAGAAGTTTTTCACTGAGAATCTCAATTTCCTTTCCCCATGGGTGAGAGAAATTTGATACCTTTCTTTTTTAATTGAACATGTTCTTGGCAGTTTTGCACATGTATAGAATTTGTTCTGATTACTGTAGTCCCCATATCATGTAATCTCACATGCTTACTCTCACTTACTTCCCTCCTCTCTATGATTTCTTCCAAACACTCAAAACTTCTTTCATTTATTTATTATTTAGTAATATTTGATTTTAATCTAGACCATATGTGTAGCTGTGGCTTTTTATCTATCCATTGGATTCTGGTTAGTACCTTAGTTAGTACACAAGTATAGACAGTGATTGTCCCTCCCAAGTATTAACTCATCAGTAAACAGAACTTCAGCATGGACGGTAGC
Organism: Lophiomys imhausi; assembly: GCA_907164525.1. Classification (NCBI taxonomy): domain Eukaryota; kingdom Metazoa; phylum Chordata; class Mammalia; order Rodentia; family Muridae; genus Lophiomys; species Lophiomys imhausi. The sequence continues at coordinate 2,336,665 of CAJQZJ010032273.1, read as the reverse complement.
ATCCCAAACAGCCCGACTGCTGTCCCGCTAAAGGATTTTGGTACATTCTAAATATTTGCAATTACACTCTTAGTCAAATACGGCACCAGACCTTATTCAGAGAAGCATATTTTAATAATGAAGAGTTCTATGAAATGCTTGGATACTAAAAGTGCTAAGGATAATCAATAGTTGAGTTCTCATTCCTAAAGAGGCCATTTTTATAGCACATACTCTGAGGCTCAAGGACCATTGCAGAAATGAAAGCAGAAAGAATGTAAGAGAAGGGATACATGGATAAAGGCTGTGAAATACTGACTCTACTGTCTCTGCAGTATGACAAAGTCAGAACAGTCACAGCCTCACAGAAGCTCTGGCTGCCATCAATTGGGTCTACACATTAACCTTCCACCTTACCTACTTGAGGTAGCAAATGTTCCTTTCTGAGATAGTGAGGGACTTGTTCACTCCTCAACATCCTAAATGGTGGAGACAGAAGAACGTTTTGTTCCAGGAGCTGACTGGAAACCAAAATATATTTTTTTAAAAAAGGACCTGTCCATAGTAGTGAAGAGTATACAAACCAACACTACTCCAATTACAATTTTGAAAAAAAAAACATTAGAAGAAAAGCCCCCTAAGAATCACTTCCTAAACAAATCTGTGCTATCCCTGAATAATGAAGCTGTATCATACAAAAAACTCAACTCAAATTAGTAAGTTCAGTTTAGACTGAAGGTAAAAATATTTCTAAGAGCTGGCAGTTAATAACCATACCTGGGAGAAAAAAGTAGGAAGGTCTGAAACTCAAGGAAATAATCAATCAAAACCAACACCAAAATGAGAAAACATTGTAATCAGTAGACAATGATGTAAAACAGGTTTTAATTTTCAACTAACAAACAGGCTGGCATCTATGCTAATAGCTTACTAACAAATACTTTGAGATGTGTTTAAACTGTGGAATAGGGCAACAAATGTGACAGTTATTACTTTTATCAGTTTGTTGTAAAACACTTAAAATCTACATTTTGTCATTTTCAAGTAAATAACCCATTTTAAATAATTTTAGTCATGAAATAATTTCTCCTGTATAATTGGGATCTTGTATTTTTTCCACCTCCATAGCCACCCATTATTACTTTCCTTCTCTCTCTCTCTTAAATTTATGTTATCTATCAATCATCTATCTAATCTACCATCTATATTTCATTCACACACACATATTCTCACATACATACAATTTTATTTCTTTAATAAGAAATACAAACAAAATATGGTTTAAGAAATCTCACAAAAATAAATTAAAAAGAACTAAGACAAAATTTCCAAAAAACTAAAAAGAAAGAAAAAGCTCACAAATAGTACTATGGGCTTCAGTTTGAGTTGGCTAATTATGTCTTGGCATGGGACCTGCTCTTAAATGGGGTAGGTATACTTAGTGACACTCTATTGGAGAAAATTGGTTTTCCCTTTGCCCGCGGGTATCAATTGCAGTTAACTTATTGAATGTAAGTGGGAAACTGTATCCTCTTTCCCTTCTCAGTTCTGGTATCCCTCTGTCTTGAATTCATCTGGTACCCCTCTTCTTGAATCGTGAAGATCTTATGTATGCTACCACAGTTTCTCTGAGTCCATATGTGTATCAGTCCTGTTGTGCCTGGAAAATACTTTTTCATTGGAGTAATTCACCACCTCTGGCTCTTACAATCTTTCTACCTCCTCTTTCCCCATAGATCCCTTACAGTAGAGGGGCAGGTTTCAAAGAAGACATCTCATTTAGTACTAAGTGTTCCAGAGTCTCTCTCTGGACATTGTTCAATTGTAGCCTTCTGTTTTAGTTCCCATCTATTGAAAAAACAACCTTCTCTGATTATGGCTGACTGATACACTGATCTATGAGAACAGAAATGTGTTTATGAGTCAGTTATTTCTACATTCCTTTAGAACAATAATAGGTTAGGTTTTCCCATATTCCCCTAGACCCATGATATCTCTACTGTCAGGAACTTGGCCATTTTGGAAGATTCAGGTATGGTTTATATCTCATGAGGCAGTCTTGAATCTTACAAAAATGCTCCTTGTTGCTCAGTTCTTATGAATTTAGGCAGTAACACTTATTCACTGTTTTTGTTTCATAAAATTGCCTCAGCAAATTCAATTAATAACAGGAGATTTTGTGAAACAGTGACAGGATTGCTATAGGTGTACCAACCAGTTTCTGATTTAATGTAAGACCTACTCTGCATAAGGAAATAATTATCTACCTGATAAGGAAAATATGGTGCAAAACACCTGGATGTGTTGCAAACAGGTCCCAGAGGAGAGCTTGTCATATCATTATGCTAAATGCTATCAAACTATCTTCTAAGTTACTATTGCCATCAAAGTAGTCTCTTTGTACAGTGGACAGTGGTTAGAACAGAATCTAAAAACTGGTCAGTGCCAGAGGAGCACACTGCCATGAATGGGACACCCAAATCATTCATTCTGACCTGGAGGCTCAACTGGGGACAATGAAAGACTATAAAAGATAGAAGACAGGAGTGAATGGAATGAAACATTGTCTTCTGGACACGAAATGTCTGCTGCACTCAAAAGTCTCCAGCAATTAGTCAGGCCTAGTACAAGATTATTCCAGGCTACATTCCAGCATAGACAGGAGAGGGGCACATGAATCTCCACACATAGCCTCATAGATATTGACAATTGTTGGCTTCTGAATAAGATAGACTCAGGTTTCTTCACTGATGTTGTCCATAGAAGGTTATCCATGCTCCAATAGAGAGCCCAATACCCAGAAATATATGGGTAAAACAAATTGGAGTCAGTGTTTTTTTAAAAAAAAATAAAGGAAAAAATAACAGGTACATGAAGTTGATAGAATGGGAAGTAGATCTGAGAGAAATTTTAAATAGCATTGGGGGTTGAATATACTCAGACACTTTTTGTATATAAGAAATTCTTAAAGAATTGATAAAATATATTTAAATGTTTAAAATGCCCAAAATTTGTCCAAGGCCTTGTTTTCTGTTTTATTCTAACTTTCTATTATGATTTTGGCCAACTAATTAAATTTAACTTCAAATAAATAAATAACCCTCATCGTACATGTAATTCATGTACATATACAGTTTAATAGGCATTTCACATCTGGGCTGATAGTACTCCCCCCACCAGACACTTCAGAAACTGTGTTCAGAGTCCCCTAGGATAAAACTTTCTTGAATGCCTCTTCCTTGAGAATTAGTGTCATGGTACAGGAAAGTACCATGAAAGTTTCCAAAGGAGGGAAGCATCTGACAGTCCTATCAAGCTACAATATCTATGAATCACATCAACAACCACATAGCAGGATAACACCAAGATTGCTTTGGTGGCAAGTATAACTTTATTGTAACCAAAAACTGTCTAATTAGACTTCCACTCTACAAAAAGAATATCATGCCTGATCTGGAACCCTAGCTAATTATTTAGTATTATTGATGTCATGTTTATTAGGGGAGAATTTACAACCACTAATTTACTTAGTCAACATATCAATAATTCAAGGAGTTGAGCTTTGTTAAGAATTTAAAATCTTTGATATTCAGGAAACATGTACTACAAAAACAGAAATCTATTATTAACTTACAGTTTTCTGGATGGATAGAACAATATATGCCATATTTATATCCATATGGGATTATTAAACTAAATATTAGCATATACTTTAAATGTAATAACTATGAAATAAATGTGTGTAACATCTATTTGGTTACATAAAATAGTTGACAAGAACAGATTGTATGAATTTATAGGATATATCATGATTTCTCTCATTCACGTATATATTGTGGCATAGCAAATCAACCTTTTCAAAGTATGTGTATTTTACATTTGTGTAACATGTATTTGGTTATATAAAATACTTGACAAGAACAGAATGTATGCATTTATAGGATATAACATAATGTCTCTCACTCATGTGTATATTATGGGATAGCAAATCAACCTTTTGTAAGTATGTGTATTTTACATGCTTATGTGAAGGTTTAGATTATGGTCTCTCTAATCTGATTTTTTTGTTGTTTGTTTATCAAAAACATACTGAAGAATATATTAGCTTTGTCCTTTATTTTGTAAATCAGTTCATTTGTTTAGTAACATATTTTATATTAAAGATACAAAACTAAGTAACATATTCAAACATAATTTTGAACTCAAAGATAAATTAACTGCCAGACAATCTTTTTTCCAGCATGATATTTTTATTGATTATTTAGGAATTTCACACAATGCACCCTGATCACACTCACTTGACAGTCCTCCCAGGTCCACCTTCCCACCCTTGTGCCCTTCCCCAAAGAAGAAAAAAACACACCAAGTCCAATCTGTGTTGCTTATATACTTATTAGGACATGGTGAAACTTCCAGAGTTCAGCCCCTTAAAGATAACTTAGTCCTTCCTCTCCCCATAGCCAGAATCCATCATCTGTGAGGATTTACACTTCAGCATCTTTATGAAAAATTTAAGGACTCTCTTCTACGAGTTCCTGTCTAGACTGTTTCTTTTCTTTCCTTTTTTCAGGGTGCGGGTGTCATAGAAGCCTTCAAAGTTTCAGACTAAATTATGAGTCTGCAGTCGTAGATACCATTGAAATGAAGCTTCCTTGTCCATAACCCTAGAGACAGCATGGATCACGGGTATCCCTTTAGCCACAACAAGGACTACAGACACAACATGACCTCTGGTAGCAGCCAAGGCTACAAAAATCTATATGGCCTCCAGCGGTAATACGGACCATGGACATCAATTAGCCTCTTGTGGCAGCCAGACCACAGAGAACAACGGCCTCCAGCAGCAGCAGCAGGAAACATGGAGATCTTTTCAGGAGGCCCAATACAAAAAGAAAAAGAACCTTTCTCCATCTCAGACATCCTGCCACTGCTCAGGGCCCGGGAAGTGTGAGACTGGGCCATGCATTCTGGGGCAGAACCTGTTTGAGCTCCGGGCAGTTGCACACCACCTTGAAGGCCCTACTAGGCAGTGGCTTGGTCCTAGGTCCATCACAATCAAGCTGCTGTGTTTTGCCATCTTTCCCACCTCTCCATGGCACATTTATTCATCATAGTGACAATGCAAACTGATGCGTATCCCACTGTATACATTCTTTTTTGGCCCAAAGAGTTTTATATGTGAATACTCACTGTAATGAGTCATTGGTTTGGTTCAAATTTTCTGATTTCTGAAGCACCATAGATAATGGACTATGTAGCACTGAGACTCATCTTGAATGCCATGCTTTTGCTCAGAGTCTTGGTGATCTTGCAGCTTGGCAGGCCATCTGGGTTCAGTACTCTAGAGATATGCAGGCTGCTGCACTCTTCTCTGCCTTCCCTCTACTGCTTGCTCCCTGGGTAGGACCATCAATCATAATGCTTGCAGTTCATGAGCAGCACCTGAAGCCCAAGCTCTCCTAATTCCATTGGGGTGAGAAGCTCCAGCTTCATCTGTGGAACCAGGGTCTCTGGCTTGAGTCTCCCAGGGGATGAAGGACGTGCCCTACTAAGCAATGACAATCCTTTGTTCACTGCAGCTGCACTCTCAAACTGTTCTCATAACAATAGCTGCCAGGTCTCTAGTTTTGTTTCTTTCTGCTGCACATGGCTCTATGCCCTCCTCTCTCCCTCCCTCCCTCCCTCCCTTCCTCCCCCCTTCTCTCTCCAACTTCATGAGACCCTTTTTTTTATTTCTTCAAGTTACATCTCAATCACAATCTCCTCCCTGCTCCCCCCTCCAGTCCCACCCACCCACCCTCTTCCCGCTCAATCCCCCATCCTCTTCCCCTCCCCCCTTTTTTTTTAAGTTTAAGGTCCACTTTTAATCGGGTTTCCCCCATCCCCCACCAGGAGAGACACCGGGTAAATTCCAATCTAATACCCAGCAGGCAGATTCAGATCCCACACAGAGATAATCCCCACCCTGCTGGGCACCCCCAAGTTTCGCACAGAGGACCCAGCTATCTGGCAAAAGGTTGCAACCCTTGGAAGTGAGCACAGCTCAGCTGCAAAGTGCCTTCAGACCGCAGATCGCAACCCACTGCTGTGACGTCACTGGCTAGTTTCCAAGCCCGGGAGTAGCAAGGCTATTGGGGGTGAAGGGCAGATTTACCCACCACAGGAACCAACCCCGGGCAAACTGCGAGATATTTGAAAGTGTCGTATATCAGACTTTTGTACTAGTACTGGTCCTTCTGGCGGGGAACGAGAGCTTACTTGTACACAGCTCCACAACCTGGATTAGTTAGGTCTCCACCTAGGAGGCGGGGCTGAATGACTCACCTTATAGGGGTAGAGTAAGGCAACTCAAATCCTATACCAAAGCGCCCCTTTGGACCGAGTCCAGAAGACAGCTAAAAAATTCCACATGGCCAGAGGCCCCAGACAAAAAAAAAGCAAACAAAAAAAAACAAAAAAAAAAAACAGAGCGAAATGACTCCAACAAAAGAAAGCAACACTATTCCATCCAACCGAAACCACCTCACCACAGCTGAAACACATGAAAACGATGACAATTCCACATTATAGAAAATGATAGAGTCCCTTCAAGAAGAACTTATATCTATGAAGGAATTCAAAGAAGCCACTATTTTACAAGTCAAAACAACGAATAACACCATTAAAGAGCTCCAAGCCAAGGTGACTCAGCTTGAACAGGAAAAGGACAGAGCAATGAAAGATTTCCAGGAAAAAACAAGCAAACTGGAGAAGGAAATGTACAAAACGAACAATACCATTCAAGACATGAAAATAGAAATGGAAACAATAAAGAAAACACAGTCAGAGTTAGAAAAGGAAATGGAGAATCAAGGGAAGAGAACAGGAACTACGGATGTGAGTATGAAAAATAGGATGTAAGAGATGGAAGACAGGATCTCAGGCATGGAAGATTCGATGGAAGAAATCAGTACAACATCCAAAGAAAATGAGAAAGCTAAAAAAAATCTCTCATCCACAACATCCAAGAAATCAAGGACTCAATGAGAAGACAGAACCTAAGAATTATAGGCATAGAGGAAAGAGAAGACTCCCAACTCCATGGTCCAGGAAATATCTTCAACAAAATCATAGAAGGTCCACTTTTTAAAAGCATCTTCCTATAGGTCCTGCTCCCCTCCCTTTTTTCAGTTGTTTCAGAAATGCTGTGCACTCTGTGGAGTCATCCTCCATTGCCCCTTCTCCCCATAGAGCCTAGGTGGTGGATCTCTCCAGGCTCCCCAGAATTTCTCCTCAATCCCAGGGATGTGGGAAGATACTACCATCTTGCATTGATCCCTTTGTCCTTTATTTTTTGAGTCAGTCAGCTTAATAAATTTGGATTGCTGTTTGGTTGTTTGTTCAGCTTACATTGTCTACTCAGTTCTGTTCGATTGTGGATTTTAGATTTAAAAATAAAGGGGGGTATTTCTGTGAAAAATGTCCTTAGACTTTTGGTAAAGCATGGAATCTATATAGTTTAGAGTACCTTAATTACCATCCTAGTTAACTTTAACTTAACATATTCCAGTCACCTGTGAAAGGAGTTTCAAAGGAGGAATTGGCCACAGCAACAGAATGAAACTAGAATATGCAGTATATAAATTTAAGGTTAAGTCTTCCAATATGTGAACATAGTATATCTGCCCATTAAGTTATGTCTTCTTAAGTTTCTTTCATCAGTGCTTACTGGTTCTCAGTGTACATCTCTTTACATTTTACTCTTGAATTTATTAATCAGGTAGAGTTCTGGCATAGTTTGTGACTTAAAAAATTATGTAAATCAAATGAAATATTCAAAGATCTGTGGTCTTAAAGGCCCTAATTTCCTATAGTAGTTGATTGCTACATTTTGTAGAAATGATTATAGCATTTCGGTAGTTAAATAAATATATAAATATTTAATCCTGTTGCTACTATGAATTGCACTGTGTTGACTTCCTTCAGTACTGTGCTGTAGAACACATAAATGATGTTCATTTTTGTTGTGTTCATTGATGACCAACAGCTTCAATCAAGTAGTTTTTTTTTTTTTGCAGAATCCTAAGATTTTCTATATGTAAAATTACTTAATTTAAAAAAAAGAATTTAATTTGCTCCTTTCTATTTTAATGTATTTGATTTTTATTTCTGTTTTCTAATTGCTCTGAATAAGGCATCTAGTACTATATCCAAAAGAACTTGTAAGGGTGGTCTCATTGTATTTTTATCTTAGAAGAAACGCTTTCACTTTACCTGTGAGGTCACAAGGTGTTATCCATAAACACAGTGGGAGGACATTTAAGCTGTAGAAGATGACTACATCCCCCTAGAGTGTTCTCATTATCATTGATGGAGAGCTGTCAACAATTTGTCAATTACAGTTGCATTTTTACCACACTAGTCCCTGCAATCACAGTTTCCTCTTATGAGTATCTGATCCAGCTGTGACTTTATATAGTTTTCTGCCTCTTCAGTTGTGGGGGAAAATAATTTACCCTTTTCTTTTTGTGTCTCTTACATTTAATGTAAACTTCATTGTTTTCTATCTGCTGTTTGTTTTTATTTGTTTGTTTGGTGTTGTTGTTTTACTATTTTTTAAAGAAAGTTGTGGCTTTCAAGATCCTTTCCTGCATAATTTGAAATCCTATCTAGAAACCCTATCTCCTCAATTATCTAGATGAGACATAATTAGTCACAGATGGGACTATGGGTATAATATATATCAGGATATTTTTAGTAAAAAAAGTTTATATTTATTTATTCACTGTCCTTAAGTGTGTTATATGTATGTGTGTACCTACACATGCATATGTTGGCCATGGTTTGTGTGTAGAGATCAAAGTACAACTATCTGGAGTACATTCTCCCTTCCCAGATAAAAATATAGAAATATAAAATAAAGAAATATTCTCTTTTGATGATATAATTCTGTTAATTTGTCTTCATGTTGCCTTGATAAATTGATATTCTAGACTCTTTGAGATTATAATATAATTGCAACATTTTTTCCTTTCCATTTCTTCTCATATAATTTGTGAATACCACTTTCTGTTTTCTTTTCAATCCATGCCTTCTTTTTTACATTACTTGTTATGATAAATACACACACATATATACATATATATATATATATATATCCATTCCTAAATATAATCTAATTAGTTCATATTATGCTATTTGTTTGAATATTTTTAGGGCTAACTATTTGGCATTAGATAACCACAATTGTTGTCTTCCATATGTCCTTTTTTCATCACCTAAGATCACTCATAACTACAAACAGGATATGTGCTTTGCACTGAGATTTATTTATAACTCCTTCTAAGTAAATTCTGTGCTATAAAATTAATCTAAGGAACATCTTTATGGATCTAGGAAGATAAATGTATGGTGAAATAAGGCAATTATTTAAATAAAAAACTTAAAATGAATCTTAACTCAAGATTGTTTTGAGTTGAAATAGGGAGTAAATCTCACCTGGGGCCTATCCAATGTTTAACAAAATCTTCCACTGAGCTTCATTCTGAATCTCTAATAAATAGTAAAAGGTAAATATTTGCATGCAAATTGGTCAAAAATGTACTATATTTTATATTTTTCATGTTGTGATCTGCTAGTGTAGATCAGAATCCATTTAATGGATGTTAAGAACAACACTGTCAGTAAATACTGCCTGTGCTATAATCCATGACTGGATCACTGACTGATCACCTTGATCACTTTTAAACAGTGTGTTACTGTGTTAAACATTGCATATCCATCCTTACTTGTCAACTATGATCATCTTTTATTTGAAAACTCCTCCAGGCCAAGGAGTTGTCTTGGTAGGGAAAGTGAGAGCCTCAGTCCTGATCTGTTGCAGCCACATAAATGACAGAGTGATTCGCATATGAACACAGAACTTGAGCAACAAAGAAAGGCATATTACTGGGGTTCACTACCAGCTAGTCTGAGCTCAGAAAAAAAATAAATCAAAACAAAACAAAAGCATGTTTACATGTTTTAAAGATATGATGTGGAGAGTGACAGAGGAGGACCCCAGATATTGACATTGGACTCCTATACAGATAGACACACAAGTGAGCACCCAACTGCACACATACATGTATGAAACTATAGACCACACACACACACAAGCAACATCTCTCTGGCAATGTAATTAATATCCAATTAACAACCGTCTTTTAAAATGAAATCAATAACTGTGACTGAAGAATATTTTCTGTGACCTGAAAGTAGGTAGGAAGCAAAAACAAAAACAAACAAACAAACAAAACAAGCAAAAAATCTCAAATCTAGGGTGATAGATATTTGTCATTTACTTGGACTTTTCCAGGTACACAATTGCAAAAATTAAAAGGAATGATTAACCAAATTCTGCCAAGTTGTGGTATTTATTTATGACCAGTGGTCATGTTCTCAGATTTAGTCAACTCTCATGAAGTCTTCTGTCTTTGTTCAGACCTTTAATGATTACATTGCCCATTTGTCTCTGAATCCAGGCCCACAATGATAGTATTGTTCATTAAGAGCATATTGTTAATTGTCCTTGTTTCAATACTGCCACTGAACTCCTTAGCAAATTTATATCAGGAAAAGAAAGCTTATGTTCACATAGACTTTAGAGGACACAGGACATCATGATACAGAAGGATGAGTGACTGATCACATTAATTCCATGTTCATGAATCAAGGGGAAATAATTGTTGGGTATTTTTTAATGTAGAATGGAACCCCAGCCTGTGAAATGAACTACCATTTAGGATGAGTCCTGTCACCTACGTTAACCCTTTATAGAAACACCCTCAGAAACATGCCCTGATTGTATCTCCTAAGTTTTTCCAAACTCCTTTAAGTTGATAATCAATACTAATCATATGAAATAGATAATTTTTGGAGATTTGGTTTTGAATTATATGAATAAAGCTCATCAATCTTTCTCAGTATTATGAGGTAAGCATGCTATTTTCATTTTCTAGGAGATAGCATTTGGCTAATAACGCGTAAGTGCAAAGTGTGAAGGACAGTGTAAGAGTGTATTTGAACTGAGGACCAGTGAGCCTCAGCAGCTGAATGCAAGTAAGGAAAGCTGAGCAGGGAGGAAAGTCTTCCAGAAGGAAGAGCTCACCAGTTGGTTAATCAATACCAAATGGTTACCCCAGGAAACAGGTACACATACATTTTATTATACAGATTGAACATATTGCATTTATGAATTTAAGAATACAGTCATACACACAACACACACACACACACACACACACACACACACACACATACCAATACCACCACCAATAACAACAGCAGCAACAAAAAATTAATAAAAAATAAATAAAAGCAAGTCATACACTAAAAACAGAGTATGTTATGTGACATGGGTAGGTTTTGGAGAGAACAAAGTGAAGAAGGGATAGTATAATTTTCTTCTAATCTTATAATATCAAAAAAATTTAAAAAACATTTGATCAATATAATTTATGTTTCCAGTACTGATAATGAATAGAGTGGAAAATTAGAACAAAAACATGCCCAGAGGATTATCTTTTGCTATCAGTATTTATTAAAGATTTACTATTTGTAAAATAGTATATTCAATGAATTATACACACTAACCTACTTTAAACCTTATTTAATCTTTTGAGAATGGGTATTATCTTTGATTTCTGTGAGACAAAATTTACAACTAAGCATTTGACTAATATGCATAATTCCCAAATGAAGGAGAGTAGAAAAGCCAAGTTTGAACTGAGGACCCCTGAGCTTCCAAAGCTGTAGCCTCAGCATGAATCACAGGTTCCTCTGCTATTCCTGCCATTCAAAAGGATGACTTCTCTTTTACAACTACACTTGGCTCATATTTAAGGCCTCTTTCTTATAGGCAGCTGCTATTGTCTACAAAAGGAAAATCACTTTTGCCTTTCTCTAATAATAACAAAATTTGTACTATTTGTATTCATCTTATTGGATCAGAGTGAAAAAAAAAAGCAGCTAATATCAGTGAAGGGAGTGAAGGTCTAAATGTAGATAACCTTCAAAGTGTTTCCTTGAATAAAATTGATGTACTGAATGATAAAAATTCAATTAGCATTAATACCTCATACACAATTACTCTTAGTTCATGGTAAACATCTTACTGATAGCAATGAACAAGAGATACAAAAAATGAGATTTTTGCTTGTTTACTTGTTAACATTTAACAAGATCCTAGCTCAATTTCTTCTGTTCTTCATAGGAAATCACATAGTAACTAAAGATTTTATTTTAATTGTGGTCAGTTAGTAAAACATAAAACATGCTGGAAGTTTTGAGGAAAAGAAACATAGAACTCCAGAACAGAAATATTTGTAAACCTCAAGCACCATTTGTAAACATGAAGTAACATACAAATATGTAAAAGTCTTGACTTTTTGGTAAAGTGAACTTTGTGACCCACTAGTATCGAAGACCTGTCATAAAACCAGTGAGATGGCAAGAGCAGGAAATGTCACAGCACAGATGAAATCCCTCAGTGATTTTTTTAAAGGGGATCCTCAAATATTGGGTCAGAGTGACTTACACAAGACTCAAAGGAATACCATTCCCTCAAAGTGAACATGCTTCCCTGTGATGGCCTTAGGAAAATTAAACCCCATGATAAACAAAATAATAACTCACAAGACAGTTCTCTGTTTGACCTATGTGATGGTATCTCTGTGTAACCCCTTAGGATACTTGAGCCTTAGAAAATATCTTCAAAGCAAAAAAATCACAGATTTACTTGATGTATTATTGACACATACTTATACAATGCCAGAAAGGGTAATAAGCCCACTGAGGTATGACTATTACCAGTACAAGATAGTGACAGCTTCTGTAGTTATTGGTTGAAAAAGGACCCACTTTTTAGAGTTGGTTTTCTACCCTACGGTAGATATAGTGATAAAATTGCTTTCAGGTTTCAAAACCTCAAGATGCATTAAACAAATACTAAGAAGATACTAAGTAGACAGAAATGTAGTAAAAAAAAAAAAAGTTCTTCAACAGATATTTTAACGGTTTGTTTATTTTTACATGTATGCTTATGTACATATATGTTTTTGTG
>CAJQZJ010032273.1:2279748-2313605 GCA_907164525.1 Lophiomys imhausi | reverse complement strand
ATTTATAAATATTCTTTAACGTGAAAATTATCACTTTATCCAGAACAGTTTGCATCTAGATCCCCTATTTTCACGTTAATGAATAAGCATAAATGAGTAACATATATAATGTAAGAAACCACATCTGTATTTTAAAATGCCAAACTATGATTAGTTTATTCAATAATTAACTTAAATACAAACAGGCATACAACACATAATATGTTATGGTTTGTGTTTGCAATGAACTCCTCCTTGCCTTTTAGCCATGTCTGCCCTTAACTGCCTCTACAGAATCTGCAGTGTAGGATGCATGATTTTTGCTAATGTTGCACGCATCTGCTAATGCTAACAGCAGTGTGCCCTGTGCAGCTGGGCATTTTCTGAAATTCCCTTCACTTGTTTTTTTTTTTTTTCTCTCTCTCTCTCTCTTTAAATTTTTATTTATTCAAGATATATCTCAATCCAGACCCTCCTTCCTTCCCTCCTGGTCCCACCCTCCTACCCTCTTCCCCCTCTCCCTCCTCTCTTTCTCCTTGGGTGAGGGGTTCCGCACATATCAATCCCTTTCAGTTCATTGGTCACAGGAGGGTTAAGAGCTTCCTATTGTACTGAGACATGACATGGCAGCTCACTTAGAGTAAGGTGCTCCACTAAGACATAACAGATTCCATGAAAGATACCACTGCCTCCACCACTTGCTCAGGGATTTGTATGAAGACCAAGTTGCCTATCATCTATATATATGTATGGGGGAAGGCCATGTCTAGGCTACATGTGTCTTTTTTTTTTTTTTCTTTTCTTGGTTGGTGTTTCAGTCTCTGTAAGCCTCTAGGGGCCTAGATTTGTTGATGATTCTGTTGATCTTCAAGTGGTATTCTTGTGTCATCATCCCCTACATGGGTCTCTCTATTCCTCCTCCCTGTCTTATACATGACTCCCAGAGCTCAGCCTAATGTTTGGCTGTGTGGCTCAGTATCTATTTTGATTCATTGCTGGGGGAAAGTTTCTCATAAGATAGTTATGCTAGGTTCTTGTTCTTTCTGGACTGTGTGTTGTAGGATAGTTATCCTGTACTATATGGTTAATATCCAGTTATAAGTGAGTACATGCCATGTGTATCTTTCTGGGTCTGCGTTAGCTCACTTAGGATGAGCTTTTCTAGTTCCATCCATTTGGTTGTGAATTGCATGATTTCCTTGTTTCTGATAGCTCAGTAGTATTCCATTGTGTAAATGTGTCACAGTTTGGTTTTTTTTTCACATGTTCTCTTATCTTTAGAAATGTATGAGACATTTTATAGTCTCATATTTGAGTATATTTTGGAAAGGTGACTCAAACTATTCAAGGATGCATTTCCTAGTACATTCTGCACTTTCAATTGTATATCAAATGGAAAAATAGGGCTTCATGACTTGGCACAACTCTTGTCTCCTAAATTGGGCTATGAAAAATTCAATATTTATCATATAATATCTTCTCATCTTAGATATTTCAAATATATTTAAAAAGTTTCATTGGCATAAATGACCATTTGGAAGATAAGAAAGGACACTAGACACTACTTGAAAACAGCAATTAAGGAAGTAGCTTCAGAAAATGTAAATTTAGTGAGTATTCTAGGTATTACAGAAATTACTGTATTCTGATAAGGGATGATCAATCTTGAGCAGCACTCTGTGGAAATTTTTGAAAGTTTGTAACTAAAATTCATACTACATCACCGATTTACCTTCATAGTCTATATGGTAAGATTTCCAACCTTACATAAATCCAAGAAAGGCTGACAAAGATTTCGTGTTTTGTGTTGGAAGACATTGGATTCCATGTGTTGCACAGATCAGTGCACCAGAGGACTAGAATATTGTATGTGGATGTATAAATTTATCCTTTTTTCTTTACAAAGAAACTTTCTGTTCACCAAGGTGAGACCTCAACATTTTTTTTTTCATCTGGCAGGATGATGGCAAAAATCTATGATCAAAAAAAAAAAAAATTAGCCAACAAAGTCCAAAATGCCTTTAGGTCCATTAAATAGTTATGTCTGATTTCTCATGGAAAAAAAATAGACAATGTAGGAAGACAACTATGATAGCAGATGGTCTAATATATTCTAATCTCACTATAATCATTATTGTCTCCTCCATTATCCCCGGCATGAGGCACTTTGGTTATTCACCATTTAGCATTGTTTCCATGTTTTTCTCTGTTTTAGAAGTCAGTATGAACTGAAACATAACTAGTACCTCAGGCTCCTTTCAAATATTTGGAAATTACAATCTGCCTTAACAGTTTTACTTTTCTCTAGCAGGAGTAGTTGACTTGGTAAAGATTCTTTTGTGGAGCTACACTGCCAATCAGATTATAATCACCTAGAAGGCTGCTTGAGCATACTGAGCATACCTTTTCTCTGTTTCATTCCAGTGTCTATATTCATTAAAATGATGAATTTCAACAGACATAGTAAGCAAACATTTGGTATTTGATCATGTAATTGGAGCACAGGTTGGGAAGTTTTTAAAGAACTGTTGCCTAAATTTAGAACACACTTATCATCCGTCTCTGTGCTGTGGTGCAGTTCAATGTTAAATATTTCTCTCTGAAGTAATCCCAACTGGACATTCAGGCTTTTTATGTTTATAAATTTGTCTATCACAGTATTTGCTACAATATTGTCATATCCATTCAAATGACAAAAAAATTTTCAAGAAAAGATAACACAAGGGTTTGTACATAGTAAGAATATTAGGATGAAGGAGAGGGAGGAGTGAGGTCACTAAGAAGCAGAGGGTGCAGAAATTTAAAGTCAACAAAGGAGCATATTATTGACAGAAATATGAATTTATATCATTTCCCCCCAAAACCAAGGCCCTAGGAACATTATGGTGGCATTCTAATATTTTTATTTTTATTGCTTATCTAAAGTTGCCTGCACTGTGTCTTTATATGGTCTAAATATATTACTATCAATCTACATATAATATAGAAAGCTTAATGTAAGTGAATTAATACCAAATTCTATAGTGAAACACACTAATTCCATTTGTATGGAAAAGGTACTTCTCTAACAAAAGTTGTGAAAGCCTGATTTCTCTTAATAGAGGGAATGATATTCTGATATTTTTTTTAGAAATGTAATTATGGTGGTGGCGCACGCCTTTAATCCCAGCACTTGGGAGGCAGAGGCAGGCGGATCTCTGTGAGTTCGAGGCCAGCCTGGTCTACAAAAGCGAGACCAGGACAACCAGAGCTGTTACACAGAGAAACCCTGTCTTGAAAAACCAAAAAAAAAAAAAAAGAAATGTAATTATTACTTGCTTTACATGGCAGTGGCACAGAAATAGTTAGTATTATCTAGGTTAATTTGCTTTTAATTATAGAAAGCAGTTTCTATATATTTCTACAATGTTATAAAATATCTTATATGATTTTTGTAATATTTAACATTTCTATATTAATTTCAAACATTTAAACATTGTTTGTAAAATAACTTCCTTGTAAGATAGAAACTTCCTTTAAAAGGAAAATTTTCATTGGGACAATAAGGGATACAGTTATATTTTGAAGATACTCAGAAAAATTGAAATAACCTTCAAATACAAGGTCAGAAGGTACATTTTTTTTTAGTCTTCTTAGTTGTTTTGTTCTAGTCCTCATTTCCAAATGTCCATATGTCTTCCTTGGGTTGTTGTCTTCCTTTAATAGAAATGGATGGGGATTACAACCCATCCATACAAAATTCAAATAAACATAATCACCTAGAAACAGATCAATGCACTTAGAAATAGCATCAGTTAAATATTGGCAAGATAATAAAAGCATATATACATAATTAACATTTTCTTGTAGTGATAAGTTTTCCTATTATGAACAACTAGATATTAGTTACTACAAATTCTGTATCTTACAGCTAAAATATATCACAAAGTTGGAGTTTAGGTCTCAGAACATAAAAATAGTGTATATATGTGGCATTTTCTCATATATTTGGAGTGGTTACCTCATTGAAACTTACAGTGGAGGGAGGGGGACACCAACCCGTTCACAAAACCTTCAACTCATAGTTTACTCTGCCTACAAGATGTACTCAGATAAAGACAGAACAGTGATGAAGGGAATGGCCAACCAATGACTCTCACAACTTGAGACCCACCTTATGGAAAAGAGCTAGCTCCTGACACTACTAACAATACTCTGCTATTCTTGCATTCAGGGTCTTAGCACAATTATCCTCTGAAGTGCTTAGAAGGCCTACTCTCCTTGATGTTCTACATCCTCTCTTGCTCTTATATTCTTTCTGTCTCCTCTTCAACTGAGTTCCCTAGGCCCAGAGGTGAAGGATTTTATTTAGGGGTAAGTAAAATGTCTCAATTTCTCCCTGGCTTGTGGATCTCTGTATTTGTTCCCATCAACTGAAGGAGAAAGGTCTTTGATGATGGATGATCTAGCCACTGATCTACAAGTATAACAGAATGTCATTAAAAGACACTTTATTGCTACATTTCTTTAACCCAACCATAGTATTTGGCTTTCCCTCTAAGTCCCTGGCATATCTAGTCTCACTGTCTTGGCCACCTGAGCAGTGTAAAGAATTGATTCTATCTCAGGGAACAGGACTTAAGTCAATTCAGAAATTGACTGGTTACTCCCTCAAGCTTTGCACCCTGATTGCACCAGCATATTTTGGAAGCAGGTCACCACTGTAGATAGAAGGGTTTGTAGCTGGCTTGGTTTTTTCACCTTTTTCTTTTTGTAATTAGTTCAATAGAATATTTAGAGGTTCTTTGTCTCATAATATTTTGTCAGAGTTTTTTTTTTTTCCTTACAAGTTCATTTAGTATATGACTTCCATTTTTGTGTTTTGATAGGATTCCTGTGTATGTGAACATGTGTAACTCTGTATTTATTTGTGTTTCTTGTGCTTTTTCTTTGGCTCTCTTTTCTCTTTTTTTGTGTGTTTTGTCCTTTTTTGGTATTTGTTTTATCATATTTTATTCATTTTATTTTATTATATTGTTCTTTAAAGCCATTTTTGTTTTCTAAGGAATGACAAAAGATTTAGATGGAAGGCAGTGAAAAAATAAGAGGAGTTGGGAATGGGAAACTGTAATCAGATTTTTTTTTAAAGTCTATTTTGAATGAAATTAAAATAAAAACCAAATCTAAAAGTAGATCTAGTTTATGTCCTCCATCATACCCTAGAGACACTTAACTATGTTCATTGCTGCTCTATTAACAATAGGTAAGAAATGGAAACAGTTTCAATAGCAATAAGCTAATATGTGGATAATGAAAATGCAGTATATCTAAACAATTGATATTTTCAGGTATTAAGAAAAATAATGTCATCAAATTCCCACAAAATGGATGGAACAAAAAACTATCATTCTCAGTGAGGCAACACATACCCAGAAAAGACAAATATTATGTTATCTTTTATCTATAGATGTTATCATTGAATGTTCATACATGTGTGTTTTATTTGAAATATCCATAAATATCTGAGAATTACTAAAGGTCCATGGAGAGAGAATTTCAAAAGATATATATATATATATATATTATACATATATATATATATATTTGAGAATATAAAAAACATATTTCCACAATACCTGAGAATATTACTAGTATTTAAATCTCAAAAGGCACAGGATAATAGACATTCTATATTGTGTATAATTCTCTTAAAATTAATTTCATTCTCAAAAATTTTCAATTAAGTTAAATTTAATTGAAATTTACTTACTAATTAAAATTCTTACATGCTTTAAAAATGGAATTCAGTTTATTGACTGTAAAAAGATCAACAGGTATCAATAGAGGATATACACACGTCTTAAACTTGATCTTTTTCCTTGTATAGATTTAAATGATTCTAGAGGATAGCACAGATAAAAATATTTTTTTTCTCCCTCTCTGTTTCTCCCTTTCCATCACTACATTAATCTTTGAAAGTTTTTTTACTACTTGTTTTGATCATATTCTATCCCCTCCAACCTGATTCTTTCCCAATTCCCACCCCATTCCTTACCTTTTCAGTTTTGTGTCATTTTATCACTGTGATGCTATAATATTCTGCAATGTGTAGTTTTCTACAGGAGAGTAGTCTGTTAAAAACTGTATCCCTTTTCCAGCAGCTAACAACTTAGAGGGGATTGTTTTCCCAATCCCAATCACACTTTCACAACCTGTGTACTCATATGTTCAGCTGCCCTGCTGTGTCCTAAAGATATTTTCTTGTAGTTATCAAGAATGACCTGAGGCTCTTGGACTCTTTTGGCATGATCTGAGTCTTAAGAGGGGGTTTTTGGTATATATGTTCCCTGTAAGATTCAGCATTCTGAACATTAGTATTCTCTGTACCTTAGCTAGTGTGGATTATGGTGATATCTTCACTGACATAGTCTTACCATAAAGTTCTGGAGGGTAAACAGGAGCAATAAAAATAATCTTCAAAGTTTGCATGGACTATATTTTCTCCCTGGCATAAAACTCCCAAAAATATTTCCTATATGCCACTGACCTTTTATATGTTAACCTCTAGTGTACAATAGGCATATGGGTACCCTGTTGTAGGTAACTCCATTTTAATTTGAGGTGTGTGTGTGTGTGTGTGTGTGTGTGTGTGTGTAGTGAATAAAACAGAAAGGAATGCAGATGACCATGTATCTCTTTTAGTAGTATATACATACACATGTAAATTAGTACACACACATATATATGCACACATTCCATATGTGTGTGTGTGTAAACCTTTACAGCAGTCAGCTTATATATATATACATATGTATATATATATACTTATATATATGTATATATATATATACATATATATATATATATATAGTAGTATCCAAGATCAGAAAATATAGTCAGAAATTTAGTTCATTGGGAAATAGTTAAAGACAATTGTGTTAACATTTAGTTGTATTGTATAGGCTTTCCAAACCTGTGAACATAGAATCTAGCATTATTAATCAAAAATAACAACTTAATATGAAATAAGAGTACTCTTATGAAAAACTTTCAATGATATTTTGTCCCCTATATTATTTTTAATTATGATTTATTGAAGGGTTTTCTTTTTCTTTTTGGCCTACCTTTAATTATATGCATTTGTGTCCATGTGTCTCTGACGATCTGAAAAGGGTGCTGGATCCTGGTAGAATTGGACACAGAATTGTTATAATAGCCAGATGATTAGAATTTGTCTATAGACAGGACAAAAGGTATTTAGTTCAGGATGGGTTAAGGTAATAATTGTTATAATGATTAGAAATTCTCCAAAATGAGATTCACTGCCTAGTCAGAGAACAGACACATTTGGGGAGTGCTTCTTATCTGAGGATAGAGTCAGAAGGTCTCCTATACACTTAAAACACAAATTGTACTTTCTATTATTATAGTAATAAAAACCAGCAGCTTTGCTAAAATTGTAGCAAAGATTATGAGTGCTTTGTAGACTTGCTTACTATTATGTATTATGATCCTTTTGTGAAAATAAAGTGAAGTATTAAAAAATGAGACCTATATACAAATATATTTATAAAGGGAAATTCTCAAAAACTAATACTAAATGTACCACATGCCTTGGCTATATTATGTTTCATCAAAAACTATACACATCCTATTTCATATATACTTGCTCTACCATGTATATTGCCATTATATCCACAATAGTAAGCGAATGGAAACTACCTGAGTGTCTTTCAACTGACAATTGATTAAAATATAGCACATATACACAGTGGGATTCTATTCATCTATAAAGAAGAATTAATTTGTGAAACTTGCAATATTATACTAAGTGAGGTAACCTAGACAGACAGGTGTCATGTGTTCTCTCTTGTTTTAACTTATAGCTCTAAAACTTTACATTAGCTTATACAAACTGAAGAACCTAGAAAATGAGAGGAGAGAGAGCAGGAGCTCTAGAGATGGTGATAGTAGGACACAGTAATGTGAAGGTGGGAATCAGAAATACCTTGGTGGGCATGACTTTAACTGGTGTTCTAGTTGTTTGAAATTGCTATATAAAACACAGAATGAAAGCAACTTTTGAAGGAAAAGGTTTATTTTATTTCACAAATTGTAGTGCATCCTTGAAAGAAGACAAGGAGATAACTCAAGGCAGGAACTTGGAGGTAGGCAGTGAAGTGAAAGACATGTGGGAATGTTGTTTACTGGGTTGACTCTGCATATTTGCTCAGGTACTTTTCATATAAAATTCAAGACCTATACCCAAGAAAGGCACTACCCTCAGTGGGTTGGTCCATACTACTTCAATCATTAATCAGAAAATGTCACACAAATTAGCCCACAAACCTTCAATTCCTCAGTTGACATTCTCTCTTCCTGTCTAATTTTAATTTCAGTCAAGTTTACAAAACTAACCAGCACAGCTTGGGAGATGCAAAGGGAGAGGGAAGAAGGAGAAATTAATAAAAATAAGTCATAAAGAAACATATTATCATATATGAACAGTAAAGGAAACTTTTAATTAATATGTAAAGACCAGATGAAGCACTGAATGAATGTGTATTGTTGACATGGCCATGGCCATGTCATGTACCAATATCTATTCTCATTGGAATAGCAAAGCCTTCTCCATATGAATTAGGTTCAGATGAATGGCAAAACCTTCTCATAGTTGAATATAAATGATGGCAATGTGTTCAGAAACTATAAACTATAGTTTATACTCATACCAGGTATTTAGTCTGACTGCTTGCTTACATAGACTTCCCACAGAAAGGAGCTAACCCTTAACTCTGCTGTATATTATAAACATGGCAAGGTTATGAGTTGTTACACTAGTTCATGCTTCTCTATCAGAGTGTGCTGGCCCATCTGATCCCAACATTTATGTGTATGAGTCTGCCTTAACTTCATCACTTGCTGAGCATATTGAGGTTAAGTACCCAAGCTGCACAGGACATGGTGATCTGATATTTACTGAAAAACAAATATTATATTTATACACAAAAAGAGTTTAAATTCAGTAATGCAAGAAAGTGTTGTAATACCCTCCCAAGAACTACAAACTACATAAAATAAATTTCAGTGAATGGTATTGGAAACATCCATTCTTGTTGCTGATAAGCAGTGTCCAAGAGATTCTAAAAATTATATACAATACTGCCATTGTCCTTGGTTACCTTGTGAACTTGAGGTAAAACCATATTGCCCAACACACCACTCACTTACAACATAAGATTGAGTTGAATATTACATAGTGACCGCCTTCTTGAGATTTGGATCTCATAGTATGTGAAATTTCTGTATAAGCTGTCAAAGGATTAAAGCAACCAATGGTGCCACCTACAAACAAGCCTACAAACAAGATGCAGTCTTGTCAATATATTCCTAATGTTGCAGTGGTTATACTTTTATTACTATGAGTAACCAGCAGATCTCTATTAGACCTAAAATTCTTCAGTTGGAAGAAATCTGTGCTTGGTACTGCAAACCTACCCAACATAGGTATGTGTCCACAGAGGCATGAGATAGTATCTTCAGCACATGGCAGGGAAGATGCACACATTAAAGATCAACCACATTGCTGCCTAAACAAGACCTGAATAATGGCAGCAACATTTAACATGTGGACATGGATGAAGAAAATATTACTAGGCTCCACCTAGTTGAGAAGATACAGAAATTAATGGGGGTTGAGAGAGGGCAAATTTTCTTTTTCCTAAGGAGGAGCCTTCTGATAGCTTATCAAATCATATGGTCAGCCTCAAATATACAAAGAATATATATTTAAGAGCATCACCTATTGGACCTAGTAATACATAGGCTTCCTACAGAAAGGAGCTAACCCTTAACTCTGTGCTATATATAATAAACATGGTAAGGTTATGAGTTGTTACACTAGTGTACATGTATATATACGTATTTCTATGCAAGTTTATGTAGTAATAAGAAACCATAAATTTAAAGGGGAACAGGTACAAAAGAAGTTTTAATGAGGAGAATGAGGAGAAGAGGTAGAAATTTGTGACTAGAGTACTTCTCTATAAGATTCTCATAGAGAAAAAAGTAAATTCAAAAATAAAATAAAAAGACTTTTCATGAAGATATAGTGAAGAACTCTTGTTCTCAAGGAAGAATTTTATAAATTCTTTTTATTCTTTTTTTTCTTTTTAGAGAAACTGGTGCTTTCAAATCTCCAAGTGATGGTGAATATAAATTCATTAGAAGTATACCATGAAAACTTTTGTTTAAATACAAAATGTGCCATAGTCAATTATACTTTAGGATTTTGTTAGTGATTATAAGAAATGTATTACATTTGCCAATATTGACAGCATCCCCTATTATACTCCATGTAGATGATGAGCATCAAAGAATCTCTGATTGGAGATGGTTGCATTAGTGGCAAGCCTAAACTTGGCAAGAAAAATCCCTTGCTTCAAATGTAGACAGCATGCTGTCCAAAAAGGACAAAACTTGGAAAGAGGTAAGTTGAAAGCCTAGCTCTGCCAAGACAGGATAGGCAAGTCCTTCATAATTCCTGCTTTACAATCAATGTCTGTCAGAGAAACGGGGCCAAAAGGCTGAAGATTGATGCTGTAATGTATGGAGAGAAGTTGGAAACTGTCCAGGGAGCCAGTTGTCTATCATTTCTTAGTTTTGGAAGCTGCTGGCCCTGCATTACCTGTACAATAAGATATATTTATACTTCTCAGGTCTCTGATGTGGTTGAAGACTAGATAGTTATATTCTCAGTTATATTTTGAGTTGTTTAGGAATTAAGAGGGTGTTCTTGATCTAAGAAGATATTTTTAAGATGGTGATGCAAGTTAGGATGGAAGCTGAGTCAGATATAGAACTTTAAACTCATGGAGATGAATGCATAATAGAATGTTGAAGTCAGTTGCCAAATACATATGGACTGGACATTGGGAATATATGCTAAGTCTTATAATTTTCATAATTGTGGCCTAATTAGTTTTGTTCTTTTGTATTTTATTTGTTGTTATAAGAGAAAGAGCCATTTGTTGTAGTGAAAGGGAGACCTGTTGGAGGAAAAAAGATATACCTTAAACTTAAAAAAAAAAAAGGAAGTAGATGGGGTAGATGTGAGGGAGAAGATGGTAGGAGGATGGGACCAGAGTGGGGGAGAAGGGAGGGGATCGTGATTGATATGTAACTTGATGAAATAACAATTTTTTAAAAAGAAAGACAAAACCATCAAGATAGTAATGGAAAACCAGTAGAGTTATGACAATTGTTTCAGCAACTATGTTGAATGCTGATCTTCTTTAAAAAATGTGTATATCTCCTTTACACTAAAATGTCAATATATGTTTGTTAGAAGTTTTGTTTGACACTAAGAGTAAATCAATGTACATTCATTCACAAAATTCTTAAGTATCTAATATATGTCAGGAACTCTCTTAGATGGAATGAATAGCAATATAGAACAGGAAAATGACTTTCCATTTCATGTATTTGTTCTATATCTTTGAGATCTATGCATGAATGTCATAATTCATTTGTTGGAAGGGAATAATTACATGCCATGTCCCATAATTACTACACTGAAATATAATTTCAGCATAATAACAAAGAACAGTTTCCCAAACTAGTAACTTCTCTCTCAAGCTGCTCTGTTGTTATTTGTCAGTTCACTCTTGTGGTGGTAGGAATAGGTTTGACCCCATAGCCTCAGGTGTTTGAGTGCTTGGCCAATGGGGAGTGGTACATCTAGGCGGTACGACTTTGTTGGTGTTGGTTGCCTTGTTGGAGGAAGTGTGTCACTAGGGGGATTGGCTTTTAAGTCTCCTATTCTCGATTTAAGCTCACTGTGACAGTCTCTCCTTGCTGCCTACAGTTCAAGATGTAGATCTCTTGGCTCCTTCTCCAGCACCATGTTGGCCTGTATGCTGCAGTTCTTCTCAACATGGTGGTAATGGACTAAACCTCTGAATCTGTAAGCATTCCCCATTTAAATGTGTTCCTTTGTGAGTTGTTGTGGTCATGGTATCTCTCCACCACAATAAAGCCCTAACTAAGCCTCCTCTCCTCACATCTATGGGGATTATATTGTCCCATATCTTCAAACAATCTATATGTCAGGAGGGAGGGACAAATATTTACTTATCTCCACCTTAAGTTTAGGAAAATCCAAGCTAAGACATTCAATGTATCAATTTGTTTTAGTAAAGGATAAATAAAACCCCTAAAGGAACCAGGTATTGTGAAAATACTATGTATCTACTAGATTCCAAACATTTATTTCAAATGAAGCAAAATGCTACTGTTTTTGTTTCAGATATTCCTACAACAATTCTACAAAGTAAGATAAAAAGTTAAACATCTGCTCCAAAGAGAGCGGACAAACAGTTACATTTACATGGTTAAGGAATGGTGTTTCTGGAATTTTAATCACAACGTTTTTTCATAAATATTTTCAGGCACATTAATAAATCAAGAAAACTCATTTATAGATCAATTAGATAATTAATGATCCTATGATCCAGTTATGATGCACACAGGCCAATAACAAAGATGCGCAAATCACAGAGAATGAAAATCAATAAGAAACATTAGATATACATAATGACAAAAAAGGCTGCTTAGGCCTTATTTGTTATTAATTTGTTCAGAACATTCATAGATATATGCATATATTTAATGTACTATATATACATATGTATACACACACATTAATATATTGTGTGTGTGTGAGTATGTGTGAAGACATGGACACTGTTCCAAGGAAAATAAGGAAAGAAGCAACTCAGAGCCTTGAAGATCCAGGGAAAGACACAGAGGAACAACTGCCATGGAGGGGAAAACCCAGCTAAGGACAATCAGGGGTGTAGTGTGAAAGGGTTGCTGCTCCAGCAATGACATCTTAATATATATAATGTCATATGCATCTTTCAGTGTCTTTTTTTATTAATTTGTTTATTTTACATTGCAATTTTCATCTTCCTCCCTCCTCCAAATACCACTCTTCCACCCACTTCCCCCATATCCCCCCACCAAGTACCAACCCACTCAATTAGATGGCATATCTAATTGCATCAAATCTAAGTGCCTCTTCTTCCACTGAGACAAGACAAGGCAACTCTGATAGGAAAATGGGATCCAGAGGGAGGCAACTGTATTCAAGTCAGAAATAGACTCCACTCAAATTGTTAGGGGATACCCTTGAGGACCTAGCAGCCCATCAGCATCATAAGTGTATTGGGCCTAGGTCCAGTCCATACATGTTCTTTGGTTGGTTGTTCAGTATCTATGACCCCCCTTGTGTTCCAGTTAATTTGCTATGTGGGTCTTCTTGTGGTGTCCTTATTCCTTCCAGCTCCCAAAAACCTTCCCCTAACTCTTCCTTAAGACTTCCTGATTTTTGCCTAATGTTTGGTGTGGGTCTCTGCATCTGTTTCCATTATCTGCTGGATAAAGCCTCTCAGATGGCAGTAATGCTAGGTTCCTGTTCAGGTCCCTCTCTACATCTACTTCCTATGTTTATTTCATTTCCCCTGCTTAAAGGGATTCAAGCATCACCCTTTGAGCACTCTTTCTAACTTAGTTTCTTTGGGTTGTGGATTGCAGCATGATTACACTGTTTGTATTGACTAATATCTGCCTATAAGTGAGTAAATATCATGTGTGTCATTTTCGGTTTGTGTTACCTCACTCAGGATGATCTTTTCTGGTTCCATCCATTTGCCTGAAAATTTCATAGTGTTTTGTTTCTTATAGCAGAGTAGTATTACATTGTGTTGATGCACCATATTATCTTTACCAATTCCTCAGTTAAGGGACAATTGAGTTGTTTCCAGTTTCTGGTTATTATGAAAGAAGCTGTTATGAACATACTTAAGAAAATGTTCTTGTGATTTCAGGTATATGCCTAGGAGTGATATAGATGGGTCTTGAACTAGAACTATTCCAAATTTTCTTAGAAAGTTCCAGATTGATTCCAAAGTGATTGTACAAGTTTGCACTCCCACCAACGCTGGAGGACTGTTTCTCTTTCTCCACATCCGCACCAACATGTAATCACTTGAGTTTTTGATCTTAGCCATTTTGACAGGTTTAAGATGGAACTTCATAGTGGCTTTGATTTGCATTTCCCTTATGACTAAGGACTTTGAGCATTTCCTTATGTTTTTCTGAGCCATTAGAGATTCTTCTGTTGTGAATTCTCAGCTTAGCCCTATATCCCATTTTTTAATTGGATTATTTGTTTTGCTGACATTTTATTTCTTGTGTTCTTCTTATATTTTGGGTTTTAGCCTTCTGTCTGTTTTGGGTTAGTGAAGCTTCTTTCTCAATCTGATGGCTGGCCTTTTGTTCCATTGACAGTGTCTTTGGCCTTACAGAAGCTTTTCAGTTTCATTTATTAATTGCTGCCAATGCGTTTGAGGCTTTCTCCCACTTTCTCTTTTAGTAGATTTAGTGTGTCCAGTTTTATGTTGAGGTCTTTGATCCACTTGGAGTTAAGATTTGTGTAAGGTGATAAATATGGGTCTATTTGCACTCTTCTACATGTTGACATCCAGTTAAACCAGCACCATTTGTTGAAGATGTTTTCTTTTTTCCATTGTATGGTTTTGGCTTCTTGGTCAAAAATCAAGTTTCCATAGGTGTCTGGTTTTATTTCTGGGTCTTCTATTCAATTCCATTGGTCAGCATTTCTTTTTTTATGCCAATACTATGCAGTTTTTATTACTATTGCTTTGTAGTACATTTTGAAGTCATGGATGGTGATACCTCCAGAGTTTCTTTTCTTTTTCTTTCTTTCTTCTTCTTTTTTTTTTGTACAGGACTGTTTTTGCTATTCTGGTTTTTGCAGAAAATGACTAATTAAATTGTTTACCAGTATTTACATTAAGGTTAATGACTTGATGGTGTTAATCCTTAACCTGCCATTATAAATGAGCACACAGACACCTGATGGATTTTCACAAGCCTCTGCCTGGATTGTGCAATCTTAGTCCATCTAAGCTAGACCTTAAGTCTATTCCTCAAATTTGACCCATATATATGTACATATGGCTGTTACTCTCCATGTTATGCCGACGTTCCAGGCCACATGGCAGGATCTTCTTCCATCTTTAACCCATCATGTGCGTCCTCCTTCCTGCCCCTCTGGCCTCTATCCTTCTACCCTTCTAGAGGCTTCTTCTGTTCTTCTTCTGGAAACTTCTTCTACTCTTCTTCATGATCCCAAAATGCTTTCTGCTTCAGAAGCCTAAACACCTTAGTCCCACCTACCTCTGTCTTTGCCCAATCTCAGGCCTCAACATTTATTTTACCAATCAGAGACAATGATTAACAAGAAAGGTAGCATAGCTTCACTTGGTGTACAGCAAGAAGGCTTCTGGAACAGATTAATTAATGTTTAGAATGCATAACATCACCCCATCAATTTTTTTCCAACTATAAGTTAGAGAATTGTTCTTCCAAGATATGTAAAGAATTGTGTGTCTGGATTTTTTATGGAAATTGCATTGAATCTGCAGATTGCTATTGGTTAGAAGGTCATTTTTACCATGTTAATCCTACCAATCCATGATCATGGGAGATCTTTCCATCTTCTGATATCTTCTTTAATCTCTTTCTTCAAGGACGTGAAGTTCTTATTAAACAGGTCTTTAACATGATTGGTTACACCAAGGTATTTTATATTGTTTGTAGCTATTGTGAAGGGAAATGATTCCCTAATTTCTTCTCAGTCTGTTTATCATTTGTATAAAGGAGGGTTACTGATTTTTTGAGTTAATTTTGTATACAGCCATTTTTCTGAAGGTATTTATCAGATGTAAGAGCTCTCTAGTAGAGTTATGGAGTTTTATGTATACTAACATCATCTGCAAATAGGGAAAATTTGACTTCTTTTTCAGTTTGTATCCCCTTGATCTCCTTTATTTGTTTTATTGTTCTAGCTAGAACTTCAAGTCGTATATTGAAGAGAATTGGGAAGAATAGACAGTCTTGGCTTGTCCATGATTTTCATGGATTTGCTTTAACTTTCTCTTCATTTAATTTGACATAGGTTATAGGTTGGCTCTATATTGATTTTATTATGTTTAGGTAAGGTCCTTGTATCTGATCTCTCTAAGACTTTTGTAATGAATGGGTGTTGGAATAGTCTAAGGCTTATCAGCACCTAATGAGATGATCATGTGTGTGTTTTTTTTTTTTCTTTCAGGTTTTTTTTTTGTGGTGGATTTAGGTTGATGGATTTTCTTATGTTGTACATGTCTTGCATTCCTGGGATGAAGCCTACTTGGTCATGATTATGATATTTTCAGTGTGTTATGGAATTCTGTTTGCCAATATTTTATTGAGTTCTTTTGCATCATGGTTCATGAGGGCGACTGGTCTGAAATTCTCTTCCTCAGTTGAGTCTTTGTGTGGTATTAGGTATGATTGTGGCTTCACAGAATGAGCTTGGCAAAGTTTCTTCTCTTTCTATTTTATGTAATAGTTTGAGAAGTATTTCTATTAACTGGTATAAGCTCTTTGATCATCTATTAGGATTCTACCTTAAAAGCAGCCGGCCCAAGTCTTTTTGTTGTTGTTTCTGTTGCTATTGTTGGGAGACTTTTGATAACTGCTTCTCTTTCCTTAGGGACTTTGGGACTGTTTAGTTCACTTATCTTATATTGATTTAACTTTAGGAAGTGGAAAATATCAAGAAAATCATCCATTTATTTAGATTTTTTTTTCCAATTTTCTGGAGTACATGCTTTTCAAGTAAGACCTTATGATTCTTTGAATTTCCTCAGTGTCTGTTGTTTGTCCCCATTTTCACTTCAGATTTTGAGTATTGTCTCTCTGCATTTTAGTTAGTTTGACTAACTGTTTATCTATCTTGTTGATTTTCTCAAAGAACCACTATTTGGTTTCATTGATTCTTTCTATAGTTTTCCGTGTTTCTAATATATTGATTTAAGTCCCAAGTTTCATTATTTTCTGCCATCTGCTCTTATTGGGTGTGCTTTCTTCTTTGTGTTCTAGAGCATTCAGATGTGTTTTTAAATTGCTAGTATGAGATCTCTCCAATATCTTTATAAAGCACTTAGTGCTATGAACTTTACTCTCAGCACTGCTTTCAGAGTGTCCCATAAGTTTGGGTATGTTGTGCCTTCATTTCCATTGAATTCTAGATAATTTTACATTTCTTTCTTTATTTCTTCCCTGACAGTGTTCATTTAGAGGAGCAATGTTCAGCTTCCATGAGATTGTAGGCTGTCTGCCTGTTTCTGTTGTTGTTGAAATCCAGCTTTAATTCTTGGTGATTTGATAAACTACAAAGGATTATTTCAACATTCTTTTATGTTGTGAAGCTTGCTTTGTGACAACGTTTATGATCAATTTTAGAAAAGGTTCCATGAGGTGCTGAGAAGACGGTATATTCTTTTGTGTTTGATGAAATTTTCTGTAAATATCTGTTAGGTCCATTTGATTCATGATGTTTCTTAATTTCATTATTTGTCTGTTTATGTTCTGTCTCAATGATCTGTCCACTTGTCAGAGTAGGGTGTTGAAGTCTCCTACTATTAATGTTTGGCAATCAATGTGTGATTTAGGCTTTAGTGATGTTTCTTTAACAAATGAGGGTGCCCCAGGAGGAGCAGATGACAGGAAATCATCAAACTTAGGGCTGAAATCAACAACTTAGAAACAAAAAGAACAATGTGAAGAATCAACAAAACAAAGAGCTGGTTCTTTGAGAAAATCAACAAAATAGACAAACCCTTAGCCAACGAATTAAAAGGCAGAGGGAAAAATACCCAAATAAACAAAATCAGAAATGAAAAGGGAGAAATAACAATAGACATTGAGGAAATCCAAAGAATCTTTAGGTCTTACCTCAAAACCCTGTATTCCACAAAATTTGCAAACCCAAGTTAAATGGACAACTTTCTTGATAGATTCCACCTACCAAATTTGAATTAAGATCAGATCAACAAATTAAACAGTCCTATAACACCTAAGGAAATAGAAACAGTCATTAACAGTCTCCCAACCAAATAAAAGCCCAGGAATAGCTAGTTTCAGCACAGAATTCTACCAAACCATCAAAGAAAAGCTAATATCAATACTTTTCAAACTCTTCCACAAAATAGAAATAGAAGGAACATGGCCAAATTCATTCTATGAGGCCACAATCACCCTGATACCTAAACCACACAAAGACCCAAAAATAAAAGAGAATTTTCAGGCAATTTCCCTGATGAATGTAGATGCTAAAATACTGAACAAAATACTTGCAAATTTAATTCAAGAACACATCAAAAGTATCATACACCATGATCAAATAGGCTTCATCCCAGGAATGCAGGGCTGATCCAACATATGAAAATCCATTAATATAATTCACCGTATAAACAAGCTGAAAGAAAAAACCACATGATCATCTCATGAGGTGCACAAAAAGCATTTGACAAAATCCAACACCCCTTCATGCTAAAAGTCTTGGGAGAACTGGGACACAAGGACCATACCTACAAATAATAAAGGTGATATAGAGCAAGCCAGTAGCCAACATCAAAAAATTCCCCTAAAATCAGGGACAAGGCAGGATGTCCACTCTCCTCATACCTCTTCCTCATAGTACTTGAAGTTCTTCTAGCCAGACCAATAAGACAACTAACGGAGATCAAGTGGATACAAATCAGAAAGGAAGAAGTCAAATTATCCCTATTTGCAGATGATATGATAGTATATGCAAGTGACCCCAAAATTCCACCAGAAAAATCCTACAACTGGTAGACTCAGCAATGTGGCTGGATACAAAATTAAATCAAAAAAAAAAATCAGTAGCCCTTCTTTACACAAAAGTAAATGGGCTGAGAAAGAAAATAAGGAAACTACATCCTTTACAATAGCCAAAAATAATATAAAATGCCTAGGGGTAACTCTAACCAAGCAAGTGAAAGATCTGTATGACAAGAACTTCAAGTCCTTGAAGAAAGAAATTGAAGAGGACATCAGAAGAAGGAAAGATGTCCCATGCTCGTGGATAGGTAGGATCAACATAACAAAAATGGCCATCCTAATAAAAGGGACATACAGAATCAATTGAAAGAACAAATCTCAACTTTTTATGGAACAACAGAAACCTAGAATAGCTAAATCAATCCTGTACAATAAAAAAAAAAAAAAAAAACATCTGGAGGTATCATCATCCCTGATTTCAAATTATATTACAGAGCAATAGTAATAAAGACACCATGGTACTGGCATAGAAACAGAAAAGTTGATCAATGGAATTGAATTGATGACCTGGAAATAAAATCACACATCTATGGCCACTTAATTTTTGACAAAGAACCCAAAACCATACAATGGAAAAAAGACAGTATCTTCAAAAAATGGTGCTGATCTAACTGGAGGTCAACACGTAAAAGAAGCCAAATACACTCATATTTAATCACCTTGCCCAAAACTTAAGACAAAGTTGGTCAAAGACCTTAACATAAAACCAGACACACTAAATCTAATAGAAGAAAAAGTGGGGAAAAGCCTGAACTTATTGGCATAGGTGACAATTTCCTGAACAGAACAGCAATAGCTCATGCCCTAAGAACAACAATCAATAAATGGGACCTCATGAAACTGAAAAGCTTCTGTAAGGCAAAGGATACTGTCATTAAAACAAAATGGCTGCCTACAAATTGGGAATCGATCTTTACCAACCCCACATCTGACAGAGGGCTAATATCCAAATTCTATAAAGAACTCAAGAAACTAAACATCAGCAAACCATGTAACCCAATCAAAAAATGGGGAACAGATCTAAACAGAGATTCACAAAAGAGGAATCTTAAATGACCGAGAGGGTGAAGGTGAAGATGGAGACCAGGAGATGGGTCACAGAGGGGAAGGGGCAGATCACACTCCTGTAGGGTTTGTCTATACTAGGGTTTTATTTTTATCTTTTACATTGTTTCAGAATATTAAGATAGTTTTCATTTGTTTGTTTTAGTTTTACTGCCGTGATCTCTCACTTTAATCCATGTCCACAAAATAGTTTTACTGGTTGACCCTGTGCTAGGTTTTAGCAACTTAAGAAATGTAGTACCATTCACACCCTTACCAGTAGCTACTCTCACTCTATGCCCTTCAACTGCTTCCTTGGAGCTCAGCTTTCAGATTCTATCCTGAGTTTGAAACTTCTTTACTCTTTTATTATATTTAATCATTGGACCCAATGTCTGCATTCTGGTTGACATTTTTTTCCTTTGAATTTTCATGTTATATTTATTCACACACAAACACATACATATTTAGCTCCTCAGTAAAACACCTCTGAGATATGCTACCTAATGCTATTTTTACTGTATAGCCAAGCTCTCTAATATATGCATGTATATAAACATTATAGTAATACATTACCTGCATTTTACATAACTTTACATTCCAAAGTCTACATTTACAAATTAGCAACATAAATACAAATAGTTTCTTTAGACCACTGTGTTTTCTAAAGACATAACTTATAGAAAACAAATATTGAGCTAATAAATGGATGTGTTATACATTTATGTATTTTTTCACTTATTTTCAATTAATGTTTTTCAAACTCATGTGAACTTTGGAGATAGTTTCATATCTTAAATACTCCATCATTATTAATGATATATTAAGTTTGTAAATCAGTTTTTATTTATTTATTAACCATCCAGGTATTATTCTAATATATTACTAAAGACTTGACATGCAAAGTGAATCTTCTCAAATTTATATTTTTCTGAAATGATTTTTTTCTTTTCCTTCTTCCTTTTCCTCATCCTCACTTCTTTTTTATATCCCCTTTTCTTGTAGGATTGTTTCCAATAATAGAGCAGGATCCAGTTGGATCACAAAGTAGTTTTGATGATGTTCTTAATGAAAAACTCATTTATTTTTTAAGACATTCTATTTATGTTACATAGAAAAAGAATAATTGCAAGTAACCTTGTATTAAAATGACATTTTAGGACATAACCAAAGCATGGGTGCTACTCTAGAACATCTATTGCAGTAACTGTTATGTAGGTTTTCTGGAAACATTACAAGAATCACTTTTAAATAATATATGACAAAAGTTTGTTGTTAATGTGGTAAGAAAAGTTATTGAGAGTAATTTAGTAAGAGTAATCGATTAAATGTTAAGTAATTCACTGAAGAACCAAATTAGGGTACATTCCTCTCTCCAAAAAGTTATTTTTTAAGATTATGGGGTGGGGGTGTATAGGCAGGTATAGTTGCACATCTCAATTTGTACATAATGTGAGTCCATGTTCCCATAGGGTCCAGAAGTATATATCCGTTTCCCTATAGCTAGTTATAGGCAGTTTGCCTACATTGACATCTTTCCAGACCTCACATAGAAATCTCAGTGTGTACTTTCTGCTTTGAGGAGCAGGATTTAAAGTGATAATCAAAATCAAATAGCTTTATTGTTGAGAAGATGACTCAATAAATATTTGTCAATATTGAACTGTGTTATTGTGATGGGAACAACAAAAGAAAAAAAATGAGGAATGGCTACTAGTATTCTAAACATTTGTTGTATTTAACTGTACACAAGGATTATTTGCTTAATAAATTCAAAACTTTTCAGACTCATAAACTACCTGCTAAGCTTTCATAATATAATAATAATAATACAAGTTCACTTGAAATTGTGAGATCATTTTGTCTACAGTTGATAATATTAACAAAGAAATTCTTGATGACAGTATTTAGAATAAAAGTATTGAATACACTGGTAAATCTAAATATCATGAACATCTCATTTCAACAAAGCTCTCTAAGCTGTGTAATAGTTCAGTGACTCAGATCACATACTTATCATTAAGAGAGGGAACTGTTTTAGCATGTAGCAAAAAACAAAACTACTCAGCTATCAGAAACAACAAAATTATGGAATTTGCAGCCAAATGGTTACAACTAGAGAAGCTCATTCTGAGTGAGCTAACC
This sequence comes from Lophiomys imhausi, assembly GCA_907164525.1. Taxonomy (NCBI): domain Eukaryota; kingdom Metazoa; phylum Chordata; class Mammalia; order Rodentia; family Muridae; genus Lophiomys; species Lophiomys imhausi. Next base: position 2,291,681 of record CAJQZJ010032273.1, on the reverse strand, counting down.
CAGACCCAGAAGGATGCACATGGCATCTATTCACTTATATTTGGATTTTAGCCATGTAGTACAGGATATCTACATTACAATGAATGCACCAAAGGAACATGAACATAGACGTTTTTCCTGTCAATGAGACACTTTTCACTGGTGGTACTGCCTTGTAGGCCCCCAGTGTGTGAGGAGGCTCTTGGCCCTCATATGACTGCTGAACTGGGGCGGGGGACTGTTATGTAGGTACACTCCACTCCAGAGGAGTGGGTTGGAAGGGATAAGGGGTAGAGGGTGGGAGGGCAGGACTGGGAGGTGTGGAAAGAGGACACTATGATGGGGTGTAACCTAAAGTAATAAATAAATAATTTTTTAAAAATTTAAGACAAAAAATCTTTTTCAAGTCATGCTTTTTTTTTTTTCTGGAGTAATTCAATGCATAGTCCCAATATAACAACTCCTTGATTTTCTTTGTTTTTGTGTGTGTGAAAAAAGTCTCATTGTTAGCACAAATATTACAGATTTTATTTTTTAGAAAAGAATGTAACATCTGAACAAATATCACTTCACTTACAGAAATTCTGATTCCAAGATGTACACAAATTAAATAATTTAAAAATTGATGAATAAATAAATTAGGTTGGCTACGTTTAAAGGAAAATCTACATCAAAGGTGAACAATGTTTAAGCACCCTTTCATTAAATGAGTAATGATGAGAGAAATATCATGTCCAATATTTTGTCACATTTTTAATGTGAGGCTATCAACCAGAAAATATCAGAAAGGGTAGCTATTTTGGGACTAGCAAGAGGCATTTTTAACTGTATCAGTTGATGAAAATTTCAGGCGAATCTTCATACAATGGCAGACACCTAACTTAAATAGAATTTCCAAAATCATAAAACATCTGTTCCATGCCTGATGAAGCAGATAATGCTGGCTAGATTTAGCTGTTCAATTCTAAGCAAAGCCATAGATTTCACTACGGATTGCAGTACAATATTTTAAATCTCTTTGCTCACATTATTTCAGATGTGTTCATCTTTTACCACTTTCCCTTGTGTGGAATTTCTTGAGCCACTGAAGCTAAGAATTTCTGTTGAAGTCTATAGTGAGAGGTTATTGTCATAATTTTCTGAAAATCGTGCAATGAGCAAAAGTTCTTAGGGGAAGGTCACAGAAACTTCTCTAAGGACTGGGTTTCTTCTTGTGAAGATGAAGTAGGAAGGGCCTCTTTGCTCTTTTTATTTAGCTATGCAGAGGCTGTCTCTCCCTGCTGACCTGACACAGACCCAGCCAACACCATCCATAATGAAAATCAATCCCACCAAGTCACTAAACAATTACTCTGTCTTCAAAATGCAGAAGTCTTCAAAAACAAGGATTTGGAGACTGATTAATTTGCCGTTTGTCTAGGAGACTTCACTAGTTGCATTATTTAAAAAGCCATGTACCCTCAAAAATCTAAAACAGGATCAGAGTTTTGAGAATCATGGAGCCCCATGAAAGGCAGTTTGTGACATGACAAAAGATAACTAAAGTCATGTCCTGTGTGTATAAGACTCAGACATTTGTGCTCACATTGGAAGACCACTATATACTATAGGGTAGCTATATAATAAAGTGGAGAAATTGATAAAAATATGGCTGTGAAGCTATTTGTTCATGTGAATATATTCTAGATATTTTTTCAAAGAGGTAGGGTATTCTATGATTCCTCTTCTCAAAATTTATAGATATGTGTTGATTGCATCATAACACTGAGTATTAACTCTTCAATGTCTTTAAAATTATGTCTGTATTGCCTCTCAACCACATTTGACAAAGGAAAAAAACCACCATGTTACTAGTATATGTGTATGCATAGCCATTTTTTCACTAATCTCATTCGAAGAATACAGAAAAGTATTTTTTTAACTATTAACCTATTACTTTCATTTCTTAACTTTTAAATAATTATGTGGTTAGTTACATTAATTTTCAGAAAAATAAAGCAATGATGTGTTTTTCTTTCTGCATAAAAATTTAAATTAATGATCTTGTGTTGTCAGAAAAATACATATGTGACAAAAAGTTGAAAGGGAAAATTTCTCTGCAAACTAACATAGTTGAGGGTCCAGACCTTAAAAAGGTCACTGCCAGAAAATTCTACTTTATGTAGAAGAGGAAACTCAGAAGGCAGACAAAGAATTCATATGTAAACCGGTATAGTTGCATTGATGAAAGTCATCAGATACCAGGCAGAACCTGCTCGTGATATACAGATATCTTTATTGGAAAATGCAGGAAATCTTTGCCAGATCTCTAAATATCAATCTGAATAATATATTTCCTTAAATTTATTAATGTACATTTCAATTGTATGCCAATTGCTTCTTGTCCTATGGATGAAGTCATATTCTCAAATTGTGTTTCACAGTGAATACATAAATTCAGACTAAATGATCTAAATGTTTAGCATTAGTTAAGAGGCATTTATGCCAGTTTCATTTCGGATAAGTGTATGTGAAGAAGGCGAAGATAACATGCTTAAAGTCTTGCATCTACACTCACAAATTAAATAAACAATTATAAATGTGGGAGGAGCTACACTTTATGAGTCTTAAGAGAAAAGCCTTTCAATTTTAGAAAGCACTTTGAAATATTTTCCTGATTATTAATGATATGAAATATTTCTATGCATAAACAAGGTATCCTGCCACACTAGTAAATAAATCATTGACATTTTTGATACTTGGCCTGAAAAATATTAAACGTATCACACTTATGTGACTCCTAAAGCAAACCATTGTTATTAATGATTAGAGATGATCTCATTGATCTAATTAATAGATGAACATATGTACTACTAGAGAGCTAAAATGATTACTTAAAACTCACATAGTTCTTAAGTAGCACAATCTACAGGTACATGTACAATGACTTTGTTGCTATTAACACTAGCTTGTGTCAACTCTGGCTCTCAAATAGTCAAGAAAAAAATAATACATTCTCCTAGTCTCTTCTCTGAAATTTGTTCATTCAAGCAGATAATTAGAAAGAACTCATATCCAGTAAGACAAGCTAATCAATAGGGTTGGGACCAATCTTCTCTATTCAAGATGTATAACTGAGTGCTGCCAAAGCTTCACTCCTCCTACTCCTGTCTGGAACTCAAAACAGAAGAATAGAATAGATTGCATACATGTATTCCACATAAGGGACAGGTAATGACAGACTTTGAGTTCACACTAGTTTTTGGAAAGTTACCATACTCATTTATTTTGAGTGGCTGGGCAATGTCTTATATAGACAAAATGGCATCCAGTGGTTCATAATATTCAAAGTAGCTTCAACAGGATTTACTTAAATGAATTCTTGTGAAGATTGTAGGCAGGAGTAAGGGCTTCACCCTGCTTCTGGGGACTAACATCCAACCATTTCTGACCTTGATTCCTAAAAACTTCCAATGATTTTAAGAGAGGACTCACTGTCCTCTCTTAAAATCCTTCCTTACAAAAAACAAATAAGTAAATACATACAAACATACATGCATAAATACATAAATTATAAGCAATATATATATACATATATATATATATAGAGAGAGAAACCCTGTCTCGAAAAACCAATCAATCAATCAATAGATAAATAAATAAAATAATCATTCCTTACTAGAAAATAGTCATTTCTAGGAAGTAGTCACCTTGTTGCACATAGCATCATTAGCAATGCTAATTTAATAAAGTTTTGCCTGTGTGTGCTTATAATTACAGTGTGGTGAATATTTAATCAATTAAATATTAAATGGACAAAATATTTCTAGATGGTAAGTTCCTTCTAAAGACTTTAATATTAGTGAGCATAAAAATGATGAGAATAAGTGTGGTTTTAATCCCTCATTTTGGAATCACATTCAAAAAAACATATGACTGCTGAACTGGGGCAGGGGACTGTTATGTAGGGACACTCCACTCCAGAGGAGTGGGATGGAAGGGATAAGGGGTAGAGGGTGGGATGGCAGGACTAGGAAGGGTGGAAAGAGGGCACTATGATGGAGATGTAACCTGAAGCAATAAGTAAATAAATAAATACATAAATATATAAATACATAAACAAACAAAAACATTTTAATCTAAGTTTCCCCCAGAAAAATGTGTTGCAATCTAGCATTTCATAGTGACATACTGAATTGCATAAACATTTTAAAAACTTTTTGAGACAGTGTCTCTATTATTTATTATTTATTTTTATGTGAATTTATGTTCTGCATGCAGATCCTTTGGAACTGGAGTTTCAGACTGTTGTGAGCTGCCATGTGGGTGCTTAGAACTGAACCTGGGTCCTCTGGAAGAGCAGCCAGTGCTCTTAACCACTGAGTCATCTCTCCGGCCCCTGAATAGACACTTTTTTAAAAAGTAGAGTTTTATTTATTATTTTGTTTTGTTTTGGGTTTTTTTTTTTTTTGAGACAGGATTTCTTCTGTGTAGCCATGGATATCTTGGAATTCACTCTGCCTCAAATTCAAGAGTGATGGCATTAAAGGTGTAAATAACCATGTTCAGTTTTGTTCTTCACTTATTTTTTAAAGATTTATTATTACTATCATTATTATTATTATTATTATTATTATTATTATTATCATTATATGTGTGTAGGAGGCCAGGTGACTTAGATTCTCCTGGAGCTCAACATACAGTTTGTGAAACACCTGACATGGTGCTAGAAACTGAACTCAGGTACTCTATAAGAACAGTACCTGCTCCTAACTATTGCGGCATCTTTCCCCAACCCCCTTTTACATTCTAATCTTGTATGCCAGTGCCTGTGTAAGAATGCAAGCACTTATGAGAGTTAGGGGGGAGTAGGGAGGGGATTGCGATTGAGATGAAACTTGAAGAAATAAAAAATAAGTAAAAAAAATGCAAGCACTTGTGCCACCAAATATGTATTGACTAGACATTGGGAATGCATGTCATACCTTACAATTTTCATAATTGTGGCCTAATTATTTTTTTAAAAAAATAATTATGAATTCTGGGAGAAGGAGGAGAGGGTGGGAGGTTGGGGCAGGAGGGGTGCTGAGAGGGGACTGTGATGGTCATGTAATTTGAAGTAATAAATAAACATTGTTTTAAAAAGGGTGGTTGATTTTTTTAAATTTCAATATTATGGGTTTTTTACAATTTATTTTTCACTTCTTCAAGTTACATATCAGTCACAATCCCTTCCCTACTCCCCCCTCCTGTCCCACCCTTCCACCCTCTTCCCCCCAACAGCTCCCCCTTTCAATCCAACAAATGGTTCCTTCTCTTATAACAGTAAATACTATACAAAACAACAGAAATAAATATGCCACAGTTATGAGAGTTAAATGGCTTAGCATACATTCCCAGTGTCCAGTCCGTGTATATTTGGCCCCTGACTTTAACATTCTACTATCTAATCATCTCCATGAGTTTAAAGTTCTATATCTGACTCAGCTTTCACACTAACTTGCATCACAATTTTAAAAACATCTTCTTAGATCCAGAACACCCTCTTGATTCCTAAACAACTCAAAATTTAACTATGAGACTCTAGCAATCTATTCTTCAACCACCTCAGAGACCTGAGAGGTATAAATATATCTGATTATATAGGAAGTGCAGGGCCTGCAGCTTCCAAAACTAAGAAATGACATATCAGTGGCTGCCTGGACAGTTCCCGTTTTCTCTCCATACGTTACAACATCAATCTTCAGCCTTTTGGTCCCGTTTCTCTGACAGACATTGATTGTAGAGCAGGAATTATGAAGGACTTACCTACCCTGTCTTGGCAGAGCTAGGCTGTCGACTTCCCTGCTACCAAGTTTTGTCCTTTTTGGACAGAAGTCTGTCTGCATTTGAAGCAAGGGTTTTTTTCTTGCCAAGGGATAGGCTTACCACTAATTCAAACATCTCACACTGGAGATTCTTTGATGCTCATCTTCTACTTGGAGTAGAATAGGGGTGCTGTCAGGAGCTGACATGTCTCGATATCAAAAAAAATCTTAATTTAAGAAAACATCTTTGAATGCCATGTTCTGCAGATCTCTTGGGGTTTTTGAAGACGCCCTATCTATGTATCTCTTGTATTTAAATAAGCAAATATTGCTTGTCTCTTAACAACTTGATTTCTTAGTAGCTTAGAGATTATCTGTGATGGACTGTCATAGTAGCTAACAAAATGTCACGCTTGCATGACTATGAGTTTGCATTTCTTAATTATCCTAAACAATTTAAGACGGTTGGTATCAAGAGGCCAAAGCTTCACATTTCATCTTTAAGCATTTCTAGGTACAATACCTTTAAGAAGCATTACCCTTAATTTTGTATCAATATACAAAGATCAATATGTATGTAGCCCAATATAATCTTAATTTTGCATCAATATACAAGGGTCAATACCATTGTGGCCAAATATAATCTTAATTTTGTATAAATATACAAAGATCAATACCACTTTAGCCAAATATAGTATTAATTTTGCATCAATGTACAAAGGTATAAGGGCATATTCAATAATCTGTCCTTTTTTTCTTGATCTTTCCTATACTATGTCTATGTCCCATTTTTTTCTCGTCTGTTCACTCCTACATAGGAGAGAAAGAAGGATACAGAAAAGAAAAAGAGAGAAGTCCCTGGGTTTAACCTCCAAAACCCATTTAACAAGACCTTTTAACAGCTTGTAGCCTCTTCCCATAAATAACAAAATTTTCTGTTATCCATCAAATAACCAAAAAAGGGGGGGAACACCAGGGGGGAACACCCTCCCCACTTTCTGGGCATGGGATGTCGCTCTCTTAAAATGACTTCCTGTTGATTTGTGACGTAGTAAACGTGTTTGGGGCCCAAATAAAAATGGAAAATGGTGGTTGTTTTTTTTTTAATGTTTATTTATTATTTCAAGCTACATATCCTTCACAGTGCCCTCCACCCCTCCAAGTCCCACCCTCCCACTGTCTATCCCCTCTCCCTTCTGTCCTACTCATGCAGAGTGGAGTGTCCCTACATATCAGTCCCCCACCCCAGTTCAGCAGTTATATGAGGGCTAAGTGTTTCCTCCTATACTGGGGGCCTACATGGCAGCACCAACAGGGCAAAGAATCTCATTAACAGTTAACAAAGTCTATGTTCCTGTTCTTTTGGTGCATTAGTTGTAGTATAGTTATCCTGTACTATATGACTAAAATCTGGTTGTAAGTGAATAGATGCTATGTGTATCTTTCTGAATATGGGTTAGCTCACTCAGGATGAGCTTTTCTAGTTCCATCCATTTGGCTGCAAATTGCATGATTTCGTTGTTTCTGATGGTTGAGTAGTATTCCATTGTTAGATGTGCCACAGATTTTTATTCATTCCTCAGGTGAGTGATATCTGAGTTGTTTCCAGTTTCTAGCTATTACAAATAAGGCTTCTATGAACATAGATGAGGAAATGTCCTTGTGGTTAGGAATCATTTGGATGTATACCCAGAAGTGGTATGTCTGGGTCTTGAGGTAGAGCTATTCCAAGTTTTCTAAGATGCCCCAGACTGATTTCCATAGTAGTTGTACAAGGTGGCACTCCCACCAGCAATGGAGTAGGGTTCCCCTTTCTCTACAACCTCACCAGCATGTGCTGTCATCTGAGTTTTTGACCTTAGCCATTCTGACAGGTGTGAGATGGAATCTCAGAGTCGTCTTGAGTTGATTTCTCTGATGATTAAATATGCTGAGCATTTCTTCAAGTGTCTCTCAGCCATTAGCCATTCCTTCTTTGTGAATTTTCTGTTAGCTCTCTTCCCCATTTTTGATTGGATTGTTTGGCTTCTTGGTATTTAATTTCTTTAGTTCTTTACAAATTATGTACATTAGCCCTTTGTCAGATGTGGGGTTGTAGAAGATCTTTTCCTAATCTGTAGGCTGCCGTTTTGTTTGAATGACATTGTCTTTTGCCTTAAAGAAGCTTTTCAGTTTCAAGAGGTCCCATTTATTGATTACTGGTCTTACAGCCTGAGATGTTGGTGTTCTGTTCAGGAAGTTGTCACCTGTGCCGATGAGTTCGAAGCTTTTCCCCACTTTCTTTCAGGGATCATTTCTATGGTTCGTTTTTTGTTTGTTTATTCTGTTTTTTTAACATATAGATTCTGTATTCTGTAAACTGGCTGGCTATGCCAGTGATATTTTATGTACTTCTGGAACAAAAAACACTTGTGTGCACTGGAATGATGGACAACTCTTGGGCCTACCACACAATTAAACATGGAGTAGAGCAAAAATTAATGTAAATGATAAATATATGCAACTCTTAAGTGTTCTTTAGAACATCCAATTGCATTATATAAAATTAAAATGAAAGGAAACAAGGAATAAGTGTCACTGTTGTCAAGAACTATCTTTGTGACTATGTAAGGATAAACTCATATTTTAGGAATAAAAACCGAAATAGGTATGGGATGTCCAATGCATTTGCTTTTCAATGTTTATCAAAGACAATTTAAGAAGTAGAATTTGAAAAGTATTAATTTAGTGTGATAAAATGTAATTTTATGTTTGCTTCTTTTCTGTCTATGTCTATGGTGTGTATATTTGTGTAGCGTGTGCAGTTTTTGTGTTGTGTGTTGTATTTTGTGTGTGTTTTGAGTACATTGTGGATGGTTTGTGTCTTTTATGTATAGTGTGTGGTGTGTTTGTGTGTGTTTTATGTATAATGAATATGTAGCATGTGATAAGTATGTAGTGTGTAAAGTATGTGCTATATTTTATTGTATATGTGTAGTGTGTACCCTGTGTGTTATGAATGTGATGTGTATATGGTGCATGTGTTGTGTGTCTGTGGTGTGAGTGTTATATTATGATGTGTTGGTATGTGTTCTCATGTAGTCATATATGGAGGAATAAGAGGAGATATCTTCTTCAGGAAGTTCTCTACCTTTGTTTTTGAGATAATGTCTTTCATTCAATCTGGAACTTACTAATTACAATAGATTGACTGGTTAGCAAGCCCCCAGGATATACATTGCTGGGATTACATTTACAGACCATCTCATTTAAATATTTTTGTTTTTGTATGAGTACTAAGATTCTAAGCTCAGATCCTCAGGATTGTCAAGCAGGTGATGTACTCATAGAGCCATCTCCCAGCTCAATAATTTTGAAATCTGATTTATTGGTTATATAGTAATTCTCTCCTACTTTGGGATTTTATGTGCTTTTAAATAACTACTCAAAATGTAAAAAATTATAAATATGATATTTTAATTATTTCTTTACATTTTGAAATATATCATCACAATATGTTGCAAAAACATTCAAAGTTGACAAAGGAACTTAAGAAATAAGGTAAATAGCCAGAAATTTGCAAGAGTTATTAGTGTGTATGTGTGTGTGTGTGTTTGTGTGCGTGTGTGTGTGTGAGAGAGAGAGAAACCAGTGGACTTTGTTCATATTCACTTAGAAGAGTGCAGGGACATTTTGTCATCTAAGTCCTTAATTGAAGAGTCTCCTACATAAAATATTTCCAGGAGTCAAATAGTGAAATTAAGAATCACTTACTGCATTTATTACTTAAATACCATAAACATTGCAGTTGTTTCTTTTATTAAGTATAATAAATAGGCATGATTTGCTTTGTTGCACAGACACATAGACCAAATCTCAAAGAATAGAACAGCTCTTACATTGAACTTGAACAAATGTGTAGAAGATTTAATAGCATTTCTATGATATTTCATAGATCCCTTCCTTTTCTACCATGTTCTCTTTTTAAATGACCGTGAATATGACTTGCAGTCTAATTGTACAAATTCAAGTAGACATACCAACTCACACCATCACACACTCTTCCTTTATTTCCCTCCCCCCAATTTCTGATTTTATTTAAGAAGCAAAATGTTATCAAGGAATTAAATAGCTATGACAATTGTTCGTTATTGCTAATGTATGTAGGAATGGCCAGAATATATAAATACAGGGAGAAAATTACGATTAGCGCAACATACAGAACAGGTCTTAACACCAATTAAATGAAGGAATCCCTTTACACTTTGATTATAGCTTAATGATTTTAGAGATAAAATAGAAAACCAAGGCCTAAGAAAAGGCAATACATTTGAAAAAAACATTAACATCTAATATTACTAAAGTTGAAGCATTTTTTTATTCAGCTAATTGCACTATTGATAAGGAGGGTTAAGGCTATAGATTAACCATGTAAAACATATACAAATCTAATAATCAAGAGATTAAATAGTTCAGAAAATTCTTATAATATGGCAAATTTAAATCCACAAGAAAATACTACTTTTAAATTCACTAATTAGTTTTGAAAACAAAAGCATTCTATCAATATTTTAAAGTGAGCAGTTTTAATACATATATTCAATGTCAACATCCAACCATGTCTTTTTTCTGAGATAGTTCTTCATTAGTATATAAATCTCCAAATCTCAAAGTTCCATGCTTGCCATTGAGGTCACAAATATAAATGAGTCTCTCTGGTCTAGTTTACAGTGTTGAAATCATATACACACATTTACAAGTCGCTGTTACTTTTTGGTACATATTTTTTTTTAATTGAAAATAAATTCTTCTCCCATATAACACATCCTGGCTACTGTTTCCCCTCCCCTTCTCTCAATGTCCTCCCACTTCCCATCTCCCTAAGATCTTCTCCCTCTCCTGTTTCCCTTCCAAAAAAAGCAGGCCTCCAAGAGACAAGAACCAAAACTAACAAAACACAGATTCCTTTCATATCAGAAATGTTGAACCGGAGAAGGTACTTAGACCTACCAAGAAGAAATAGAAATGGCTTTTAGGGAAAATACTGAACAAGCTGAAAGATGACTAATAGATTTATGTTTCTTCACTGACTGAAGACCCATTTAGGCTCTGTGCATTCTGTCTCAGTCTCTCTGAGTTGTTCTGTGGTCAATAATGTTGATGGTTTGTTTTCTTAATATTTTGGATTCCCTTTGACTCTTTCTTATACTCTGTCTGCCTCTTTTTTTTCACAGGGTTCCATAATCAACTATGTCTTAAAGATTAGACAATTCATAATTTTGAGATTTTGAAACAAACAAACAAAAATAATCTTCTTTGAGAGTTTAAAAATAATATAAAACAGATAAACAAGTATCAGAATAAACATACATGTACTGTGAGTAAAGTAGAAATGGTAGAAACAGTCTTGGAATGTTTCTAGCTTGTCTACTATTGGTATGGTAAACACCATGATCAGAAGCATCTTTGTGAAGAAACGGTTATTTGGCTTGCATGTGCTGACCACAGTCCATCATGAAAGGAAGTCAAGGCATTAACATAAAAACAGGAACTCAAGAGGGGCTATGGAGGAATATGCTTACTGGTTTCCTTTTCCTGGCTTGCTTAGCTTAGCCTGTTTTCTTTCATAAATAATTTTTAATAGTTTAAATTTTTTAACATTTTTATAAAGTATTTTAATTATATTCTTTCCCCTATCCTAACTCTTCTCTGATCCTCCTTATCTTCCTACCCATTCAACTTCGAATTCTTTCTCTCTCAAACACACAAACAAACAAAACAACAAAACTAAAACAAACAAAATAACATACCAAAAAAAAAAAAAACTGAGTCTGTCTTGCATTAGTAATGATACATCCTGTAATGAAGCTAGCCCTGGGGTATGATTGATACACCCACTATCCATAGGAGACTAATGATTTTTTCCCTTTCCCAACAAGTATCAAGGGCAAATGGCTTCTTTGTTATTTTTTTTTTTTTTTTTTTTTTTTTTTGCGAAATTCCACCTCTCTCTGCTGAGAATTTGTCTGGCCTCAAAAATGTTTAATAGAGAACTACTTGCCTGGGAATGAGAGGTATTGATGGTACCTTATTTGCAATTGATTTTCTGTACTTTAAATTCCATCCAAAATGTTAAAAAACAATTGAAACCGAACTTTTAAATTATTATTTATTTAACTCTTATTTATT
>CAJQZJ010032273.1:2234108-2264352 GCA_907164525.1 Lophiomys imhausi | reverse complement strand
GATATCAAAATTAAGATTATATTTGGCCACATTGTTATTGATCTTTGTACATTGATACAAAATTAAGGGTAACGCTTCTTAAGGGTATTGTCCCTAGTAATGCTTAAAAATGAAATGTGAAGTTTTGGCCTTTTGCTACCAACTGTCATAAACTGTTTAGGATAATTAAGAAATTCAAACTAATAGTCATGCAAGTGTGTCATTTTGTTAGTTACTCTGACAGTCTATCACAGTTATTTTCTAAGCTAATCAGAAATCAAGTTGCTAAGAGACAAGCAACAGTTGCTTATCTAAATATAAGAGATAGGGCGTCTTCAAAAACCTCAAGAGATCTGCAGAATATGGCATTCAAAGATGTTTTCTGAACTTAAGATTTTTTTGATATCGAGACATGTCTGTTTCTTTAAAACAATTTCCTCAATATCTAATTTAGTTCATTTTCAAAAGTTCCACTTGAGTTCTCAGAAAATAATGTGCTGACATGTCAATTTATTTCAAGTTTAAAGTCGTTAAACAACATCCAGTCGCCATAAAATGAAGTCATGTTTTGATTACATCTTTTCTAAAACTTTCAATGTCACTACTGTCTCGCCGGTCTGTTTTTTACATTAGCTCTAGAATAATTCTGCACTTTATGTTTCCTATAGAATCTAAACTCCCACTCAACTAAGTCAAATAGCCTTAGACCATTTCTCATCTTCAGGTCTGGCCCACTTTGTTTGGAACTTTCTTTCTCACCCTGCCCATCAGGCAGATATACACTTGTCCTTCAAATATCTACAGAAATAAAATTAAATTTGGGATCCATTACCTCATTTAGAAGGTTCAATTTAGGTTCACCATGTATTCATCCTCACAGATTCCATGAAACTTCACTAGCTTCACTAACACACAATGGTGTTTAAATTTACTGTTTTTTCTATGTCTGAACAAAAACTCTATTAACAGTCAAGGAAAGACTGTCACATTTGTTGTTGTACCCCCACCATTTAGAGAAATAATCATCACACAAGGAAATTATTTGCTGAATAAACAACAATAATGCAAACTGCATATTGTCACTAACTCTAACACAAACTTATTTTGTCTACATATTTCCCAAAAAATTTAGTCAGATGAAGCACTTCCCAATTCTTGGATGAAAACTCTCACACAGCCATCTTGTCACCAATTGATTTTAATCAATAGACACTCTTAAAACCAGTCACCAATTACTTTCTTAATTCAGTAATTAAATGTCTATAATGAAATAGTAAAACACTTTACCAATGTTAAACATGACAACCTTACCCCTCTTTAAAAGCAGGACTTGAAACTTCCTGAGAAGCCTTCTGGAAGGTAATCTCCAACTTCTAACTCAAACCTCAAAGTTTGTCTCATTGGCATCATGATTGGAAATGCACTAAAACATATTTCTCTTCATTGGTGACTGTTTCCAGCTGCTCTTCAGCATGTTAGACCTGAATACTTGAAATCTAACTGACTTGTTAGGCACAAGAGTGTTGGGGATGTTGTGTCTATGTGTTTAAAGGGAAAGGTTCCGTTGACAAGTTCCAAGTATACTTCCTATGTAAAGTGTAAATATTTTCCCAGAGTACCTTCTTGTCTTATGGATTAAACTCCTCCCATAGCTGAGCACCTCTGATGGATCTCTTTAGCATTTCATACTAAACTTCTTGTCTCATATATTTAGCAAACCCCTGGCTTTTAGGAAATAGTCTTGCTTGACTTAGATAATATAGGAAACACTATTATCAGTCTAACTGTGGAATAAGGGGTGTGGGGTATAAATACATCTGAGACTTAGCTTGTTCTACATATTAATATTGTGGAATCATCACATCCATATTTATATCCTAATGTGAAAGGAAAGCTTATATATGATGAGTACCTAGTTTCTTCCTGTTTATTTGGACAGATGTTCCTTTTCAAATATTTAGAAAAATAATATCTATTATGTTTGTTTATTATGGCAACATAAAAGCGGATACACCATTCTTGTTTTTCTCCCAAGGATATTAGGACTTTGAGTAAGGCAGACTCAAAATTTGCACTAGATGTAATTTGTTGTGAACATGTAACAACCCTATAAACTAAGTGAGGTATCTGGGAATCCTGCATGTGGCCTGGATCACAGGGATGCTTCAATAAACTACAAAACAAAGTGTAGAAGGAAAATTTCTGTAGAGTCCAGGACAATGAGCTAGATGAATGCTACTATAATTTCAAGGTTTGCATTAAAAAAGTAACTAGATATAACTAAATTGTAGTATAAAGATAAAATCATTAATAACAGTTATCCATTAAATTTTCATTGCTTTTATTTCATTTCAAATTAACTTAGTGAAATGAGACTATAATTGCAACTGCATTTTTCTATAACTAGATTTTGTAGTAGAAACCACGTTTTTACTGTAAGTACTGATCACCTAAGATATAGCATTAAAATTTAGTTGGGGAATATTAAACATTGGTTTAATAAGTCCTATATCTTACTGCAAGTTTAATGAGAAAATATTTTAAAGTACATTTATTGTCTTTATGCTTTTGGTTGTGAGCCTCGCCTTTAACAGCTGAGCCATATTTCCAGCACTTTTATTGTCTTTATGAATAAACAAATGCTTGGTTTAAACAAGAAAATGAAAAAACTTGAATGAAAACACAAGAAGGGGGACAAACACCAATTCTCACATTCCAGACTAGAATTTGTTCCTGTGGATAAATTTATCCTATTCCTCAGATATTAAAATTATTCTATCCTTACTATTAAACTCACTTACTATGTGTACCCATCCTAGAAGAAAAGTTCAAACATTGCTTAATTCTTTTGTTAGCCTGCTTCCATAGGAAGTTCCAGGCTTCTACTATGAATGTTTTTCTAAAAGCACACATTCAAAACTAAAGCTGGTATATGAATTCTAACTTATTAGTTCTGCAAAACTATAGAAAACACTGCCTGAAAAGCTGAAGATTTAGTGTAGGTTTCTCTTTGTTTGAAATTTTAGCTGACAAAGTAAGATGAAATATATACTCCTTGTCATTCTCAGGTACAGCATATATTAAATATGATCTGAAGTAAACATTCTATTGGGATTTTCTTAAAAATAAATCTCCTTTGTTAAACAAATGTCATGCTAAAATAACTAATAATTAATAAGTTCTGGATTTTCAAGTAGCTAATATCAAGCTTTTAAAATACACTCTCATCTCTCTATACAACATAGTATCTTCATCCTCAGGCCAAACAATATTTTACATTCACAGCTTGTTCAACACATCTCTCCCCATCATTTTTATTCTGTGTTTCATTGTTGAAGGTATCTGTTGAGTATTCGATTCTCGTCACTCAAACACGTGCACTTCTGCATGTATAATAACTTCACGCAGACTGGTAACATGTTCGATTTACAAATATCTTCAGTGGGTCTTCACCTGGAGGTATCACAGAAAACAACCCCCACCCCCTGCATTGTTTCTGCCCTTTCATTACTCACTACTTAATGGAGAAAACAGATTGATCTGTTGTCTGACAATTTGTCATCCAGTGCAGCTTGTTGGTGTCAATCAGGGTTAGGGCACAGACATTCATCAGAGCAACCTGAACCTTGTCATTAAAAGTGGATGTGTACTTCCTGTAAAACTGATCTGAAATCAGAATAGCCAGAGAAAGGGCAGCAAACAGGACGTCTGCGAAGGACAATCCAAGGTAACTCTAGCTACTGAAGGAGGGTAACAGCGTTTGGTTCAAATCCATGATTGTGTCCCTTTCAGGTGAAAGACAGGAAATGAGAGGCAAAAAGAAAGAAAGAAGGGACAAACATGACGTCTGAGATCTGTGGAATGAGTAACTGTCAAAATCTTTAGTTTTTAAATATGACTCTTAAGGCTAGATGAAGATATAAATTATATTTAAATGAAATATTTAGACACTCACACTTCATTCAGTGCATACTGACAAAATTTTATTTAGATCACATTAATAAAATAATATGTGTATATAAGTATATAACAAAATATAGTTCCAATTTACAAAGACAATGAATGTTACAGAACTAAAGAACAATTCTTTAACAATGGAGGAAGCTGATTAATTTAACTTTCAGTAATTGTGCCTGCTTGCACCAGGTTATAGGCATGCTCAGTAAAGACCCCTAGAAGTAAGCACGAAAAGCATCTGAGCAACAGGAAAACTATTCTTAGTGGCCTATATGCGTGCTAAAAATATAAATTAAAGAACCTGTCTCTTACCTGGATCTCCACTATTTTATCTATACCCTTCATATTTTTATTATATGTGTACATTGCAGACCTAAGATGTCTTCTGAATGACAGTCTATCTTGCACCTGCACATATACTCTGAATTTGTACAGAATGCCTCATTAAAAGTTTCTCAATCACAGTTGGTAAATCACTCCATTGGCAGACAGGAAGAAACCTAATCCTATTCTGGATGTTCAGAATTGTATATGAATAAAATTTATAATGTATGTGAGGACATTCAGTATAATTCAGTTAAATCTAATTTTGTTTAACCATGAATATGCTTATAGAGATTAGGAAAGGGCATAATTATTATCTAAATATGACTCATGGTCATATACATAGGTGACTACATTTTGTACTTAAGAATGGCCTACTAAGTGCTGGTAACAATGCTAGCCAATAATAAATTACCATATTCTATCTCTGACTTAATAAGCATGTTGAAGATATGACAGGTTGTTTATTTTTCTCCCTAAAAGAGTTTTGAAATATAACTATGATATAGTTAATATACTCTAAGAAATGCACAAAACATATATTTAATAATAAATTCATTATCACCATCCATGATTTGAATTTTGGTAATATCCCACAATGCTACATATGTAAAGTGTTTTTTGCAGGTGTGGCCCTGTTAAGACTTAGTGGGGTATTTGAGAGTCCCTGACACACAGCTCCACGAGCTGTTGTCTTCTTCTTCTTCTTCTTCTTCTTCTTCTTCTTCTTCTTCTTCTTCTCCTTCTCCTTCCTTCTCCTTCTCCTTCTCCTCCTCCTCCTCCTCCTCCTCCTCCTCCTCCTCCTCCTCTTCCTTCTTTTGGTTCTTGTCTGGAGATGTGACTACTTGCTCTGACTTTTATTGCAGTTGATCAAAACAAATGGGGTTACTTGATCTGGATGTTGACCCTTCAAGATTGTGAAAGAAATACTGCTCTCTTTACATCAAAAGTAGACTAACAGATTTTTTTTTCTCATAAATAGGAAACACACTAAAACAGTCAGTGTTAACTTTGGGTCCCCTGCAGAATGGTATCTTTTATGTAACATGCATATTTTCTTTACTTCTCTTGTTATGTTTCATTACAAATATGGTCATCTCCAGGTAGATGCTGAGTGTCTCTTGTCTATATACACTTTATCTTCTATATTTTCATACTTCCAGACGATATGCATGTTCCCAACTAAGGCCTAAACAATTGATTTTCATTTTGCCCTTGCTGTTTGCCTCCTTCTCTTTGTTCTGACACCACATCTCTTTACCAATAGGCCTTCTGAAGACCTCCTATACAAAGAAAGCATACCATTTTATTCTTAGCCTTTTTTTTCATGATCCAGGTGTTCTAAAAACAATTTTATTTGTCCCTGACTCTTTTTCTATACTTTATTTTTTTACTTCTTCAAGTTACATCTCAGTCACAATCCCTTCCCTACTCCCCCCTCCTGTCCCACCCTTCCACCCTCTTCCCCACAACAGCTCCCGCTTTCAGTCCAACAAATGGTTCCTTCTCTTATAACAGTAAATACTATACAAAACAACAGAAATAAATATGCCACATTTATGAGAGTTAAATGGCTTAGCATACATTCCCAATGTCCATTTGGACCCTGACTTTAACATTCTACTATCAAACCATCTCCATGAGTTTAAAGTTCTATATTTGACTCAGCTTTCATACTAACTTGCATCACAATTTTAAAAACATCTTCTTAGATCCAGAACACCCTCTTGATTCCTAAACAATTCTAAATTTAACTATGAGACTCTAGTTATCTGTTCTTAAAATCACCTCAGAGACCTGAGAAGGATAAATATATCTGATTATGTAGGAAGTGCAGGGCCTGCATCTTCCAAAACTAAGAAATGACATATCAGTGACTGCCTGGACAATTCCATTTTCTCTCCATATGTTACAGCATCAATCTTCAGCCTTTTGGTCCTGTTTCTCTGACAGACATTGATTGTGGAGCAGGAATTATGAAGGACTTACCTACCCTGTCTTGGCACAGCTAGGCTGTTGACTTACCTGCTACCAAGTTTTGTCCTTTTTGGACAGCAGTCTGTCTACAGTTGAAGCAAGGGGTTTTTCATGCCAAGAGATAGGCTTGCCACTAATTCAACCATCTCACACTGGAAATTCTTTGATGTTCATCTTCTACTTGGAGTAGAATGGGGGTGCTGTCAGGAGCTGACATGTCTCGATATCAAAAAAATCTTAATTTAAGAAAACATCTTTGAATGCCATATTCTGCAGATCTCTTGGGGTTTTTTAAGATGCCCTATCTATCTGTTGTATTTAGATAAGCAAATGTTGCTTGTCTTTTAACAACTTGATTTCTGACTAGCTTAGAGAATATCTGTGATAGACTGTCATAGTAGCTGACAAAATGACATGCTTGCATGACTAGGAGTTTGTATTTCTTAACTATTCTAAACGGTTTAAGAAGGTTGGTATCAAGAGGCCAGAGCTACACATTTCATTTTTAAGCATCCCTAGGTACAATACCTTTAAGAAGCATTACCTTTAATTTTGTTTCAATATACAAAGATCAATACCAATGTGGCCAAATATACTCTTAATCTGTATCAATATGCAAAGATCAATGCCTATGTAGCCCAATACAATCTTAACATTACATCAATATACAAGGGTCAATACCATTGTGGCCAACTATAATCTTAATTTTGTATCAATATACAAAGATCAATACCCATGTAGTCCAATACAATATTAATTTTGCACA
Organism: Lophiomys imhausi; assembly: GCA_907164525.1. Taxonomy (NCBI): domain Eukaryota; kingdom Metazoa; phylum Chordata; class Mammalia; order Rodentia; family Muridae; genus Lophiomys; species Lophiomys imhausi. Next base: position 2,257,349 of record CAJQZJ010032273.1, on the reverse strand, counting down.
ATATACAATGGTCAATACCACTTTAGCCAAATATAATACTAATTTTGTATCAATATACAAAGGTATAAGGGCATGCATATTCAATAATCTGTCCCTTCTTCTTGGTCCTTCCCATACTATGTCTATGTCCCATTTTTCTCAAGTCTGTGCACTCCTACATAGGAGAGATAGAAGGATACAGAAAAGAAAAAGAAGGAAGTCCCTGGGTCTAACCTCCAAAACCCATTTAAAAAGACCATTTAACAGCTTGTAGTCTCTTCCCCTAAATAACAAAGTTTTCTGTTATCCATCAAGTAACCAAAAGGGGGGAGAGAAACACCCTCCCCACCTTCTGGGCATGGGAAGTCGCTCTCTTAAAATGACTTCCTGCTGATTTGGGTCATAGTAAACATGTTTGGGGCCCAAACCAGAATGGAAAATGGTTAAAAATGTTAATATAATCCTTTTATATTCAGTCCTTTTGTGCTCAGCTGTTTAGATGTCCTAAAAAGTTTGTAGACAGAAACTGATCTTCCAGGATTTACTGAAGTTCTGGCTGGGGCAGGGTGTGGAGCTGAACAATCCTAGTGATTTTGAGTTGTTCTGGTTGTAGACTTTTGATGGAAACAGCTATTGAGGAAATCTGCAAGGCTGGATCATCTGGGCCACTCATCTTCTTTGGTGTCTGATTCAGTTTTCTGTTGAGGTTTCCATTGTCCAGTTGTCCCTGGATTCCTTGACTGGATGCTTTAAATCTCCTGGAAAGATAAGAACAGAGCCCTGCCCTAATCCTAACTCTGGGACAATTACCTTTTTTTTGGGGGGGGGGTCAGGTAATATTTCTCCTGAAGCAAATTTGGTTTTTTGACAATATATAAAGTATTATATTTCAATCTGTATTAAAGAAGAAATTATTTTGTTATTTTGGAGCTAAACAGACCTTTAGTGTATATATTTTGAGATCTCAAAGGACAATTTGTTTGCATTGAGTAGGGCTTTTGTAAGTAGCTTTTAAATTTAAGTCTTTCCAAATCCAATGTGTCTGTCTCTGCATTCTAATTATTGGGATCAAAGACCTGTGGTTCCCATCTGAAGGGATTAAAGATGTGCTCCACCACTCCTGGATCTAAGTTTTTCTCTATTTAGAGTTTGTTTTGTATCAGGCTGTCCTTGAGCTCTGAGATCTGCCTGTTTCTGTCTCTAGTGTGTTGGGATTAAGGGTGTACTCTTCTTGAATGATGGGATTAAGGGTGTGCACCCTCACCACCCTGTTCTGTGTAACTCTAGAATTTATAAGGCAACTAACTCTATTAGTTAGTGCTCCTCCCGTCTCTGCTGAAGTTAAATGCATGGGCTAACACCATGCATTTCATGTATTTTACCTTAGCTCTAAGTTTTTTCGACTCTTGAAGGTTTATAAAACCAGGTTGAACGGCTGTAACCTTTAATTTATTTACAGTGTTTTAAACCTGTTACCTGCTTTTTTTTAATTAATAAATTTATTTATTTGTTGCTTCAGGTTACATCTCCATCATATTGTCCTCTTTACCCCCTTCCCAGCCCCACCCTCCCATTCTCTACACCCTAATCCTTCCCTTTTTCCTCTGGGGTGAAATGTCCCTACATAACAGTCCCTTGCCACACATCAGGAGTCATATGAGGGCCAAGAGCCCCTTCATAAACTGGGGGCCTACAAGGCAGTACCGCCAGTGAAAGGTGTCTCCTTGCTAGGAAGGGAAAACTAAAAAAACAGGCCAAAACAACACACAAACCCACAAAAACAACAACAAAAAGAAAGGAAAAAGAAAAAAAAGTCTATGTGCATGTTCTCTTTAATATGTTGGTTGTAGTACAGATACCCTGTACTATATAGCTAAAATCCTACTATAAGTGAATAGATGCCATGTGAATACTTCTGAGTCTGGGTTAGCTCACTCAGGATCAGCTTCTCTAGTTCCATCCATTTGGTTGCAAATTGCATAATTTCATTGTTTCTAATAGCTGAGTAATATTCCATTGTAGAGATGTACCATAGTTCTTTATTCTATTCTTCAGTTGAGGGACATCTGGGTTGTTTCCAGTTTCTAGCTATTACAAATAAGGCTGCTATGAACATAGATGAGGAGACTTCCCTATGATTCCGTGAGGAATCATTTGGGTGTATACCCAGAAGTGGTATGGCTGGGTCCTGAGGCAAAGCTATTCCAAGATTTCTAAGATATCGCCATACTGACCTTCATAGTGGTTGCACAAGCCTGCACTCCCACCAGCAATGGAGGAGGGTTCCCCTTTCTCCACACCCTCACCAGCATGTGCTGTCATTTGAGCTCTTTATCTTAGCCATTCTGACAGGTGTGAGATGGAATCTCAGGGTCCTCTTTAGTTGCATTTCTCTGATGATTAAGGATGTTGAGCATTTCTTCAGGTGTCTCTCGGCCATTAGGGATTCCTCCTTTGTGAATTCTCTATTTAGCTCCTCCCCCATTTTTGGATTGGATTATTTGGTTTCTTCGCATTTAGTTTCTTGAGTTCTTTGTAGATTTTAGATAATAGCCCTCTATCAGATGTGGGGTTGTTGAAGATTTTCTCCCAGTCTGTTGGTTGCCGTTTTGTTCGAATGACAGTGTCTTTAGCCTTACAGAAACTTTTCAATTTCATGAGGTCCCATTTACTGACTGTTGATCTCAGGTCCTGAGCTGTTGGTGTTCTGTTCAGGAAGTTGTCACCTGTGCCAATGAGTTCGAGGGTTTCTCCCAATTTTTCTTCTAGTATATTTAGTATGACTGGCCTTATGTTAAGGTACTTAGAAATAATAAAGGCAATATACAGCAAGCCAGTGGCTAGCATCAAGTTAAATGGAGAGAAACTTGAAGCATTTCCTCTAAACTCAAGGACAAGACAAGGATGCCCACTCTCACCATATCTCTTCATTATAGTACTTGAAGTTCTTGCTAGAGTAATAAGATAACAAAAAGAGATCAAGGGGATATAAATTGGAAATGAAGATGTCAAATTATCCCTATTTGCAGACAATATGATAGTATACATAAGCGACCCCAAAAATTCCACCAGAGAACTCTTACAGCTGATAAACACCTTCAGCAAGGTGGCTGGATACAAAATTAACTCAAAAAAATCAGAAGCCCTTTTATATACAACAAACAAATGGACTGAGAAAGAAATAAGGGAAACAACTCCCTTTCCCCATAGCTACAAACAATATAAAATACCTGGGTGTAACCCTAACCAAGCAAGTAAAGGACCTATACAACAAGAACTTCAAGCCCCTGAAGAAGGAAATGGAAGAGGCCTTTAGAAGATGGAAAGATCTCCCATTCTCATGGATAGGTAGGATCAACATAATAAAAATGGCTATCCTACCAAAAGCAATATGTAGATTCAATGCAATTCCTATCAAAATACCAACACAATTCTTTATAGACCTGGAAAGAGCTATTCTCAATTTCATACGGAACAACAAAAAGCCCAGAATAGCTAAATCAATCCTGTACAATAAAAAAACATCTGGAGGTATCACCATCCCAGATTTCAAGCTGTACTACAGAGCAATAATAGTAAAAACAGCATGGTATTGGTATAGAAACAGACCAGTATATCAATGGAATCGAATTGAAGACCCAAAAATGGACCCACACACCTATGGCCAACTAATTTTTGACAAAGAATCCAAAACCACACAATGGAAGAATGACAGCATCTTCAACAAATGGTGCTGGTCCAACTGGATGTCCACTTGCAAAAAAATGAAATTAGACCCATACTTATCACCTTGTACAAAACTTAAATCCAAGTGTCCCTGACTCTTTTAGCAATATAAAATAAATTAGAAAACAAACGTTGTATTTCTTCCTATAATTTTAGCACTATATGCAATAATAACTTAACAAATGTTGAACATGCATAAATGTCTGTGCTTGGAGATCTTACTACTTGTAGTGTTTTGACCACATTGACTCTCATCTCTTATGTGTGTCTGTGGGGTTGTGTGAATGTATAGTAAGCATTTTTTATTCCTGTGTGAAAGTGGGTGCACACATGTACCACAAAATGAGCACAGATCAGAGGACAAACTTCGGTGTAGGTCCTCTCCATCAACTTTGTGTATCTGATTTTCACTTCTGTGTACTAGGCTAGCAAGTTTTTGGTAATGTTTCTGTCTATACATTCTACCTCCTTGTAGGAGAATTGTATTACAAACAATGGATAACTGTTCCGTCAGGGTTTTACCTGCATTTATGGTTCCAAATTGAGATTGTCAACCTTGTGTAGCAAGGATATTACCAAATAAACTCTTTGTACTCCCTTCAACATCTTTTTAAGTCTAGTGTCATGGATATTTCCATCTCATTCAAGGCCTACAATTTTGCATGTTTCCCAATTTTCTTGGAGAAAGTTTTCTGTTCCCTCTTTTTAATCAACCTAAGGACAGCTGAGGATCTTTCACTTTATACCCCAAATTTAGCTCCTACATTCCAAATTGTTGAATTCAGGCACTTTCTGGTAAATAGCATCATTTTTTGTAACCAATTTGCTGTTTGAGAAAAAGTTTTCAAGAGAAAAGCATTAACCATGGAATGTCTCTACTACCCTTTTCTCAAATTTATATTAATATGAAATACTCAGTTTAAATGCCTGAAGAGAAATCTTACCTTCTTCATGGACTTTCTACTGGTGTCAGCAGATTCTAAAACCAAACACTCTTTGAAAGAACTCATTGTAAAGTCAAAGCATGAAGATCATGGGTTCAAGGCTATTCCCAACTACACAATAAGTTTAAGTCTAGCTTCGAATATATAAAAACTACCTATCTTTCTAGATCTGGGTTAGTTCACTCAGGATGAGCTTTTCAGGCTCCATTCATTTGTCTGCAAATTGGATGATTTCCTTGTTTCTGATAGCTGAGTAGTACTCCATTGTGTAAATGTATCACAGGTTTTTTGTTTTGTTTTCCATCCTACTGTTGAAGGACATCTGGGTTGTTTCCAGTTTCTAGCTACTACAAATAAAGCTGCTATGAACATAGTTGAGGAGATATCCTTGTGATTTGGTGAGGCACATGACATGTATTCACTTATAACTGGGTTATAAGAGGTTAGAACTATCCTACAACCAACAGACCAAAAGGATCAGGAACATAGGCTTTGTTAACTGTTAGTGGGACACTTTGCTCTAGTGGAGCAGTCATGTGGGCCCCAAGTGCAAGAGGAAGCCCTTAGCCCTCATATGGCTCATGAACTCAGGAGCCTGAGATATGGGGGCATCCCACACCAGTGAAGTATAATAGGTGGGAGAGGGAAAAGAGGGCATAAGGGTAGGACTGGGAGGGGTGGAGAGAGGGGACTGTGATGGAGATGTAACTTACAGTAATAAATAAACTTTAATAAAACCTATCTATCTATCTATCTAATATATGCAACTGGCTATCTAGCTAATATCTATTACCTACTATGTAGCTATCATCTGTTTTTCTCAACAAACAAATATTAAAGAGTTATTTACTTCATAGTAAAATTTATCTAGTAATATAATGATTAGATTTCCACTGTGGTTCCATCAAATTCTTCCTGTCATCATTAAATAAATTCCTACTTACACTTCTTGTAGGACACTGAACTTGATGTCAAATACACATCACTTTTTGTACTTAATTAATAGGTTACTAGGGAAGTTCTTGTTTCTTGCTAAATGTCTACACTATTCTTTGATGTGTTATGAGCCCGTCTGTATCTCTGCATTTCATCATGCCCAAGCACCTTGACTCCTAAAATCTCTATCTGTATCTGTATTCCTTCAATAATCCTTCAAAGCACTCTGAATACTTTATATATATATATTTAATATTTGTTTATATATATAATTTTTTAATTACATTATTATTTTATTATGTATGTGCATGATGTGTTTGGAAGCACATATGTACCACAGAATACATGTGGAAGTCAAAGAACAACTTTGTAAACTGGAGCTATCCTTCTACCTTGATTTGCAGTCCAGGTATTGCACTCAGATTATGGGGGTTCACGCACAAGTGTTTTCAACTGAAGAGCCATCTCCCTGGCCAGGTAGCTAATGTATTATAACTTCTAGAGACAAGTTTCTTCTATGATGTGAACTCTGAGGATGGAGAAAAGTTTTATCCAATACTTTCTCTTATATCCAGAGTCTAGTGTAGTAATTAAAGAAAGTTTAAAGTAGATGAGCACAGCTATTCTTTGAAATAATAAAAGGTAGAGCATTATATCATGTACTCTTAATCTTCTCAGAATAGTCTGCAACAAATCAGCAAATATGCATAATTAATCATGATGCTTAAACAGTCAGTCAAAATAAAACCAAGTCTTTAAAATCTGAAAAATCTTCAAATAAAACAAAGTGCACTCTCTTCACAAATAGTGACTAAGTGGATGAGAAACAACCAAATGTTGAAAACCCTTAAGCATGAATCACAACAATTTATGAGCATTTGCTTAACATAAACATACTTTAGTAAAACTAGAGAGAAAAGTCATAATTCAGAAGAGTTTTCATTTTAAAATGCATGATTGTCGTTGTCTTAAGCATATATGATGAATGCATACTTTTGAGCAATTTACAGATGATGTGCCTAAATAAAGATGATTTAAAAGTGTATGTGAAAGCTATGATTATCACCCATATGATTTACCACAAGAAATATACATTCAAAATTTGTTATCCTAAGCCAATCTATCAATAACTAAAAAAAAAAAAAAATTATCATGGGGAAATGAGAGAAACCTAGATAGTACTAAATAAAGTATGCTTATATTAGCATAACATGAACTTCCTAATTTTCCTTTTTCTTTAACATTTGTCTTAGGTGTATTAAAATGTATGTGCACTTGTACCCATATAGTTAGATGTATGCCATATATGACATGACCTACTTAATCAAGTTATTTTCTTTTTACCAGTCTGACTCCCTTTTGTCTTTCTAAAGGGCAGATTTGAAGCATAATGACATCTCATAGGGTAAATTATTAGCATGATTTATTGGAAAGTTGTTAATTTAGTGCCCTTGACTGAGCCGGTAATTTGACAATAAGTCAGTGAACTTTTAATGTTTCCTGAAAAATATAAAAAACAGAAAGGAAATAATTTAATATAGCATGTTGAAATGTTAAAAATATTTCAAGGAAGATTAATAAGAACTGGCTGATAGTTATTTTCTCTCTTTGCAGGGAAACACATTATCTATTCCATAACAATTGATTACTTTCTGAGGAATGTCCTTGACTGCAGCTATCTTGTTCTGGATTTGATACTAATCTATTAGATCTGGTGAGAAAGGAACCTCACCTCATCAGACATTCTGAAAGAAACAAAACTTTTTGAGGTTGATAAATCATATGTATTCTCAAAGTGACAATTTTCCCTTGAAGTACTGGTCTCTTTTGAATGCTGTCAATATGAAAAATCAGAGGAATATTCCAGAATAAAAAATAAATAAAATTTGTTTTCTAAGCTAAGAGAAAGACAGAAGATAAAGTTTAAAATCAGTCGTGCCCTATTCAAACATACTGTGTAACTTTGGATTTCATTTGAAGTATTCTTCTAGCTATTTCCTGGGATCATATATATATATATATATATGTGTATATATATATATATACATATATATATGTACACATATATGTATTCATATATATGGTATGCAATATATATGATACATGATGTAGAGTAATTCACTTTTTCATTTTTATATGCCAGTCTATCATCAAAAACTTGTGTCTATGTTGCAAGCAAGTTTGGATCATATATATGTGTATGTGTGTGTGTGTGCATATATACAAATATACACATATATACTGTATTGTGACTGTATGATGTGCCTGTGTATGTATACAGAATCTTGGTACTTCTTTGCAATTACATAAAGGCATTATAATAATCTTCAGATTTTCTATATATTCAATGTTATGTGAATTTTAGCTTATGGAATTATACACAAGTAAATAACTTATAGGGCTATAGATTGCAAAACATAAATAATATGTATATAAATCTATATAGATAGAAATTGTAAATTTATACATGTTCTTCAGAATCTGTGGAAATTCAAGCACATATGATTCTGTGAAAGATTGATTACAGCTATTCCTTATTCCTTTGAACATTAGTTCTTTTTCCAACTTGGTTTCTTTTTTGTTTAAGTGCTACTTCATAACAGGGTGGTGATATATGACTTCAGTCCCATCACTGGGGAGACAGAGGCAGGTAGATCTCTAAGTTTGAGACCATCCTGTCCTGATTTATTGAAATGGTCATAGGACAGTCAAGACTATACAGAGAAACTCTGTGTTGAAACAACAAAAAAACAAAATCAACAACAAAACACAGCTAATTCATAAGATAACTTCACTATAGAAAATTGCTACACTGTTACAGTAGTCAAAGACCAGAGACTGGATAGGTCACAGGCCTAGGAGTTAACCTATCATTCTAATAGAGGAACTTAACAGTAAAGTAACTTCTAAAAACCTATTGTTAAACACATATATCAGCCAATGTCAGCCCACATGAGAGAAACATCTTGCAGTAGATGGTAATTAACACAAAGACCCTCAACCAAACAATGCATAGAATCAGATACTTTGGAACATTAATAAGCCCTAAATTGAATGTCTTCATCTAACTCTGTTTCTTAAGTTCAGGAATCTATGAGGAAAGGAGGCAGAAAGACTGTAAGAACCGGATATGTAGATGACTCCAAGTAAACAGTGTTTTGAGGACACAGAAAGGGTGAGGCTTATATGAACTCACAATCTACAGTGACTGTGCATGCAAGACCTGCACAGATTCCAGACAAACTGGGTTAGTCTCAGCACTTCACAAAGAAAGTGGAAATGGATTTCTACCTGTAACCAAGAAGCTATTTGCAATTGATACCCACAGGAAAGGGAAAATCAGTTTTCTTAAATGGGATTTCACTGAGACTATGAACCACACTATAGGGTAGTATTCCCAGAGGTAGTTGACTATCAACTACATTATAATCTAAATGCTCAGAAGTAGTTGGCAAACAAAATGAAATCTTGTTTTTATCATTGTTGTTTATGATGGTGGTGATGGTGTGTGTGTGTGTGTGTGTGTGTGTGTGTGTGTGTGTGTGTGTGTGTAGAACCTCTTGTTTGAGTCAGCTTTGTTTTGGAATTTTTCTTCTGTATTGCTTTGGGTGGGAGAGAGAGAGAGAGAAAGAAATTAAGTTGGTGAGGGAGATGAGTGGAAAGGAGGATCTGGGAGGAGTTTGCGGGAGAAAACATGATCAAATGTAATGTATGAAAAAAATAAATAAAAATGTCTTACTATTTTCTTTTATCTTTTTTTTGAAAACATGGAAATGGACCAAGATGGAGGGATTCTTTCTAGAAGTAGGACAGCAGAAGAGGAGCTCAAAGAGCATGATCACTTCTGTAACATTGCCAGAGCACATTTGTACAACATTATTGCTCTTAAGAGAGATGAGAATCAACTGAAAAAAAGACAATGAAAAATGTAAATAATGTGAACAAGTGGAGGAAGATTGAATGAGTTAATGTATAGCAGTTTTGTTTTAAACAATGTCCTGAAGAATATTTTAAATATTCATGGGTTGTTGTATATGTTATCTACATATTACAATCTCACACTACTCAATCATATTTAAAAGCCACTGTCATATTTCAATTTTCCTTCACTTTCCCTAATGATTAGTTTCATTTTTCCTACTTTTATTGCAGATCCTCACTGTGTAGCTCAAAATAGCCTTCAGTCCATGATCATCTTGTCTTCACCTCCTAAATTCTTGCATTACAGGCATATATCAATACATCCAGCTCTTCCTATTTGGTTACTTCCCCAGATTTATCCTTTCCTTTTCCAAAATATAGCATCTTTTATCTCTGTTCCATTTTTACGCTGAGATGGAGGAATACTGAACACCTTTTCCTGATGAGAGGTTTCACTGAACTGTTGCTGTTCAATGCTTCAGAGTCAAGTTTGTTGACCTTAAGTTTGCAGCATGAATCACAGCTGTTCCATTGCTATTGGCAGTGATTGATAACAAGGGGGATGGGAGTGATTAAAGAGCATATGATGTGTTTGTTTGCATCTTGAGTGACTGCTATAGAGTAAATGCAATCAAAGACATGGTACATTAAATAAATCAAATAGCCCCATAAATCAGCACAGCCTGCCAAAAAAGGAGCAGTGGGTACTTGCATTGCAGTAGGGCTGCATGTCAGGCCTTGGGCAAACTGTTACCTCCAGGGTGAAGTTGTCAAAGCTGGAGTTCAAAGAACCGGGAAAGGCTGCCCTTTCATAGCCTTCAAAATCTCAGTAGGGAAGCTTAAATATAATAGCAATAGTTAAACATTTGTGCAGGACTGTGGAGTTTGTGACATTTGTATAGTTATATTGTCACATTGTTTTTTCCTAACAATTTTATGAAATATTATTTACAGTTGTATAAAATGAAAGCATATAGAAAAGAGATCCTTAAGGCCATATAGCTATTAAGATTTTCTCAGAGTTGTTTTCATTTTTATGCTCTATTAAGATCATGGCATAAAAGATAATGTTTTTCCCCTTAATACTATAATATAATGTATGATATTATAGTATTATAACATGCTTACATTAGATCTCTTAAGACATGGTTACTCTAGGAATGATGAGTTAGCATATATGGACAAATTATACCCTCAGAACTGTTATGAAAAACATACTTGACTTAAATATATTTAAAACACCATGCAGCTGGAAGTTATATAGAAAAAAAAGATAGAATAAGGCTTCAATTGTTACTACTTAAAAGTTTAATGGCAGTAAAACAATTAGAATAATACTCTAAGACATCCATGCAAAGTAAAGGGTACCTGTAAGTACAGTAAAGTTCAGAAGAAAAATAAAGGTCTGGCTTTGTGACAAGCACAGGAATTAATTAATTACATAATATAACTTAAAATGAGTATGTTAAGGAATTGTCTCATATTCTAATGCCTTGTAAATATCCTCATTGGTTTGTAACAGTTTAACTATGAGTGTTTCTTAAAATTGGTATCATATTACCGTACCACTGCTTTATCACACATCAAAAATTCTTAAAATTTTTGTAGTCAGTTAATAAAAATGTAGATTGCCGGGCATGGTGGTGCTTGCCTTTAATCCCAGCACTTGGGAGGTAGAGGCAGGTAGATCTCTATGAGTTCGAGGCCAACCTGGTCTACAAAGCTAGTCTAGGACAGCCAGAGTTGTTATACAAAGAAATCCTGTCTTGAAACACCTCTCAAAAAAGATAGATTATTTTGCTATTGAGTAGTCATCAAGGGTATGGCTCCCCAGTTATTCAAAGTCTCAAAGTAATTTAATAGACCTTATTTTAGAATTTAGGTTCACAATATAATGCAGAGGGAAATTTACATATATCTTAAACTAATAACCACAATACACAGGTTCCACATTATCAATACCCTGGACCAGAGCTGTAATTTGTCTCAATTGATGAGTCTGGAATAATACATCATTACCACCTTGAGTCGATATTTCATGTTAGGGTCTTCTCTTGACATTTTACATTCTAGAGGTAGACAATTTTATAATAGTAGGTGCAACACCTCATTTTCTGTTGTTATAACAAAATATTCAAGGCTATGTATTTTATAAGGAAAATCATTTTAACTTACAGTGTGAGCACTAAAGGTCCAAACCTGGATTGCTCTAACTAGTGTCTAGTTAAGGCCTTATAGCAGATGGGATCGTTTCAGATTAACATGCAAAAAGGTATAAATAAGATGACAGAGCAATTCTTATTGAGCAGCAACCAGTTGTTCTTACTTGCTTTTAACAACTTGCTCTGGGAGGAACTAAATGAAATCTCATAGATACTAACAAGAGTTCCATGGGAACTGATATCTTCTGAAGTCAGTGCCCCAAATGACATGACTTCCCACTAAGCCAATCTCTTAAAAGTCCCACCGTCTGTTTAACATAATAAAAATGGCCATCCCACCAAAAGAAATATCCCTATCGAAATACCAACACAATTCGTTACAGACCTTGAAAGAACAATTCTCACCTTCATATGGAAAAACAAAAAATCCAAAATAGCTAAATCAAAATTTCAATATAAGAACATCTGGATATATCACCTCCCCTGATTTAAAACTGTATTACAGAGCAATAGTAATAAAAAACAGCATGGTACTGACATACTGGTTTATCAATGGAATCAAGTTGAAGACCCAGAAATAAACCCTCACACCTATGGTCACTTAATTTTTGACAAAGAAGACAAAACTATACAATGGAAAAAGGACAGCATCTTCAACAAATGGTGCTGGTCTAACTGGATATCACCATGTACAAGAATGCAAATAGACCCATATTTATCACTTTGTATAAAACTTAAGTCCAAGTTGATCAAAGACCTCAACATAAAACTGGACACTAAATTTAAGAGAAGAGAAAGTGGGGAAAAGCCTTGAACTTATTGGCACTGGAGACAATATTCTGAATAGGACACCAATAACTCAGGCTCTAAGACCAATAATCAATAAATGGGACTTAATGAAACTGAAATGCTTCTATAAGGCAAAGGAGACTGTCATTAGAACAAAATGGCAGCCTACAGATTGGAAAATGATCTTTACCAACCTCACATCTGATGGAGGGCTAATATCAAAAATATATAAAGAATTTAAGAAATTAAACATCTACAAACCAAATAATCCTATCGGAAAATGGGGTACAGAACTAAACCAAGAATTCACAAAAGAGGAATCTTTTGTGAGGCACTAGAAGCACTAGAAGAAATCCTCAACATCACTGGTCATCAGGGAAATGCAACTCAAAATGACTCTGAGATTCCACCTCACACTCATCAGAATGGCTAAGATCAAAAACTCAAGAGATAGTACATGCTGGCAAGGATGTGGAGAAAAAAGAACACTATTTCATTGCTTGTGGACAAGCAAACTTGTAAAACCAGATTGGAAATCTATCTGGTGATATCTTAGAAAATTGGGAATAGTTCTACCTCAAGAGCCAGCCATACCACTCCTGGGCATATTTCCAAAAGATTCTCCATCAAATCACAAAGGACATTGCCTCAGCAATGTTCATAGCACCGTTATTTGTAATAGTTAGAAATTGGAAAGAACACAGATGTCCTTCAACTGCAGAATGGATAAAAAAAAATCTGTGGTACATTTACACAATGGAGTACTACACAGCTATCATAAAAAAAGGAAATTTGCATCAAATGAATGGATCTAGAAAAGCTTATCCTATGTGAACTCAGACTCAGAACGATACACATGGTATGTACTCACTTATAAGTGGATACTAAACATGTAACACACGACAACCATCCTACAACCCACAGACTCACACAGACAGGAATGTAGCAAAGCAATCTTATGAAAAACTCCACCCATCAGAGAGTCATGGACTTGTTGTTTCTTAGTGGAACACCCTACTCTAAATGGGCTGCCATATCAAGCCCTAGTACAAGAGGAAGCTCTTAGCCCTCACTGGGACTGATGAACGGAGGGGGTTTGATATGTGGGGACTCCCCTCACATGAGAAGGACAGGAAGGTGAAGAGGAAAAGTGAGGGAGAGAGTCACTGGGATGGAAGGTGGGAGGGGACTTTGATCGAGATATAAATGGAAAAATTAATTTATAAAAAAAGTTCCCACCATCACTTCTCCCCTTTGCACTGGAACTCAAACATCTTCTTCTTCTTTTCATTTTTTAATTTTTATATTTAGTTTTTATTTCTTCAAGTTACATCTCAATCACAATCCCTCCCTACTCTCCCCTCTTGTCCCACTCTCCCACCCTCTTCCCCCTCAAACCCCCATCCACTTCCTTTTTTTAACTTTAACTTATAACTTCCCCCCCTCAACAGCTCCCCTTCCAGTCCAACAAATGGCTCTTTCTCTTATAACAACAAATAAAATACAAAACAACAAAAATAATTAGGCTACAACTATGAGAATTATAAAACAGCATACATTCCCAATGTCCAGTCCATATGTATTTGACACCTGACTTTAATATTCTACTATGAATCCATTTCTATGAGTTTAAAGTTCTATATCCAACTCAACTTCCATCCTAATTTGCATCACCATCTTAAAAACTTCTTTTAACTGATATTTGGGAACACATTATGCAAGTTCTTTTCAAGTCTTTTAGTAGCTTTAAAATTTACCTCTCCAGAAATATTATCTGAATATTCTATGGTCTGTACATTTCCTTGCTAAAAAGTATCTTACTTGCTTATGAGTTTTGGCAATTTAGAGTAAATCTAGTACAGACAATCATTTGCAGGAATTTGTGTAGTAGTTCTTAGCTACCAGCTCCTCTTCATAAATTTTACTTTTACAATTTTTTACAAAAATATTTTTTAAAGTATATAATTTTGTTGAGTGTTTCATATTAGCTTTTAAGCCATAAAATATTTGAAAGTATGAAGTAAGCCTTAGGACTTGTATCATAGGAAACACATATACATGAAGACAGCCAATGTACTATTCCTTAACACTTCTAAATCATTATTTTCATTCTGCCTTATCAAATCAGAATGATTCATAACTGTATTTTAAATATTTATGTTTATAACCACAGATGTATAGCTCTCATTTCTCCTCAAAGATACTTCTCTTTGCAAAAGATGGACATTATTACAAAAACAACAGGTCACAATGCAAAATACACATGATCATGGGGGCACCCAGCCTAAACTGCTACAACAACAATGTAAATCCTGCATCTAAGGCTTTGCAAACATCATGGAAGAGGAGGAGAAAAGAGTATAAGAAACAAAGGATCAGTAAACCTACTGTGAGAATATGCCTTTGAGTAACGACAAGGAAGCTCTACCCACAATAGCTCAACAAGGTGGTAACCTAAACAAGACCTGAAGTAGTACACTAATATACATGCTAACATGAAATGGGGAAATCTCACAAGGTCCCATCCATAGACAAAGAGCTACAAGGAGCCAAGGTATACTGGGTCAAGAGAAGCAGTCTTAATTAAGAATGAGCCCCCAGTAGGTTACCTAATAACAGTTGGTCAGACCTGAAGTCATATGCCAACTTGTAATAGTAAACAGACTCAGTAGATTGTACACACTTAGCATATATGCAAAGAAAACAGAGGTTTGATTTTGAGAATAGAACAGAAGGATGCATGGCAATGCTTAGTGAGAAGAAAGCAAAGGGAAAATTATGTAATTATATTTTAATTTTAAAATAATAAAGGAAATAGTATATAAAATATTGAAGAAACATAATTTGTTTGAATAGGTGAATTTTTTTGGCATTTGACAACATTTAAACCTCGAAGTATTAATCAAACATATATATTTTTCAAAAAAAGATGTAAAATATCGAATATATTGTCAAAGTTTGGAATGCTTATTGCAGTAATTACTTTGCTGTTTTAATATTGGGTGGATTTTAGAAGAGAAGTCACTGATATCTTTATTTACTTCCAAGAATATCTGTATTTGTGTATACTATATGTATGTGAGCACACACATGCATACAGACATGTATATGCTATATAAGCACATAATGATATGCTACATATATATATCATGTAGATAAACAATAAATTTATAGCATACATCTCAGAAGCTTACTCAAGTATCTATTTAAAATACATTCAAAACAAAGCAATCATTCATTATTTAAATTAGGCTGCTAAAGCTGTTGATTCTCAGCTTGACTAATCGCTTATCAGCATACTGTTCACATTTCAAAACAGATGAGGCAGTAAGAAAAGAGATTTTTCATTCTCTGTACTTCACTCTGATGTATCTCTCAGAAGCTGGAAAGTATTATTATTATTTGAAGTCAAAATTTTCTTTAAATTATTTTTAAGCTGACCCTGAATTTACAGCATAAAAACCCATTTTGGGGGAGACTATACAGAATTATAAGTGAAATGCAGAAAAATTTCCAATCCTAATTATTAGATTGTGAGCTTGCTGCAGATGCTGGATGTCTTCAATGCATACATGCTTACATGGGAATCAGTGCTTGGGTCATGTCTGAGATAAGAGCTCATACCCTCCTTTCATTGCAAGTCTATTTCTCTGAGAGTCACTAGGTACAGATACTCAAACTGCAGTTAACAGGAAACAATGAAAACACTGATGGAATGCATTTAGATGCCACATGTGCTATAAACAATCACCTGAAAGCTGAAAACATATAGAATATGATGCTTGGTATTTTGTTTAATTGTAACTTTAGTATTTGAACAACAAAGAAAATGTAATATAAATTATACTTCAGTGTATGAAGTACATTTTAGTTGCATGTTTCTTTATTTTCGGTGGTCTAAGAAAACTTCTTGCAGCATCAAACCATTTAGCCATTGAGTACAGACTTTTATGTTGTTATTATCTAACTCACTCAGTGTTGTCTTAGTGTAGTTAGAGTGTGGGTTTTAAAATTAAAATACAGATAAATATTTTGTCATGGTTCTGCAAGATCTCAAGGTTGAATTAGGAGCTAAAAATGAAACTATATGTGCATAATCAAAAACATATATGATCATTCACATGTAAATATGGGGTATGTGAGGTATAATGACAATAAAAGAAGAAAAAATTCTCTTATAGCCGAATAGTATTGCATTGCATGTATGCACCACATTTTTATTGTCTATTTGTCAGCTTCAGGACGTTTAGGTTGTTTCCATTTCCTAGATATAAGAAGAGGGCAATAATAAACACACCTAAGCAAGTACCTGTGAAGTAATTTCAGGTCAATGGATAAAACTTGAAAAGATTATACTGACTGAGATATTCCAGACCAGAAAAGCAAATATTGCATGGTCTTTCTCATCTGAGTTTCCTAGTTCCAAATATTTAGATATGAGCACATAACCTAGAATAACTACAGAAACTAGGAAAGTAAAAAGGGATCATACTGGGGAAGGGGAGCAATACAGAGGGAAATAGTGGAGTACACATGGTCTGAAGTGGAAAATGGGGGAAAATCGGGGAGAAGGTTATAATTACAGAGTGAAGAAAGATAAATACAAAAAGAAGGAAGAGAGTAAATTAGCAAGATATCTGAGAAATTCATAAGGAATCATACTATTAACTATCTACCTAAAAATCACCTATTACACACATAATTTGGCATACGTATACATTTTAAATGATTTTTTT
This sequence comes from Lophiomys imhausi, assembly GCA_907164525.1. Lineage (NCBI taxonomy): Eukaryota > Metazoa > Chordata > Mammalia > Rodentia > Muridae > Lophiomys > Lophiomys imhausi. The sequence continues at coordinate 2,240,156 of CAJQZJ010032273.1, read as the reverse complement.
CTATCTGAGCTGACACTGCTCCATTCAAGAGCTGCAGACCATGACCATCTACTACAAACCCCAACACAAAGCATGAGAAGTCCTCTCCTGAATTTTTTGTCAGTATTGTCTAAAAGACTCCCAAAACATAGGCTGTTGCTGCTGCCTTTGGTTGTTCCTTGGAGCTAGAATGTAATTTCCCGTTGTTGAAGACACTGTGCACTTCAGACATAGGGCCTAGAGACCCCGAGCTGGATATGACCTGAAAATTTCCTCCATGAACACGACCTTTCATAGTACCAGAAGGCAACATGCAAGTTTCTAAAGAATGGAGGCAACCAACAGTTCTTCCACAACATGGCATGCGTGACAACTCATAAGGTGTAGTATCGGCAGGCATTTATCCCCAAGCCATAGTTGGCCAGTTCCTGGTATCAGCTATTAAACAATGATTGAAAAGAACTAATTCCTTCTGTATGTACTATTCTTTCTCTAAACATCATGTGACAGGGAGAGATGGAGAATGATTACAATTTATGTTTATATAATGTTATGTCTATTATACTATGGAATAATATACATCAAATTGTATATATAAGTGTTGCTATTAAAATATAAGCTTGGGAGAAAACAAAAAAAAGAAGAAAAAATTACCTTAAATTATGAAACTAACTCAAGAAGTTTCTTTTTTCAAAGAAAATATTGAAGGCTGTAATAAATTAATAGGTATTGGCAGAAACTTAATTAGAAATGTTTATAGCAAGAAGAGATAGCTGGAGCTACACAATCAAACAGGAGAAAGACAATCTTCAGAGCAAAGTTTATTGTCTTGGAGTATGAGTCATCCATTGTATAGCACATCTATGCAAGTGTACCTCTTCGGAGGCAGATTAAATATATTAGTACTGTAATCTGTAGCAACCCTTGGACATTCTAAAGGGGAGATACATTTATGTAGTTCCATAACTAAAAAATGGCTTCATTGAATGTAAAGTGGACACAATAATAGTAGAGGAAGAAGCAGATTATTCAACAAGGTGCCCACATTTCTATACTATAGTATTCTCATATTCGTAAAGGAGAAATATTAACAATGCAATTTAGGTATTATAATTAATATTACATGAATTAAAAATAACAAAAGATGAATTAGAAGCATATACAGAATATTGGTAAATATAGGTGTTACTATAGTCAATAATATCACTACTTTTTTAGTATTTGTAATTTTCAACCAAGTAAAGTGACATTAAATCAGGACATAACAGTGTACCAAACATATCTAGATTACCTTGATCCATTAACATGAAGTAACATTAGCTTGAGGTAGATGTGTTTATATCTCATTGGAGTTTTTTATGACTAGCTATTAGAGGAAGTAATTTTCATTTGCAATTTTTTCAGTTTGCTATAAATAATGATCACTCGGGTAAAGTGTTTTAAATACTAACTTGTGATGTCAACTTTGCATCTATTTTTATTCTTTTGTTCATTACCTTGTAACATTTGTCAGTGGGAAGATAAAGAGCTATCATTATTCAGTAAGACTGTTCATATTAGATGAAAACATTTACTTCAGTTATTTGATATCATGCCATAATCTACAGAGTTCTACATGATGTGTAACCTTGAGACATGATCTATAAATAAATATATTCCAATTATATTTTCTATACTGCATGATTTACAGCTGTGTATAGTCTTACTTTAGAAATGGACCTGATAATAACACTTAATATATTGAGTTTAGATCTTAAGAGATGCATCAGTGGTAGGAAACAGAAGGAAAGGCATGAATTCCATTAGGTCGTCATCTTTCAAGATGAATATTTATGAGATTATTAATTGAATATTGAATATTCCCTAGAGATTTTTGGATTATCACTATAAAAGGAAATGGAATGTAGTAGTCAAGAAATGCATTTTCCAGCCGGGCGGTGGTGGCGCACGCCTTTAATCCCAGCACTTGGGAGGCAGAGGCAGGCGGATCTTTGCGAGTTCGAGGCCAGCCTGGTCTACAAAGCGAGTCCAGGACAGCCAGAGCTGTTAAACAGAGAAACCCTGTCTCGAAAAACCAAAAAAAAAAAGAAAAGAAATGCATTTTCCATATATCAATCAGTTTATATTCTCAAATAGAAAGCAAATATGCATATTATGTATGTGTGGTATGCATCTCAGAATGAGGAATAAAATTACTAAAAATAATACATCTATGGTTAAATGAAAGTTATATGTGTAAAATTTGAATAAGTTCCTCTATATTTTACCATTAGTATTTGCCATGGCACACCTGACAAGTATCAAAAACCAAGTTGATAATCCTCAGGAAACCAGACCAGTTATCATGAGTATGATAAAACTCAATGGCATCTAACACAAAGGAAATAGGGATCTATTATAATAATTTTTCCATTATTTAAAAGGACTATTGGAAGAAAAACTAAAATGAAGGGCCTTCTGAAGGGTAATATGGAAACCTACTACCCTAGAGGTGTGCGTGTGTGTGTGTGTGTGTGTGTGTGCATGTGTGTGCGCATGTATTTGCATGTACTTATATAGCTATCTACACACACACACACACACACACACACATACACATGCACAAGCAAAGATATCTAAATGGGATCACTAAATAACAGAGAGACAAAACCCAAACTAGATATCTTTCATCAAATAAAACTTCCAGCATCAGGAACATGTTTCAACTAATTGTGTGGCTGGTCAGAGGGGTCTCTTTTAAATGTACTCCAGCAAATCAGTCTATTGCCAAGTATATTGGTTGTTTTCCACAAACTGATGGTAAGGACCTATATCTAAAGACAATACCTATCTCATTGAATACAGACAATTTGAGCTGGTATCTAGCTAGAGCCTTCATCCTTACTGAATAGTGTTCACAGTACTGTAAAGTAGCATGTATACTACCACAAGAAAAGTAAATAGCAACTCAGATACCTTTAATCTACAATGGTGCCTTGCCTCTATGATATGTTGGTGCAATAGATGCTTAAAAGATGTTGGAATAATAAACCATGATAATTGTATTTAAGCCCCACTCCATGAGATTGACACACCTTGAATGGCCAAGAACCTGTGACTAGAATACCCATGTACCTAGCAGAAAACTTAATATATTTATTGTAACAGAACAAAGCTATAAAATGGCATGCTGCTATATCCATATATCAGAGTCTTAGCCATCATCAGAAATACAGAAACCCACAACTGGACAATATGCAGATAGTAAGAGACTTTAGCACAATAGGTCCTAAATGGAAAGTCTGTATCAAACCTCTCAGGACTCAGGAAACTTTGCAAAGGAGGCAGAAAGTTTGTTAGAGCCAGTGCAGATGGATGACATCAAGGAAACAAGGCCTTTCAAAATAACAGGATTGACAGACTGTGACAGATTGAACTGGGACTGTACAGGTCTGAGGTCGATGGGTTCCTGTCCTGAGAGCCAGAAGTGGGCATGGTCGCTCATCTTTAACCAAAAAGCTATTTCTAATTGCTTACTAAGGAAAAATTAAGTTTCTCCAGTGGAATTTCATGACAAAACACATAACAGCAGGTCTCATGACCTGCTGTGGATGACCAACTCAAAATGAACTCAATGGTATTTTTGAAGAATTTTTTTCTCATAATTCTTTGTTTTGACATTTCTACCTTGCAGGTCTTTTGCTAATATATTACAGTTTTCAATTTTGTGCTTTTAATGGGTTCTCCCGCCCTTCCCGTGTATGTGTGTGTGTGTGTGTGTGTGTGTGTGTGTGTGTGTGTGTGTGTGCACTTCTTACGCTTTTTTCCTTTTATATTAACTCTTCTCTCCATATGTTTTGTTCTACTCTTTTTTCTTTTTTTTCTTTTCATTGACCTGCTATTTCTCTAAAGATAGAAAGAAGGGAGGCTTGGGGTTGGATGGGTAGAAAGGTTAGGGGAATCTCAGAGGAAATGAGGGAGGGGAAACTATGATCAGAATATATAGTATAAAAGTAGATTTTCAATAAAAATATAAAAATAAATGTAAAGATTACAAAACAAATTCACATATCCACTGGTCCAGAGACAATATTGATCATGTCTCATCATACAATCAAAAAGCAGTAGTGATATAATGTGCTCAACTGTATATTTCATATTTCTCACCAGGACTAAACTGTGCACAGGCCCAGGGTTGACTATTATGAGAATATTTCTATTAATCCTGATTTTTAACACCAAAATCCAGAAATGAGTGTGGTGAGGGATATAGAAACGTGTATATCAGTTACTCTCTTCATACAGAATAATGTAGGAGAGAGACAATGGCAAATAACTCATATACTGACATTTTAGATGCTGATTATAGATTAAGCAAAGTCAGTTCCAAATTCAATTAGATATGGACTCAGGGTTGTGCCATTGGCTTAGTCATTTGATCCCATTAGCAAAGGGTGCTGATGCCTCGTCTCTGGAGGTATGATTCATTCAGTGCATCAGGATATGAGTCCACTGATATTTCAGGAATACTCTGCTGATTAATTGTCAAGAGGGGAAATCCAGCTCATAAGACGGGATTAACTTCTCATTTGACCACACAAAGAAAATTATCAGTGTTGCAGAGAAAAGTCAAAGCAAACTTTGAAGCCATGAATGCTGTAATACAGTGATTCATTTATGTTCCACACAATTTTAAAACCATTTTTATCGCAAACATTTTTTTTAAATGTTCTGGTATCATTTCTTTTAGATTGATGTTATTACATTAGTGAGATATCAAATGAAAAAATACATTAAAATAAATTCTATAAATGATTTAGTAATGGAAACGTTACTAAGGAATGCTTGAGTAATTTTACATTCCAAAATGAAGAAAAATTGAATTATATGAACATATAGAGAATTGTAAAATTACAAAACGTAAATCTTCAGAAAATGATAGACTGTATACAAAATGTATTTCCCATACATGAACATTTCAGTAAATCCTGGTAAAGCATTATAAATTCACAATAAAGAAAGGCATCTTTAAAAATCCCTTTCAGGGACTGAAGAGATTGTTAGTGATTAAGAACATGCAACTGTTCTTCCAGGGAACCTACATTTTGTTCTTCGTCCCCTTGTCAGGAAGCCTACAGTAGTCTGGAAATATTACTCCACCTCCAGGGGTTCTGATGCCTTCTTTTGGGAACCTCAAGTACCTACACACACATTGCAAACATATATGTGCACTTGCATGCATGTACACACACACACACACACACACACACACACACACACAAATTAATACATTTTTAAAACAATGGTAAAATCATTGTAGATGGCTTTTACTTTTATACAGAAAAACTATCAGGGAGTTATTTTTCAGCTATACCATTATCCAGGGGTTGAGTTCAGATCCAAATCTGTTCAATGACAATAACATAAATTTCCATGTGTGGCTAGCAATTACAAATATCATTTGAGAATAGCTTAACTGCTTAGCTTATTTCATAATGCTCTGGTAGAAGTTTCCTCACTAGTACCAAAGAAATTGTTCTAAGATTTAAAAATAAGGGCACGGGTATAGTTATGCAGAATATCATTTTCCTATACTGTCTTCAGTCTGGGCCTCAACAGCACTGAAAATTATATTGATAAGATAATTACTGTCTCCCCTAGAATAGTCCAAAATTCCCTCATTTCTCAAAAGCTCATGGCTAACTTCTAAATGCACTGTTAAACCCATTCCTTGACATAAACCATGCCAAATGGGGAAACATAATTTAAAATAATTTTACATCAAAAATACTAATTGCTTAAGAATTTCATAGAGGACATTTGGATTATATTCACTTCTAACTCCCCCACTTAACCATTCCCAGATTTTCCCTCACCTCCCTACCTCCTCAACATCCTCTCCACATTCTTTTTAAATTTAGCAACCTATCCCTCCAATTTGTTATGTTCATATATTCCTGGACATGGGAACATCCACACAGTGTTAAATAAAATCAACTTTCCTTTATCCTGAAGCTGTCAACTGTGCATAGCTCTTCAGTTAGGTGTGTGTGTGTGTGTGTGTGTGTGTGTGTGTGTGTGTGTGTGTGT
>CAJQZJ010032273.1:2218852-2233754 GCA_907164525.1 Lophiomys imhausi | reverse complement strand
CCTAGCACTCTGGATGACACTTTCACTATGAGATTTAGCCAGTATAAAAGAAGCTTCCTGAACTTTATGTTTCTGTCCTGTGACAAATGAGTATGATGTCTTCAGTAACCACCTCTTACCACCAAATTCTGGTACTCAAACAGAAAGTAAGGACAGAGAGTGGGAGGATGGGACTGGGAGTTGAGGAGGGAGGAAGCCATGATCAGATTATAAAATGAATTAATAAATTTAAAACAAAACACACATCTACCATATGACCCAAGTATATCACTCATGGGCATATACTTAAAGTACATCATTTCCTACTACAGACATAAATATTTATTGACATTCAGAGTTGCTCTCTTTATAAAAGCAAAGATATGAAAACAGCCTAGATGTCCCTTAGTTGATGAATGGATAATTAAAATGTGTTATCTACATGTAGCTAAATTGCATATAGCTGCAAGGAAATGTAAAATTATGCAATCTTCAGGCAAATAGGTAAATCTGGAACACTTTATATTGAATGAGGCAAGCCAGACCCAGAAAGACAAGCATCACATCTTCCCAAGCATTTGTGTGATCTTATTGTCACATGTTTAATTTGGAAAGGTTGTAGAATCCAGGAAACTACAAAAGGATCAGTTGTGAAGAGGGAGAAGAAATGTCACAAGGAAGTTGGAATAGAAGAATAGCAGAACACTGGTGATATTAAGAGGGGAAAGGAGAAAAACAGTAAGTTGACATGGGGAGAAGGATCAAAAGATAAGGCAGAGAGGGAATTGCAGAAGGATAACTAACTGTAATGATCACGTAAAAAGATATATGGAAACCTAAAGCTTTATAGATATATGCCTGTATATCACAGAAAGTATACTTACTGTTACCAAAAATATGATTATGCTCATTCCAGAAGTGATAATTTACCAAATAAAAAAGTCAGTGATAGGTGTGAATATCTCTCTTAGAGATTTCAGTGAGAGGAATACTGCAGATATCCCAAATAATATATACTTCCTATCACGCTACCTAATAAAATTATTTAAATGGATTCCTTGAATATAGTATTTATAATTTTGTTTTCTTACTATTCTCTATTAATGATATTATACTTCAGGGTTCAGATTATTTTTAAAAAATCACTTTCAGTAAAACTTTAACTTCCCACTAATTTTTAGACACAGTTACAAATTAGTTATGGCGTAGAAAATAAGTTGTCCTCATTATCAATATACAGGACTAAATAATTTTCTACTGACAATGCAAAATCATATCAAAATTGAGAAGATAAAAAGACATATATAAAGAGAATGTAATCGGTCTTTTTAATCACACACACAGAGTGCATACTGTGCAGTCTCACTTGTCATCTTTGTACCACCCCAGTCTCCATCCTCCTCACAAATAGCTCTCCCACACTTTTAGGTATTTTATTTGTTTCATGACCCACTCGGTTAAACTGTTATCAACTGTGTGGCCGTGAGACTTGTGCTACCCTTTGGAGCCTGGTGGGCTCAGCAATGGAAACATAACTAAAGGACTTCTCCCAAAGCCCATAAACAGTGAGTAGTTTAGTAAAAAGTCTAGGGCCCCATGAGCCATTCCCTCTACCATGACAGCTGAAAATGCTAATCTCGTGTGGGAATATTTCGGGTGACCACAGTTACTGTGGATTGTAGAGTGCAATGATTTTATCAGTCTAAAACGTTTGCATTCCCATCTCTTTACCAAACCACCCATCTATTATCTTACCTACTTCCATCTCATTTTCTGTAAATCTCTTTGAACGTTAGATGGGGCAAAACAAACGGCATGTTTTAGGGCTGAACCCACAGCTGTCACTTATTATTAGTTTGAGCATCAATGAGACTCTGCATCCACTTCGGTTCTTTGTCAGGAGTGGCTTTTCTAATTAAGGCTGTAAGAATTTTTAACTGTTTGAAAATTATGATTTGGAATCCATTTCATATTCTTTGTCTAAAATATTTCCACAGATAGAAATATTCATTTTTTCTGATATGCAAACTTCTCAAAAAGCTCTTCAATTAGAGTCATGTGCTATTTTCACTGTTTGAATACTTCTCACTGATTGAATGAAAACTTCCCATTCAGTTTTCAACAATCCCTTTTTATGTGTACCATGAAACTAATGGAGATTAAGACTTAGAGGACCTTCTCCCTTTCACAGAATGCCATCAAGACCCTAGAGGAAACACGGACATATTCTCTTGCTTGTATAGATAATGTGTTTTCCTCTGAAAAAGTAAGAGACTTTTTATAGCATTGAGTAAATTTACTTATTTTTTTCATTTAATTAAATGAACTCCCATATGCTGTATTTTGTTTTGAAATTGTATAAAGTCTTTGGACATATTTGACTTGGATATTGGAAAACAAGATATAAAAATATTTAATTTGATTTGATAGAAAATTTTTATGGGATGTGCAGTTGTTTCCATTTAGAATAAATAGTGTCGTACTTATCTGAGCCAACAAAAAATTGTTCCTAAGAATATTATTTCTCACCTTCTGGACTGACTCATTCAATAATACAAAAAATATGACAGGTCAAAGTTAATGTGAATATTTCCAAAAATATTCAGAAAGTTTGAGAAAAAAATTCTTAAGTCTAAGAAAAAATAGAGTTTAAATATATGAAATTGTGCATTATACTTGGAAAAATTCAAACATGGATAAAATTTTAAAATAAAACTCCATGTATGTAGAAGTTATCACTTTGTTGATATTAAATATTGTACATTATTGGTAAAATTTGAGAAAGAAGAAAATTATTGGTGGGAGGATGCAGTAGAATGGCTACTATGGAAATAAGCGAGGCTTTTCTTCAAAAACTAGGAATAGAACTACCATTGAAAGCAGCTGCATTGCTCCTGGCCATACACGCAAAGAATTCATATCCCACAACACAGATATTTCCTCAATCATGCTCGTTGTTACTGTACCTAAAATAGCTAAGAAGTTGAATCAACCTAGATGTTCATCAACAGATGAATAGACAATCAACAACTCTTCTAAGGCTAAAATGGAAGGTCAAATAATCTAGAAGAACCAAAAGAATACTAAAGAAAGGTAACAAGATTGGAATAGTCACAATATTCTTTTTAAAATCCTATCAGAAAGATGATGGTGTTAGAAGAGAATAGACATTTTAATCCATGGAGCATGACCCAAGCCACAAATATACCTTATATATACATGAAAAACTAAGTTTGTCATTGGTACAAAGCAAATTGAATTGGATATAATAATGTGAAGTAAAGGCACTGGAATGATTAGATATATCCATGTAAAACAATGGATATAGATATTAATGTTATATTTTACAAAAATTCAGAGGAAATATGACACAGTGGTTGAGATTGAGTATGAAGCTCTGAGAACATGGGTTTCAGCATCTCAGAAAATGTAGGTGATGAGGTCATCTTAAATTTAGTAATGACTTCCTGGTATAGCACTAAAACAAAGAACATTAAAGGGAAAAAAGTTTAAATGGACTTCATTAAATTAAAGAATGAACTAAAAGGATGAAAAAAATAATGCACAATAGGAAAATACTTTGAAATACATATAAGATAATAACCTAAATCTCAATTTGGCAAAAAAAAAGAACTTGAAAGAACAAGAAATTAATTTAATAATAAGCTAAATATCTGAACACATTTCATCAAAGATACACAAGTAATATCTATGCATATAAAAGATGAATAACATCAGTTGTCACCTGCCAAAGAAAAAGCAACCGTGAGAAAAAATAGCTTACTACTAGAATATGAAAAGTCTGAAGAACTGAAAATACAATTTCAATGACTTTATACAGCAACAGACTCACTCATTAGGTGATAATAGAAATAAACTTTGGAGTTTTATCATTTTTTTACTGGCTAAACATAATTTATTTTCATTTTACTTTTTTCTTTGTATTATAATTTATTATTTAAAATAACTTTTAATTTTAATTACATTTTGATCATATTTCCCCTCCCTCAAGTCCTTTATACTCCCTTGTTCCCTATCCATTCAAATTTAAGTTCTTTCCCAAAATCAAACAAAAACCCCACACAAGTTTTCACTTTGCAAACCTGTAATTATTTTGCTAATTTCCTGTAGTTGGTACATATTTTAAACAGCTCTTTTAGCTCATTTTTTTCATACAAAGTAGTTTCATATGCACAAACACATTTTATATTTCTGGCATATATGTATTTGTAAAACTATTACCAAAATTGAGATAATGCCTGTGTCCATCACCATCACCGAACATGCTTCCTCATACTCCTAATCTTTTGAAATCCTTCCTTGTGTTCTTTGCACACTCATTTAGTTTGTGATTCATTGACCAGGTTTCAATCATGATAAATCAATTTTCCATTCGTTTTTTTTAAATTTTCAACCCCACACCTAGATGAAGAAGTTCCAGAAATTGAGAGATGATACATAGACGAGTCAGTCTATTCCATGGATGAGATTCCAAAGTAGTAACCCTAAACACGTATATATTGGAACAAAACTAAATCATCTAATCAGGTTATTCTTATATGGCTATACACACACACATACACACACACACACATGCACGTGAACATGACACACATGTACACATATATGAATAATTATAATTATATATAATTAAAGATGTATAATTTCTATAATATGTATAACATATATATACATATACATACACATATATGAATAGAGAATACAAGGCCATGAATTTGAGAAAGAGTTGAGGGTCGGGGAAAGCTGGGAAGACTTGGCAGGATTTTGGATGTAGGAGAAATGAGAAAGAATAATAAATTTGTTCTGGTATTAGGGTTGTTATTGCTGCAATGAAACACCATGAGCAATGAACAAGATGGGATGAAAGAGTTTATTTGGCTTATAAATCCATATCATTGCTCATCATTGAAAAAAATCAGGAGAGCAACTCAAACAGGGCAGGAATCTAGAGGCAGGAATTTTTACAGAGACCATGGAAGAGTGATGTTTACTGTCTTGATCCCAGTGGCCTGCTTATGCCGCTTTCTTATTGAACCAGGGACTACCAGCCCAGGAGTAGCACCATGCACAATGGGCTGGGACATCCTTTATCAAACCTGATGGGGGAGCAGGGAGGGGATTGCGATTGAGATGTAACTTGAAGAAATAAAAAATAACTTAAAAAAAAAAGTAATGCCCTATAAGCTTGCATACAGCCAGACCTTATGGAGACCTTTTCTTGTTTGAGGTTCCCTCTTTTCAGTGGCTCTAGCTTGTACCACATTGACATAAAACTATTCCCCATAGTACTCATGCATGAAATTCTAAAGTGAATAAGAAATTTTCTACATATCAATAGATGCAATCAATGGTGTGCTTTGTAGTTGATAATTACTGCAATTCAGGAATAAAAGTGACAACTATTTTTAATGTAATTCTCTAGAATTTATCACCCCATTGCCAGATTTTAAAGCTTAACTTTTGCACACTTTTTAAACTTTCTTGAGAAATATCAAGTTTCTTAACACCACATTGGTAATCTCTAAGATGTACCTTATTATCTAATGCACCAAGTAGCACAAACAGGGAATTAAAGCTATTGAATGATTAGTAATCTAAAGGTTATCTATTTAAATTAATTTCTTCATGGTCATTTACTACATAGAGGTATAATCTGAAGAGAATATAATTGGATAAAATCTATTTATTTGTGTAGTGCACATGACAGGTCTCTCTTGCTTTAGTACTTTATATTTAGAAATCAGTATGTTTACGAAAGATCTGTAAAAGGGCTTAAAAAATTAAACATTAAACATATTAGTCACATAAATTCTATATTTTCTTGGTAAATCATTCTGAGAATATAGCACAGTTTGATTGAATTGTGTATTTTAATTCATGAAAAATTAAAAAATATGTGAGACAGAGAACAAGAAATATTGTGTTTGGGGCCTAATGAGCCAGATCTGAAGGTTCAAGAGAAAAATATTTGTGATTTACAAAATTAGAACATAAAGTCGGTAATAACATTCTGAACACTGACAACTCTTGAACATGATCATGTATCTAATGGATCATTTCAGGAGGTGAGGTGACCATTCACGATCAAGAATTCTTATGATGTTTGAACTTTCCCCTGTTTTCAGTCTTCTGTGGGAAAGAATATGGGTTTGAGGTTGAGAATAGGTCCTATCTCTGATTCAGTGCAGGTAAAACTTATTTCTCATACTTTTATTATTCATTCTACAGTCTAGAAGGGTTTCAAGAAAGTCTGTATTAACTCCCATGAATATCAATGTGAATTATGTTTAGAGAGTCTGTCTACAACAAAACAGTAAGGCAATACCACAAAATTTACATATTTTTCCAGTTTGGGCATGACTTTAGATTCTTTACTGTTTCACTGAAGCACAGAAAGTTGAAATATATGCTCATAAAGTCTGTTTATTCATATATATGATGTTTATTCCTATATACATTTCATAAATTAGTTTAGAAAATTGAATCCATTATAGATGTTATGTAATCTCATGAAACTATTTCTACTAAAATATTCTGAGAAAACCTCTAACCCTGAATTTCTTTAGAAAAGAAATAATTAAATGAAAATAAAGATGATAAATATTATAGTTTCATGAAATGAGACTTTCATTTGTGTGTAAATATTATCATAGTTTGCCATAAAAATTATAATCTGTACATCAATTTGATCTGGATTTAATTCAATTAATTAGTCATTTTCATAACTTCTATGAGAATGAGCCCTAGTGAATATATATATATATAGAAGTATATATATATTGAAATATATATAAGTATATATATATATTGAAATATATATATATTGAAGAAATCGGACAAAAATCAAAGAAAATGAGAAATCTAAAAAGGTCCTCACCCACAACATCCAAGAAATCAAGGACTCAATAAAAAGATGGAACTTAAGAATTATAGGCATAGATGAAAGAGAAGACTCCCAACTCCAAGGTCCAGGAAGCCTCTTCAACAAAATCATAGAACAAAACTTCCCAAACTTAAAGAAAGAGATGCCTATAAAATTCCAAGAGGCATACAGAACTCCAAACAGATTAGACCAGAAAAGAAATCCTCTCACCACATAATAATTGAAACTTCAAATGTACAGAACAGAGAAAAAAATATTAAAAGCTCTATGAGAAAAAGGTCAAGTAACTTATAATGGCAGACCCATCAGAATTATACCTGACATCTCCTCAGAAACTTTAAAAGCCAGAAGGGCCTGGGCAGACAACCTACAAGCACTAACAGACCATAGGTGCCAGCTCAGACTATTCCAGCTCAGAAAATGACATATTCCATGACAGAGCTAAATGTAAACAATATCTATTCACAAATACAGCTCTACAGAAGATCCTAGAAGGAAAATTCCAACTCAGAGAAGATAACTACACCCAAGAAAACAAAGGAAACAAAACTCTTGTGCAGCTAAACCAAAACAAACACATAACCACCACCTACAGCAAAATAACAGGAAATAAAAACTTATGATCCTTTATATCCCTCAACATCAATTGACTCAGTTCCCCAATAAAAAGACACAGGTTTATGTAATGGATTCATAAACAGGACCCATCATTTTGCTGCATAGAAGAAACACATCTCACTAACAAAGATACTTTCTACCTCCACGCAAAGGGCTGGGAAAAGGTTTTCCAAGTAAATGGTAGGAAGCAAGCTGGAGTAGCCATCCTAATATCAAATAAAATAGACTTTCAAGCAAAATTAATCAAAAAAGAAAGGAAAGGGCACTAAATACTTGTTAATGGAAAAATTAATCAAGATGGCATCTCAATACTGAATATCTATGGCCCAAATACAAGGGTACCCACATTTGTAAAAGAAACTCTTCTAAAACTTGAACCACATATCGATCCCCACACATTAAGAGTGGGAGACTTCAACTGTCCAATCAAACACATGAACAGATCATCGAGATAGAAACTAAACAGAGAAATAATGAGAATAACAGAGGTCATGAACCAAATGGACCTAACAGATACCTAAAGAACATTTCACCCAAACACAAAAGAATACATCTTCTTTTCAGCACAACTTAGAACCTTCTCCAAAATTGATCACATAGTCAGACACAAAGCAAGCCTTAACAGATAAAAGAAAATTGAAATAACACCTTGTATCTTATCAGACCACCATGGATTAAAACTGAACTTCAACAACAACAGAAATAACAAAAAGCCTACACTTTCATGGAAACTGAACAACTTTTTACCCAATGACTACTGGGTCGGAGAACAAATAAAGAAGGAAATCAAAGACTTTCTAAAATAGAACAAAAATGAAGGCACAACACACCCAAACCTGTGGGACACAATGAAAGCAGTACTATGAGGAAAGTTCATAGCACTAAGTGCCTTCAAAAAGAATATTGTGACAGCTCATATTAGCAAATTAACGGGAGAACTGAAAGAGCTAGAAAAAAAAGAAGCAAACATACCCAAGAGGAGCAGAAGGCAGGAAATCATCACATTTACTGAAATCAACATAGAAACAAAGCAAACAATTCAAAGAATCAAGGAAACCAAGATTTGGTTCTTTGAGAAAATCAACAAAATAGACAAACCCTTAGCCAAACTAAAGAGGAGGCAGAGTGAAAATACCCAAATCAACAAAATCAGAAATGAAAGGGGCAAAATAACAACAGACATTGAAGAAATTCAGAGAATCTTTAGGTCTTATCTCAAAAATCTGTACTCCTCAAAATTTGAAAACCTAAGTGAAATGGACAATTTTCTTGATAGATTCCACCTACCAAAGTTAAATCAAGATCAGCTTAACAAATTATACAGTCCTATAACCTCTAAGAAATAGAAACAGTCACTAAAAGTCTCCCAACCAAAAAAAGCACAGGGCCTGATGGTTTCAGCACAGAATTCAATAAGACCTTTAAAGAAGAACTAATACCAATACTTTTCAAACTCTTACACAAAATAGAATCAGAAGGAACACTGTCAAACTCATTCTATGATGCAACAGTCACCCTGATACCTAAACCACTCAAAGACCCAACAAAGAAAGAGAACTTCAGACCAGTTTCCCTCATGAACATAGACAAAAAAAAAAAAAACTTAATAAAATACTGACAAACTAATCCAAGAACACATCAAAAGTATCATGCACCATGATCAAGTAGGCTTCATCCCAGGAATGCAGGGGTGGTTCGACATATGAAAAGCCATCAACATAATTCACCATATAAACAAGATGAAAGAAAAAAAAACAACATATGATCATCTCACTAGATGCTGAAAAAGCATTTAACAAAATCCAATACCCCTTCATGCTAAAAGTCCTAGAGAGAGATGGCATACAAAGACTATACCTAGAAATAATAAAGGCAATATACAGCAAGCTGGTATCCAGCATCAAATTAAATGGAGAGAAACTTAAAGCATATTCTCTAAAATCAGGTACAAGGCAAGGATGTCCACTATCCACATATCTCTTAAAGTTCTATCTAGAGCAATAAGACAACTAAGGGAGATCAAGGGCATACAAATTGGAAAGGAAGAAGTTAAATTATCCCTATTTGCAGATGATATGATAGTATACATAAGTGACCCTAAAAATTCTACCAGAGAACTCCTACAATTTATAAACAGCTTCAGCAAGGTGGCTGTACACAAAAATCAATTTTAAAAAATCAGAAACCCTTCTTAATACAAAAGATAAATGGGCTGAGAAAAAAAATTAGGGAAACCACACCCTTCACAATAGCCACAAATAATATAACATATCTGGGTGTAACTTTAACCAAGCAAGTGAAAGATCTGTATGACAAGAACTTCAAGTCCTTACAGAAAGAAATTGCATCAGAAGATGGAAAGATCTCCCATGCTCATGGATAGGTAGGATCAACATAATAAAAAAAGCTATATACAGATTCAATGCAATTCCTATCAAAATACCAATACAATTCTTTACAAACCTTGAAACCTTTCTTTCTCACCTACATATGGAATAACAAAAAATCCAGAATAGCTAAATCAATCCTGTACAATAAGAAAACATCTGGAGGTATCACCATCCCTGATTTCAAGCTCTACTACAGAGGAATAGTAATAAAAACAGCTCAACATCCTTAATCATCAGAAAATGCAACTCAAGACAACCCTGAGATTCCATCTCATACCTATCAGAATGGCTAAGATCAAAAACTCAAATGAAAGCACATGCTGGCAAGGTTGAGGAGAAAGGGGAACACTCCTCCATTGCTGGTGGGAATGCAAACTTGTACAACCACTATGGAAATCTTTCTGGCGATATCTTAGAAAACTTGGAATAGTTCTATCTGGAGACCCAATCATACCACTTCTGGATGTACATTCAAATGATTCCTCACCAATTCACAAGGACACCTCCACACCTATGTTCATAGCAGTTTTATTTGTAATAGTTAGAAACTGGGCATAACCCAGATGTCACTCAACTGAAGAATGGATAAAAAAAAAAAAAAACTTTGGTACATCTACACAATGGAATACTACTCAGCCATCAGAAACAACGAAATCATGCAATTTGGAGCCAAATGGATGGAACTAGAAAAGCTCATACTGAGTGAGCTAACCCAGACTCAGAAAGATGCACATGGCATCTATTTACTTATAATTGTATTTTAGCGATGTAGTACAGGATAACTCTGTTACAACCAGCACACCAAAAAGAACAGAAACATAGACCTTGTTCCCTGTTAGTGGCACACTTTGCCCTAATAGAGTTGCCGTATAGGCCCCCAGTGCAAGAAGAAGCTCTTAACACTCATATGAACTGAGAGGGGCTGATATGTAAAGACAACCCACTCCAGAGGAGTAGTATAGGTGGGAGAGTGTGGAGTGGTTGGGAGGGTGCGACTGGGAGAGGTGGAGAGATGGGACTGTGATAGAGATGTATCTTGAAGTAATAAATAGATAGATAAGAAAATAAATAAAGAAGCAAATAATAACACAATTTTAAAAGTATCTTCTTAGATCTATAACACCCTCTTGATTCCTAAACAACTCAAAATTTAACTATGAGACTCTAGCTGTCTATTGTGTTGCAAGTTAGTATGAATGTTGAGTCACATATAGACCTTTAAACTCATGGAGATGGTTAGATAGTAGAATGTTAAAGTCAGGGGCCAAATATGTATAAACTGGACATTGGGAAGGTATACTGGGCCATTTAACTCTCATAATGTGGCATATTTATATCTGTTGTTTTGTATAGTATTTACTGTTATAACAGAAGGAACCATCTGTTGAACTGAAAGGGGAAGCTGCTGGGGGGAAGAGGGTGGAAGGGCAGGATAGGAAGGGGGAATAGGGAAGGGTTTGTGACTGAGATGTAACTTGAAGAAAAAAAAATGAAGTATTTATAAAAAAAAAGAAAAAAAATAAATAAAAAAAGAAAACCAAATCACCATAAAAAAGAAGCAAATAATAATAATAAGAAAATAAAAGATATACTGAATATGTTTTAACTGAAAGATATGTGTTAACTGTTACTTCCTTGGTGTTGAGTTGTTCTTTTCATCTCATCTTTTCTTTCCTTTAGAACACGAATCTCATGACATTCAAATGAACGTTGCAGAAATCCTAGCATAAATATTTCCTTCTCCTTCTGCAAGTGTGTTCTAAGAAGTGATGCTCTGACTCTTGATTTGGTTGATCCCTTGCAGCAATCATGACTAATAAAAATAAGACTTGCTTGTCACATATGTGAGACCCTGGGATAAAAAATAAAGTCAGCAGTAATATTATTGGCCCTTGATTATTTGGTGCGAGTCATCAGGTTTCCTCTAAGTCTTCATAACAACGATGCCCTAGACAGTGGGATCAGAAGGATTATAAGGGCAGTCCTTGAAACAGGACTGCATTAGAAGACCTGTCAATTTGAACACAGAACAGATAGGATACATCAACTGACAGGAATTCCCAATTGCTTTTGTTTTTCATAATTCTTTGAACACACTCAAACCTGCAACCCAATGCATCTGAAATAAATTAGAAAATTGTGTCAATCACATAGGAATTAATTTCTAAAATCTCAACACTATCCTCAGTAAATAGATGGATTTATTGAATTTGCCTTCAAATATTTGACTTTGTGCTCAAAAACTACATAATTAGTCAAGCTGAGTCCGAAAGAAAGAGAAGTCCATTAATAATCTGGCATGAGGCATTGTTGCAATGGGGCCATCCATTCCAATTCATATTGAAAGAATCACAAATGCTCAGACCTATCATATTTTCATCAGTTGGTTATTATTTCAAGTAGTCTTGCTGACAAAGAAAAATCCTTATCTGTTTTATTTTATAGCTTCCGAATTTTCATTCTGCCAGATAGGTGCTTACCTAATTGTAAAACAGATTGTGTATGTGTCTACAAAGTAAATTGAATTGGAGACTTGAACATTAATCACCAGGCCATATGGATATGTTGTCCTAAGTAAATATGACAATAGCACCCAGCCATCATTGTATGCTATTTATATAATGACAGAAGTCTATCTGTATTTTTTCAAGTATGCATCAGTTTCTCTAATTGGTGTTGTGTTGCTGATGTCAGAGTTACCAGGTAGAGCACTAAATGCACAATCCAGTTTTCCTCATAGACTATACACTGCCAAATTGCTGAAGGAGAACTGCAGATCATCTGAAGTTTTAACAAACACTCCTCTGTAGACTACTATCAACAGTAAATGCTGAATATAAAGCTCTTCATAAAATAGTGTTTTAAGAGTAGCTAAACATTGATCATTGCTGAGTGTGGATGATAGGTACCAAGAATATTACTGTCTCCCCATATTTGCATGTGCACAAAATAGTTCATAACAACAATAGCACAAATATTAAGATACAAATATGCAGTGGTTTCTTTCTCTGTTTTTTTTCTTTTGCCATGCACAGTGTATTTAGAAATGCCCATGCATTTGACTGTCAATATTTGGTTGGCTAGTAGGAAAGAAGGGATGCTACATGATAGTGGAGCCGGAAGAAGTTAAATACTTACCATGAAGTCCAGTACTCAATGACACAGATTATCTAAGCCCAAAATTACAATGGTTAAGAAACCATATTCTACATATCCAATAAATTGTGTCTATACGCCTACCACATATGTGAAACTTATGGCTCACAGTTCTGAAACATGATCATTTGTCTGAATGGAAATAAGAAGAACGTTTCATCTTCAAGTTTACCCAATGTTTTTTTAATATTAATTTGTCTATTTTACATTCTAATCACCATTCCCCTTCTTCCTCCCAGTCCCACCCTCCCACCCACTTTTTCCCCATACTCCCCCACGCAACACCAGGTACTAACCTGCTCTGGGATAGCAAATAGCATCAGAACTAAGTTCCTTCCCTTCCACTGAAGGAAAAAAAAAAAAGCAGCAGATCTGAAAATTATTTTGCTACTTGAAGAATTTCAGCTTATTTCAAGTATTTAAAGTATAAAGCTTATTTATACTTTCATTTTTTCCACGGAAGTTATCTCTTCATGGTGTACAAAGTACATTTCCACTAGAAACCATGATTTTTTTAATTATAAGTTTTAAATTAACATTTTGTTTTAGTCTCTACAGAGTTTACAGCTTGTCCTAGGCAATTATCATTTCTACATATTTTAATAAATATTATAAATAAATTATTCCTAACATAAATAACTATAAGCAAATTCTAAAGAATTATTCTGTTCACACACCTCATCAAGAAAACTATCTTTCCAACAGACAGAGACTATTATATAAAACCACAACCAATAAAAATGCAGAGAACAGGAGTATATGTGGTCCCCAATCCAACCAGCATGCTTCATGTACCTAAGGCTCAGTACTCATTGTTAATGAGAGTTAAAATTTTTGTAAGTGCCAGTGTAAGAGAAAATTAGATGGAACAGATTGTTTCTATGTATATGTATATATATATATTTGTGTGTGTGTTTTAAAATTGTCTTCCTACTTGAAGAAATTCAGTATTTTTCAATTATTATTCTTTTTTTTGAATGTCATATATCTCTTCATGGTGAACAAACTACATTTCCTCCAGAAACCATGGTCTTCTTAAACACACAGGCGCGCACACACACACACAGATACACACACACAAGCACAAACACAAGCACACACACATGCATATATTTTTGTCAATCATGTAAAAAAAAGAGTCTATGCATTTGAGACATAAGAGACATGAGTGGGAAGGGTGGGGGAGAAAGGGAAAGGAGGAAATGATACAATTAAAACATTAAAATTTAAAAAAAAGCAAATGGACTAAACAAGATAAAACAGAATATCGAGACATGTCAGCTCCTGACAGCACCCCCTATTCTACTCCAAGTAGAAGATGAGCATTGAAGAATCTCCAAAAGGAGATAATTGAATTGGTGGTAAGCCTTTCTCTTGGCAAGAAAAACCCCTTGCTTCAACTGTAGACAGACTTCTGTCCAAAAAGGACAAAACTTGGAAGCAGATAAGTCGACAGCCTAGTTCTGCCAAGACAGGGTAGGTAAGTCCTTCATAATTCCTGCTCTACAATCAATGTCTGTCAGAGAAACAGGGCCAAATGGCTGAAGATTGATGCTATAATGTATGGAGAGAAAATGGGAACTGTCTAGGCAGCCACTGGTATGTCATTTCTTAGTTTTGGAAGCTGCAGGCCCTGCACTTCCTATATAATCAGATATATTTATCCCTCTCAGGTCTCTGAGGTGGTTGAAGAATAGATAGCTAGAGTCTCATAGTTAAATTTTGAGTTGTTTAGGAATCAAGAGGGTGTTCTGGATCTAAGAAGATGTTTTTAAAATTGTGATGCAAGTTAGTATGAAAGCTGAGTTAGATATAGACCTTTAAACTCATGGAGATGGTTAGATAGTAGAATGTT
>CAJQZJ010032273.1:2165602-2218752 GCA_907164525.1 Lophiomys imhausi | reverse complement strand
AACTAAAAAAAAAAAAAAAAGAAGAAGGGAAGAGGATGGGGGTTGAGAGGGAGGAGGGTGGAAGGGTGGGACTGGAGGGGCGAGTAGGGAGGGGAATGTGATTGAGATGTAACTTGAAGAAATAAAAAATAAATTATTAAAAAAACAGAATACCCATAGCCTAATAAAACACTTTTGTGATCAAAGTACAATCAAAGTTCTTCAGTGTGATTAAAATAGTTATGTCTTGAGAGTAAAACTTCAAATTAATTCTCTTAAGTGGCAAAAACTCGGGTAGTACTAAGAAAACTAATAATTTTTCTGTTGTGAAGGATTTTTAATATATTCACAGATAAATTATCAGAGGTTAAAATTGTAATTATCTCAAAACTAGACAAGAAATATAAGAATGTGAGAAATATTCATTGTTAGTCTTCTCTGAAAAATAATATAAAATATAAAGGAAATTTTGGACTATAATATTTCAATGAGTGTCTATAGTGCATATCTATCCATATGCATATATACCCTTATAAATGACCTTCTGTGAAAGGAAATAAAAGGTAAAAATTTTATCCCAAAATATTGCTTTCTGTTTCTGTTCTATCATAGGATCATCTCAATTTCAATATGGAGGAGGATTCTCTCTGTACAAATTAGTACAGATATTTTGCCTAAGGTCCTGACTTAATAAAATTGAGTTTTGATGCACAGTAAAATATGGGAAATCTGCTTCAATAGAAAAGCCATAATAAGTTATCGAGTTTAGACAAGTCAACAGAGTACATATTTTTCAGATTATATATTTAATACAAGTTTACCATTGTTGTTTTTAAAAACAAAAATCCCAGTCATTAGATTTTACCAGTAAAGATTCATGAGCCAGATGCTGAGGTGAAAACCTGCTACCTCAGAGATACAAAGAAAACACCCAGCTGACCTTCCTACTCCACTTATGTCCCAGAAGGAAAAAAAAAAATCCTTTCTCATTCTCCAAATCTTTTTAATGCCCTCCTCCTCAATGCCCCTCCTTTCTGTTTACTTATGTTCATTCCCTTTTGGCTGGCTCCTTGATCTGCCTCTTGACTTATGGTTGACATTTTTTTAGCTCTTAGATTAAAGGTGTGTGCTATGTATGTGTCACAACACAAGTGCTTATTTACAGAAAACAGAAAGCTCTAGGATCAAAGGCTGAATTATACCACAATTAGAAACAGATTTTTCTGTTTCACAATGTCAGAGTTCACAATAATAGTAAATATCATGCAACATATCATGCTATATGACTTTTATCTCTAATATTTTAAGTTGTATAACAAATTATATCCTCAATTTTGTGAAAAATATTCAAACAAATCCTATGAATTTTATAACTTAGACATTTCTAACTCTTTTTTGTATGTCATGTCAGTATTTGTTGTTCAACAATAACATACTAAATGCTTGAAATATATTTCTAGTTACTACATGCCAAGTAATATATTTACTAATTTTAGTTAATTTTTCTGTTTATTTATTTTCTTAGAAGATTCAGAAATATTTGTGAAACTAATCTTAAGCTATTTTTTATTTACATTATTCTTCTGCATGTGTGTCTGGGGGAGGAGATACATGTGAACTCAGAAATCTGTAAAGTCCAGAAAAGTGTAATAGATTCTATACAGTGATGGTTGTGAGTCATTCAACATGGATGCTTGGAACAGAACTAAAATATGTAAGAATAACACATGCTCTTAATTAAAAAGAAAAAGAAAAAGTAAAAATATCTTTCTCTAGCACTTCAAGACAACTTAAATCCCTCATATTTCCCCATTTTATCTTATAAATCTTTGCATTGTCATGTTGACTCTAACTTTTTCACTTAAAAAACAGGCTTTGATTAGTTTAGGACATTGCTATAGTATTAGACTTAAGAATAGAGCCACAGGACAACCATGATGATATTCTTCCTGAAGGTGTCAGACTATTGCACAAGTTATTTCTTATACCCATTCTCAAGGGGCTGTGAGGATGAACACTTTACATAAAAACTATACACAACACTCCCACCAGGTTGACATAACCTAAAGCAAATTACATAGCATTAATGTCTGAGTAGCTTGAAATTGCCCTCAGACCTCAATGATGGAGTCCTTTTGAAAAGCTCTGAAGAATGCGTAGTTCTTTCTGAAATGTTTGGTAACTGCTTTGATACTTTTTTAGGTCACCAAGTAACATGCTATGAAATGAAAATATTCAACAAGTTTTTCAACTCTACATGTTAGAAAAGCCATGTAAGACTCCTAGTTGCCAACTAAATAAAAACTATGTTATTTGTAAAGCCCCTTTTTAGTTTATGATAATTCTGTCATTTATCAAACACCTACACTGATCAAAGAGAAAAAGTTCAGGTATGTTTTCTAAACTATGTAGTAGAACACAGTATAAAAATATTAATTGTATAACTTAATAATGATACAGAACAATGAAGGCAGTAAAATATTATAGATGAGAATTTAATCTGTAAAGCCCAGCTGGCTAAAATCTAGTGATCCATATAAAATCTGTGAAAAGTGATTTTTCTTCTTAGTCCAAAGAAAATTTGCTATGAATATCTGTTAAGGATTTAATAAAAATAAAGAAAAATGTATATTTACTTTTATAAATGTAAATACTTTTCTAAAAATATAATATTCTTATTAAATATAGGAAACACAAGTAATAATTTAAAAAAGCATCATGCAGCTACTGCACTATTTAATAGTAGGAGAGAAGTAACAATACATAATAAAGAGAAATATACACATAAAAAAGGAAAAATATGTTCAAAATTCAGTGACTGAAGAAGAATGCACTCGAGTTGTTACAGGTGTGTTTAGATTTTCCACAAGGAGCCTTTGCAATTCTCAATGACCCCTGAGAAGCTGTAACCAACTATCTCTGCCAACTGCAGCTGTGTGGGTGGCCCTTCAGTGCCTACACAGAAAACAATGTTGAATCATATGTGTACTCTTGAATTTCTCTCAAATTTATCCAAATAATAATGGCCTCTTGTTCCTCTACTCTTAAAATATCTTGCCTTCACCTTTCACATGTAAAACTCTGACTTGAATTATGAGAAAATGAATTGTGGGAAATGTTCAAGATCTCTGAGTGACCTTAAGGGGAAGAGTGCAACACTCATTTGACAGTCCAGCAGAGAAAAACTACTAGTAGTTTTCTGGATAACAGAATTGTAGTAGTGAAGGCTTTAATTTCACTCTTATTTTCCTCAGTTTCCAAGTCTTTCACAGAGAATGTTACTGATACTATCTAAAAAGATGTTTAGTTCTTACTGAGTAGAATATTTGAAATTGAATGCTGAAGACAATCCAAGATTGTCTTCTTGTTAGGATGAACCATACAGGCATCTCAGGGGTATCTTGTGTAATTCCTAAAAAGAAAAACAAAACAAAAAACATCACCACCTATGCATTAGCTAGGTTTTGTCACCATGAAAATAGTGCCTTAAACAGGATAATCGTAAGAAGAAATAACCCATTTCAATCATAGTTTTGTAGGTCCAAAGGTATCTGTTCTTGGCCACTTCATAATTTGAAGTAGAAGTGGTAGAACTTTTGGGGGGAAAAAAAGGCAAATAGAAGATCAAGGAAAAGATTGTATCTCAAGCAGGGGCACAAAATCAGAGATAAAGGAATGAGAAAATGGGGGTGGTGGTTTAAATGAGGAAGGCTTTGCATGGTGTTTCTCCAAATAAAAATGTTCCCTCCAAAACTGAAATATTTGCTCCAAGAGAAGAGGAGCCTCAGATGGTGAATCAGGGAGAAATAAAAGGTCACATATCTTGGAAAACTAGGATGATTCTTGAAGAAACAAAAGAAACAAAAGCCACAAAGAGCCACTGGAGAAGGAGATTCTGACCACCCAAACTTCAAAAAGAAAGAGAAAATTCACACTGTGGAGGGATTGAGGGAAATACTTTGGCACACATACATACATAACCATCTAGGCATGATTTATTTGCAAGTAACTCCTATGAATTCTTCATTGACGTCTTCTGCAAAGATCCTTGCTGTAGAAGTCACTGACAGGAAAAGGGACAGGAGTCATTTATGTGGTGTTGTTGAAAGTCATAAAAGAAAAGAGATTTGAAGGTAGTTGGTGGAAATATAATGTACTAAGTGTGCACATGAAATTACTTTTGAATAATTATGCACCTTTACATATTGTGAAGTGCTAATGTATTAGGTAATCTTTGGGCTTTGAAAACTAATGATGAGATTCTAGGCAAGAACTTGGGGTTATTTAGCCATTTGAAATCTCAGATTATTCACCTATAAGGTAAAGGTGTTTGATTACATGTTTTGAAATTTCACTTCCAGCTCTGGCAGGCTGTGTTTCCTTGAACACATCACAGCCAGTGCTTGGACAAAATGCCAAACTTGAAAATGTTATCTCCAGTCCCCTACCAGGCATACTACTATCATCTTTCTGCTCTATTGCCCTTAGGCACCATCCCAAACCATCTCTACTTGGGATTGTTCCAACCTGCCTCTCTTAGTCAGAGTTCATCAGCTCAGTGTCTCTTCCATATCTAATATGATGCATATTACGTGCTGCTGTGATGGTGTGAGCTAATGAAGTAGTGGCTTGCCAGATGGCATATTTGCATTTTAACAGGAGCCTTCTGGAAACAATGCCTTAGTACAAAGGAGTGCTTTAATTGCTATGAGTGTTATCAAACAAGGTAGGCCTTCTGAAGAGAAAGACCACAGATAATGAAAGAAAAGCCAATCAGTTTGCCAAGCTGGAACTATTCCTCTTTTAGATACATAGTACATTGCCAAAGATAAACTTTTTAATGTTATTAAGGTGTTTGTGTCACATCTTAAATGAAAATATTTCTTTTGCTTGAAGTTCTCTTGCTTTCATGCAGCTAATAGACTCAAGAATTGAAATAAATGTCACACAGATTAAAGGTGTTAGGCTACTGCTAAGGTAATGGTCAAGAATTAGACATATCAGGTTGTACAAAAAAAAAGTTTCATTACACGCTGTCGCTCATTTTTGTGAACAAGCTAAGATTTGTATATGAGCTGAAATGAAATTAAAATTTAATAGAAAATGAACAATACTACAGTGAAAACTGGATTAAAAATCAGGACACATGGAGCTAATTGCTAGCAACAATTTGGCATATATATAAATCTAAGTGAGCTAGTGGCATATATCTTAAAATATTGCAATGAAAGTCAATTTCTAAGGATTTTTCCATAGAAAACTCTTGAAGTATGTATTGCGGTGTCTAAAATGAAATAAGAAAGGTGGGAAGAATGGATGGAGGAGGACAGAAGGAACCTGAAGAACACTCTAATCCTGCAATCAGACAATCAGAGCTTTACTTTGTTCTATGTGAGTCTTTCTTTACAAGATTTTCCTTTACCTAGGTAAGAACACTTTGCATTTTATTTATATTTACATACATTGCACAAATACTCTATATCGTAATCTATCATCTATCCATCTATCTATCTATCATCTATCTCTCCATCTAGATATCAAATAACACTATCATTTATAGATTTTATGACATAAGGAATTTTTACAATATAGTGATCAAAAATTTAATTTATCCATGTACATTACTGCAGCTATCAGATGTAGTTGAGAAACCTCTTTTAGCTATGTGCAACAATCAAAGCAACTGTTCAAAACACTGAGAATATGAGACTATTTAGTCCAGTTCTTAAATAAGACATGCATTTCATGTCCTCCACAGTCCAGAAAGCATTGAAAAAAAATGAGCTGGAAGGTCTGTTGGAACCAGAGGATGGAGAAAGTGTGCCAAATGGATGTTTTGTACATATGACATAGCTGCTATAATCATGAACTCACATTAGCCTTGGATACCTGCTCAAGACCTGGAAAAAAAGAAAATAAGAAAAGAAAAAGGGGAAGAGAAGTGAAGGATAGAGTAGGAACCTGGCTGGTATTTAGAAACACACTAATTGGGAAGAGGAAACGAGTCCCTGTAAATGGGAGAAAAAGTCCTGGCTTAGTGGGTTGTAATAAATATGAACTGACTGCATCATAAAGAAGATGGAAATTGTCAAAAATTTTAAAATAGAAAGTTTAATTTTAAAGTAAAAAAGAGTCTTAAAACAACATGAACAACTTAGGACCACCATTTCCTGACAAAATATAACTGAAGCATGAAATAAAATTTAGGTAATTCACCTTTGAGCCCCCTAAAAATTCCAATGGAGGTCATGTTAGCATATATATGTAAAATCTTAGTCAAAGTTTTGTTTTGGTTTTCTTTCCCTTTAATTAATTAATTAGTTAATTAATTTATTCTTCTCTCATATAAAAAAAGAAACACACAAACACTTCATTTAACTCACAAAGATAACAATAATAAACACTTAAGTGATACCCAAGAAAAAATTTATATACATGCTTGAATAAAATAGCAAAGCTAACTCAGGACATGAAAAGTGAATTTGATATAGAAAGAAATATTGAAGAGAGCACAATCTGAAATGTAATTGGAATTGAAAAACTCAATATTCCAATTAGCTCAGAGAAAAGCTTTACATGTATAATGAATCAAGCAAAAGATAGACTTGAATATAGAGAATCTAGACAAAAAAGAAAATGATTTTTAAAACATGGAATAGGAACACATAAGAAACGTGAGACAATTTCAAAGGGCCAACTCCTTGAATTACAAAGACAGAAGATGGAGAAGAATCCCAGATCAATGACATCGATCTGATATTTCAACAATACTATAAAGAAAACAAGAAGCACATAGAACACTAAATAGACAATACCAAAAAATCAAACAAACGAAAAACAAAAAACCCACATACAGACACCCCACAGAATATAATACTCAAACACTAAATACACATAACAAAGAAAAATATTGAAAGTTGGAGATAAATAAAATACACAATTCACAGATAAAGAAACTCATCATAACAACATCTGGTTTCTCAATGGAAATTCTAAATGCTGGAAGACCTGAAAAATACACTACAAATATTAAAAGACAAGGAATGCCAACCTAGACTACAGTACTAGCAAAACTATTAGCTACAGCTAAAGAAGAAAGAAAAATTTTCCATGATCCAAATAGCCTTCTAGTTGTATATTCAAAAATAACAACAATGAATCAATAAACATAAAAGGAAGCAAAATTTCAAATGAAAGAGAGGAATGAACATGGCAAAGAGACTCTAGAAAGACACATGTTCCTCTTTGCCTTATTCAGAAACTGCCCCATTTCAATGAGTTATATTTGACAATACAGGAATAATACATGAATGCACAAGCTACCTAAAGTCAGTGATACACAAGTGCCTCATCTTAAACAAGATATTTATACTGTCCATACAAAGGGACCACAAATATTGGAAAAGGAAGAAAAATTAATTTAAAAACCAGAAGATAGGGATCATCCTGAAAAATGTCATCTTCCAGGCAAAGCACAGACCTTGTAATTATCAGTACACAGGATGTATGATGCCTTTACTCAGTCTGCTCAAGGATGGACTTGTCAACATTAAGCCCTGGATGGAAAAGGGACTCAGTAGGTACTAACAAAGAAATGAAGTATAAGGAGGTAGAAGAGCAATTATTAGATAGTGAGAGCTTTTTAAATCATTTATTTAGTGGTTTACTTAAAGATATGCTTGTACTATCTAATTGCCAAGGATGACTTCACTTGCCACTAGGAACAGAATTAGTTGGAGAAGAAGTTAAAGCAATGGGTTGCTGCCCTTAACAGCCTGCTGACTGCCACATACACTTTGGTAAAGTCTTCCATGGTTGTCCACCTAACCTTTTGATTTTAGAGTATAAAATGAGAATACAAACTGGAGTCAGGTATGAAAGCCTTTCAAGAACTCTCTTTGCTTCAAATTGTCAATGAGATCTCCTCTCTTCCAAACTCATTGGTGTTAGGGTACTTAGACCAGAAAGATTGTGCTACAGCAGATTTAGGGAGTAGAAAACTCATTGCTGACAAATGTATATCCACCAATAAACCAACCAGACTCTCAATGATGCTTCCAAGCCAGGGATCACACAAGTAACCACAGTGAAAACAAATGGGTCACAACACAAAACAAAAATCATGGACCCCATGAAGAGATTGGGAAAGAAACATTAATAGGTTCGGGG
Organism: Lophiomys imhausi; assembly: GCA_907164525.1. Taxonomy (NCBI): domain Eukaryota; kingdom Metazoa; phylum Chordata; class Mammalia; order Rodentia; family Muridae; genus Lophiomys; species Lophiomys imhausi. The sequence continues at coordinate 2,210,604 of CAJQZJ010032273.1, read as the reverse complement.
GAGGGATAGAGAGAATAAATGGAAATTAAACAGAATATATTACATACATATATGAAAATTTCAACCAAAATTATCAGTTACATTAAGTACATCAGGACAGACTAAAACTATCTAATAAGCTAATTTTACTCTTTTCAAATTGTAACTATCTGATATCAGCAGTCATTTCACCTGTGTTTGTCAAAGGATTGTGTTTTTGTCTCTACATATTTGATAAACTCTCCTGGCTGTAACACTAACCAAACACATGAAAGACTTGTTTGACAAGAATTAGAAGTCTCTGAAGATTTTTTTCCCAATCTGTAGGCTGCTGTTTTCTTTGAATGACAGCAAAAGAATGGTCTTTTGCCTTACAGAAGCTTTTCAGTTTCATGAGGTCCCATTTATTGATTGTTGGTTTCAGGACCTGAGCTATTGGTGTTCTGTTCAGGAAGTTGTCACCTGTGCTGATGAATTCGAGGGTTTTCCCCATTTTCTCTTCTAATATATTTAGTGTGTTAGACCTTATGTTAAGGTCTTTGATCAACATGGACTTAAGTCTTGTACAAGGTGGTAAGTATGGGTCTAATTTCATTCTTTTACATGTGGACATCCAGTTGGAACAGCACCACTTGTTGAAGATGCTGTCATTTTTCTATTGTATGGTTTTGGAATCTTTGTCAAAAATTAAGTGACCATAGGTGTGTGGGTTCATTTCTTGGTCTTCAATTAGATTCCATTTATCCACTGGTCTGTTTCTATACCAGTACCATGCTGTTTTTATAACGATTGATTTGTAGTACAACTTGAAATCTGGGATGGTGATACTTTTTCTTTTATATATAAGTACTTTATTTTTTTTCTTCAAGTTACATCCCAGTCACAAACCCCTCCCCACTCCCCCTTCCTGTCCCACCCTTCCACCCTCTTCCCCCCCAACAGCTTCCCTTTTCAATCCAACAAATGGTTCTTTCTCTCATAACAGTAAGTTCTATACAAAACAGCAGAATTAAATATGACATATTCATGAGAGTTAAATGACCCAGTATACCTTCCCAAAGTCCAGTTCATACACATTTGGCCCCTGACTTTAACCTTCTACCCTCTAACCATCTCCATGAGTTTAAAGTTCTATAACTGACTTAGCTTTCATACTAGCTTTCATCAATATTATAACCATCTTCTTAGATCTAGAACGCCCTCTTGATTCCTAAACAACTCAAAATTTAGCTATGAGACTCACGCTGTCTATTCTTCACCCACCTCAGAGAGCTGAGAAGGATAAATATATCTGATTATATAGGAAGTGCAGGGCCTGCAGCTTCCAATACTGAGAAATGACAAACCAGTGACTACCTGGACAGCTCCCATTTTCTCTCCATACATTCCAGCACCAGTCCTCAGCCTTTTGGTCCTGCTTCTCTGACAGACAATTATTGCAGAGCAGGGATTATGAAGGACTTACCTACCCTGTTTTGGCAGAGCGAGGCCGTCGACTTCCCTGCTACCAAGTTTTGTCCTTTTTGGACAGCAGTCTGTCTGCAGTTGAATCAAGGAGTCTTTACATGCCAAGAGATAGGCTTGTCACTAATTCAACCATCTCACACTGGAGATTCTTCGATGCTTATCGTCTACTTGGAGTAGAATAGGGGGTGCTGTCAGGAGCTGATATGTCACGATATCAAAAAAAAATCTTAATTTAAGACCACATCTTTGAATGCCATATTCTGCATATCTCCTTGGGCCTTTGAAGATGCCCTATATATCTCTTGTATTTAGATAAGCAAATGTTGCTTGTCTCCTAACAACTTGATTACTGAGTAGCTTAGAGAATATCTGTGATAGACTGTCACAGTAGCCAACAAGGTGACATGCATGCATGACTAGGAGTTTGTTTTTCTTAACTATCCTAAACCGTTTAACATGGTTGGCCAGAGCTTCACATTTCATTTTTAAGTATCTCTAGGTACGATACCATTAGGAAGCGTTACCTTTAATTTTATATCAATATACAAAGATCTATTCAAATGTGGCTAAATATACTCTTAATTTTGTATCAATATACAAAGATCAATGCCTATGTGGCCCAATACAATCTTAATATTACGTCCATATACAAGGGTCAATACCATTGTAGCCAACTATAATCTTAATTTTGTATCAATATACAAAGATCAATACTGACGTAGTCCAATACAATCTTATTTTTGCACAATAAACAATGGTCAATACCACTTTAGCCAAAAATACTACTAATTTTGTATCAATATACAAAGGTATAAGGGCATATTCAATAATCTGACCCTTATTCTTGGTCCTTCCTGTGCTATGTCTATGTCTCAATTTTTCTCAAGACCGTGCATTCCTACATAGGAGATAAAGAAGGATACAGAAAAGGGAAAGAAGGAATATCCTGGGTCTAACCTCCAAAACCCATTAAACAGGACCATTTAACAACTTGTAATCTTTTCCCCTAAATAACAGAGTTTTCAGTTGTCCTTCAAATAACCAAAAAGGGGGGAGGCAGAGAAACACCCTCCCCACCCTCTGGGTATGGGACTTCGCTCTCTTAAAATGACTTCCTGCCGATTTAAGTCGTAGTAAACCTCTTTGGGGCCCGAACCAAAATGGAAAAATGGTTAAAAATGTTAGTACAATCCTTTTATGTTCAGTCCTTCTGTTCACAGGTGTTTAGATGTCCTAAGGAGTTTGTAGGCAGAAGCTGAACTTCCAGGCTTTACTGAGGTTCTTGTTGGGGCATTGTGTAGAGCTGAACGGTCTTAGCGATATTGAGTTGTTGTGGTTGTAGGCTTTTGATGGAGACAGCTATTGAGGGAGTCTGTCAGGCTGAATCAACTGGATCACTCGTCTTCTTTTGGTGTCTGATTCTGTTTTCTGCTGGGGATTCCTTTGTCCAGTTGTCCCTGGGTTCCTTGAATGGATGCTTTTATTCTCCTGCAAAGATAAGAACAGAGCCCTGCCCTAATCAGGGACAATCACCATCTTTTTTTTGGGGGGGGGTAGGTGATATTTCTCCTGAAGCAAATTTGGTTTTTTGACAATATATAAAGTGTTATCTTTCAATCTGGTTTAAAGAAGAAATTATTTTGGTATTTTGGAGCTAAACCAGCTTTAGTGTATATATTTTGAGATCTCGAAGGACAATTTGTTTGTATTGAGTGGGCCGTTTGTTTGTAGCTTTTTTTTTTAATAATTTGCTTTTTATTTCTTCAAGTTACATCTCAATCACAATCCCCTCCCTACTCCCCCCTCCAGTTCCACCCTTCCACCCTCCTCCCCCTCAACCCCCCCATCCTCTTTCCTTCTTTTTTTTTTTTTTTTAGTTTAAGGTATTTATTTTCCCCCCAACAGCTCTCCCTTTCAGTCCAAAAAAATGATTCTTTTTCTTATAACTATAAATACAATACAGAACAACAGAAATAAATAGGCCACGATTATAAGAGTTATATGGCTTAGCATACATTCCCAATGTCCAGTCCATATGTATTTGGCACCTGACTTTAACATTCTACTATCTAACCATCTCCATGAGTTTAAAGTTCTATATCTAACTCAGCTTTCATACTAACTTGCCTCATAATTTTAAAAATATCTTCTTAGATTCAGAACACCCTCTTGATTCCTAAACAACTCAAAATTTAATTATGAGACTCTAGCTATCTATTCTTCAACCACCTCAGAGACCTGAGAGGGATAAATATATCTGATTATATAGGAAGTACAGGGCCTGCAGCTTCCAAAACTAAAAAATGACATACCAGTGGCTGCCTGGACAGTTCCCATTTTCTCTCCATATATTACAGCATCAATCTTCAGCCATTTGGTCCCATTTCTCTGACAGACATTGGTTGTAGAGCAGGAATTATGAAGGACTTACCTACCCTGTCTTGGCAGAGCTAGGCTGTCGACTTATCTGCTTCCAAGTTTTGTCCTTTTTGGACAGAAGTCTGTCTACAGTTGAAGCAAGGGGATTTTCTTGCCAAGAGAATGGCTTACCACCAATTCAATCATCTCCCACTGGAGATTCTTCGATGCTCATCTTCTACTTGGAGTAATATAGGGGGTGCTGTCAGGAGCAGACATGTCTCGATATCAAAAAATCTTAAGTTAAGAAAACATCTTTGAATGCCCTATTCTGCAGATCTCTTGAGGTTTTTGAAGATGCCCTATCTATCTCTCACATTTAGATAAGCAAATATTGCTTGTCTCTTAGCAACTTGATTTCTGAGTAGCTTAGAAAATAACTGTGATAGTCTGTCATCGTAACTAACAAAATGACATTTTTTCATGACTATTAGTTTCCGTTTCTTAGTTATCCTAAACAGTTTATGTCGGTTGGTAGCGAGAGGTCAAAACTTGACATTTCTTTTTTAAGTATTACTACGAACAATACCTTTAAGAAGCGTTACCCTTAATTTTGTATCAATATACACAGATCAATTAGGTCCTTCCAAATCCTATGTGTGTGTCTCTGCATTCTAATGATTGGGATTAGAGACATGTGGTTCCCATCTGAAGGGATTAAAGATGTGTTCCACCACTCCTGGATCTAAGTTTTTCTTTATTTAGAGTTTGTTTTGTATCAGGCTGACCTTGAGCTCTGAGATCTGCCTGTTCCTGTCTCTAGTGTGTTGGGGTTAAGGGTGTACTCTTCTTGAATGATGGGATTACGGGTGTGTACCCTCACTACCCTTTTCCGTGTAACTCTAGAATTTATAAGTCCACTAACACTTTGGTGCTCCTCCCGTCTCTGCTGAAGTTAAAGGCATGGATTAACACCACATTTCTCCTGTATTTTACCTTAGCTCTACGTTTTTTTGACACTTGGAGGTTTATAAAACCAGGTTAAACGGCTGTATCCTTTATTTTATTTACAGTGTTTTTATGTTGTTACCTGCTTTTTTTAATTAATAAATTTATTTGTTTGTTGCTACAGGTTACACCCATATCATATTGTCCTCTTTTCCCCCTTCCCAGCCCCACCCTCCCATGCTCTCCTCCCTGACCCTTCCCTCTTGATCCTCTGGGGTGGAGTGTCCTTGCATAACAGTCTCTCACCACAGATCAGGAGTCATATGAGGGCCAAGAGCCTCTTCATACACCGGGGGCCTACGAGGCAGTACTGCCAGTGAAAGGTGTCTCCTTGCTACGGGGGGGGGGGTACTAAAAAAAAGACCAACAGACACACAAACCCACAAAAACAAAGAACAACAACAAAAAAAAAGAGAGGAAAAAGAAAAAGAAAAAAAAAGGAAAAGGAAAAAGAAAAAGAAATGAAAAAAAAAGTTTATGTCCATGTTCCTTTTGATGTGTTGGTTGTAGTACAAATATCCTGTACGATATAGCTAAAATCCTACTATAAGTGAAGAGATGCCGTGTGCATCCTTCTGAGTCTGGGTTAGCTCACTCAGGATGTGCATCTCTAGATCCATCCATTTGATTGCAAATTGTATGATTTCATTGTTTCTTACAGCTGAGTAATATTCCATTGTATAGATGTACCACAGATTTTTAATCCATTCTTCAGTTGAGGGACATCTGGGTTGTTTCCAGTTTCTAGCTATTACAAATAAGGCAGATATGAACATAGATGAGGAGACTTCCTTATGTCTCTGTGAGGTGTCCTTTGGGTGTATACCCAGAAGTGGTATGGATGGGTCCTGAGGCAAAGTTATTCCAAGGTTTCTAAGATATCTCCAGACAGACCTCCATAGTGGTTGAACAAGCCTGAACTCCCACCAGCAATGGAGTAGGGTTCCCCTTTCTTCACACCCTCGCCAGCATGTGCTGTCATTTGAGCTCTTTATCTTAGCCATTCTAACAGGTGTGAGATGGAATCTCAGGGTCGTCTTGAGTTGCATTTCTCTGATGATTAAGGATGTTGAGCATTTCTTGAGGTGACTCCCGGCCATTAGGGATTCCACTTTTGTGAATTCTCTATTTAGCTCTGTCTCCCATTTTTTGATTTGATTATTAGGTTTCTTGGCATTTAGTTTCTTGAGTTCTTTGTAGATTTTAGATAATAACCCTCTATCAGATGTGGGGTTTGTGAAGATTTGCTCCCAGTCTGTTGGTTGCCGTTTTGTTCTACTGAGTGTGTCTTTTGCCTTACAGAAGCTTTTTAGTTTCATGAGGTCCCATTTATTGATTGTTGATCTCAGGTCCTGAGCTGTTGGTGTTCTGTTCAGGAAGTTGTCAACTGTGCCTATGAGTTCGAGGGTTTCTCCTACTTTTTCTTCTAGTATATTTAGTGTGGCCGGCCTTATCCACTTGGATTTAAGTTTTGTACAAGGTGATAGGTATGGGTCTAATTTCATTCTTTTGCAAGTGGACATCCAGTTGGACCAGCACCATTTTTTGAAGATGCTGTCCTTCTTCCACTGTGCGGTTTTGGCTCCTTTGTCAAAGATTAGTTGGCCATAGGTGTGTGGGTCCATGTTTGGGTCTTCAATTCGATTCCATTGATCCACTGGTCTGTTTCTATACCAGTACCATGCTGTTTTTATTATTATTGCTCTGTAGTACAGCTTGAAATCTGGGATGGTGATACCTCCAGATGCTTTTTTATTGTACTGGATTGATTTAGCTATTCTGGGCTTTTTGTTGTTCCATATGAAATTGAGTAAAGCTTTATCCATGTCTATAAAGAATTGTGTTGGTATTTTGATAGGAATTGCATTAAATCTATATATTGCTTTTGGTAGAATAGCCATTTTTATTATGTTGATCCTACCTATACATGAGCATGGGAGATCTTTCCATCTTCTAAAGGCCTCTTCCATTTCTTTCTTCAGGGGCTTGAAGTTCTTGTTGTATAGGTCCTTTACTTGCTTGGTTAGAGTTACCCCCAGGAAATTTTATATTGTTTGTGGCTATTGTGAAGGGGGTTGTTTCCTTTTTTTCTTTCTCGGTATGCTTGTTTGTTGTATAAAGAAGGGTTTCTGATTTTTTTTCAGTTAATTTTGTATGCAGCCACCTTGCTGAAGTTGTTTATCAGCTGTAAGAGCTCTTTGGTGGAATTTTTGGGGTTGCTTATGTATACTATCATATCATCTGCAAATAGGGATAATTTGAATTCTTCGTTTACAACGTTTATCCCCATGATCTCCTTTAGTTGTCTTATTGCTCTAGCAAGAACTTCAAGTATTATATTGAAGAGATATGGTGAAAGTGGACATCCTTGTCTTGTCCCTGAGTTTAGAGGAAATGCTTCATGTTTCACTCCATTTATTTTGATGTTGGCCACTGGCCTGCTGTATATTGCCTTTATTATTTCTAGGTATGTTCCTTGTATGCCCACTCTCTCCAGAACTTTTAGCATGAAGGGTTGTTGGATTTTGTCAAATGCCTTTTCTGCATCTAGCGAGATTATCATGTGGTTTTTTTCTTTCATCTTGTTTATATGGTGAATTACATTGATAGACTTTCCTATATTGAACCATGCCTGCATTCCTGGGATGAAGCCAATTTAATCATGATGTATGATATTTTTGATGTGTTCTTGAATATGCTTTGCTAGTATTTTGTTAAGTATCTTTGCATCTATGTTCATGAGGGAGATTGGTCTGAAGTTCTCTTTCTTTGTTGGGTCTTTGTGTGGTTTAGGAATCAGAATAACAGTGGCCTCATAGAATGAGTTTGGCAGTGTTCTTTCTGTTTCTATGTGGTGGAAGAGTTTGAAGAGTAATGGTGTTAGTTCCCATTTGAAGGTCCGGTAGAATTCCGTGCTAAAGCCATCTGGCCCTGGGCTTTTTTTTTTGGTTGGGAGAGTATTAATGACTGGTTCTATTTCCTTAGGGGTTATTGGGCTGTTTAATCTGTTAATCTGATTTTGATTTAGTTTCGGTAGGTGGAATTTATCAAGGAAATTGTCCATTTCGCTTAGGTTTTCAAATTTGGTGGAGTATAGATTTTTAAAGTAGGACCCGAATATTTTCTGGATCTCCTCAATGTCTGTTGTTATTTCTCCCTTTTCAATTCTGATTTTGTTGATTTGGGTTCTTTCTCTTTGCCTTTTAGTTAATTTGGCTAGGGGTCTGTCTATTTTGTTGGTTTTCTCAAAGAACCAACTCTTGGTTTCGTTGATTCTTTGTATAGTTCTTTTTGATTCTAAGTTGTTGATTTCAGCCCTAAGTTTGATGATTTCCTGCCTTCTGCTCTTCTTGGGAGTGTTTGTTTCTTTTTTTTCCAATTCACCCAGCTTAGCTGTTAATTCACTAATATGAGCTGTCACTATTTTCTTTTTGAATGCACTTAGTGCTATGAACTTTCCTCGTAGCACAGCTTTCATTGTATCCCATAGGTTTGGGTATGTTGTGTCTTCATTGTCGTTGGATTTTAAGAAGTCTTTGATTTCCTTCTTTATTTCTTCCCTGACCCAGTGGTCATCCAGTAAGGAGCTGTTCAATTTCCATGTGTGTGTAGGCTTTCTGTTGATTCTTTTGTTGTTGAAGATCAGCTTTATTCCGTGGTGGTCTGATAAGATACAAGGTGTTATTTCAATTTTCTTGTATCTATTGAGACTATCTTTGTGTCCAACTATGTGGTCGATTTTGGAGAAGGTTCCGTGGGGTGCTGAGAAAAAGGTGTATTTCTTTGTGTTTGGGTGAAACGTTCTGTAGATATCTGTTAGGTCCATTTGTTTCATGATCTCTGTTAGACTCAATATTTCTCTGGCCTCAGTCTTGATGATCTGTCCATTGTTGTGAGTGGGGTGTTGAAGTCTCCCACTACTAATGTGTTTTGATCGTCGTGCGATTTAAGATTTAAATGTGTTTCTTTTACAAAAGTAGGTGCCTTTGTATTTGGGGCATAGATGTTCAGGATTGAGATTTCCTCTTGAAGAATATTCCCTTTAATGAGTATATAATGCCCTTCTTTGTCTTTTTTCATTAACTTCGGTTGGAAGTCTGTTTTGTTTGATATTAGGATGGCTACTCCAACTTACTTCCTGGGTCTATTTGCTTGGAAAACTTTTTCCCAGCCCTTTACTCTGAGGTAGTGTCTATCTTTGGTAGTGAGATGTGTTTCTTGTATGCAGCAAAAGGACGGATCTTGCTTGTGGATCCACTCTGTAAACCTGTGTCTTTTTATTGGGGAGTTGAGTCCATTGATGTTGATGGATATTAGTGACCTGTGGTTGTTGTTTCCCATTAGTTTGGTATAGGTGATGGTCCTGTATCTCTTTTGGTTTAGTTGCTGAGGGGTTTTCTATTCCCTTTGTTTTCTTGGGTAAATTTTTCTTCTCTGGGATGGAACTTTCCTTCTAGGATTTTCTGTAGGGCTGGGTTTGTAGGGAGATATAGTTTAAATTTGATTTTGTCATGGAATATCTTGTTTTGTCCATCTATGTTGATAGAGAGTTTTCCTGGGTATAGTAGTCTGGCTGGGCACCTATGATCTCTCAGGACTTGTAGGATATCTGTCCAGGCCCTTCTAGCATTTAAAGTTTCTGAGGAGAAGTCAGGTGTGATTCTGATGGGTCTGCCATTTTATGTGACTTGACCTTTTTCTCTTACAGCTTTTAATATTCTTTCTTTGTTCTGTACATTTGGGGTTTCAATTATTATGTGGTGAGAGCAGTTTCTTTTCTGATCTAATCTGTTCGGTGTTCTGAAAGCCTCTAGGATTTTTATTGGCATCTCTTTTTTCAGGTTTGCGAAGTTTTCTTCTATGATTTTGTTGAAGATGTTTCCTGGACCTTGGAGTCGGGAATCTTCTCTTTCCTCTATGCCTATGATTCTTAGGTTCTGCCTTTCATTGAGTCCTTGATTTCTTGGATGTTGTAGGTGAGAGATTTTTTAGCCTTCTCATTTTCTTTGGATGTTGTACTGATTTCTTCCATCGAATCTTCCATGCCTGAGATCCTGTCTTCCATCTCTTGCATCCTATTGTTGATACTCACATCCGTAGTTCCTGTTCTCTTCCCTTGGTTCTCCACTTCCTCTTTTAACTCTGACTGTGTTTTCTTTATTGTTTCTATTTCTATTTTCATGTCTAATATGATATTGTTAGTTTTGTACATTTCCTTCTCCAGCTTACTTATTTTTGTCTGAAAAATTTTCATTGCTTTGTCCTTTTCCTGTTCAAGCTCTGTCACCTTGGCTTGGAGTTCTTTAATGGTGTTGTTCATAGTTTTGACTTGTAAAATTGTGGCTTCTTTGAATTCCTTCATAGATTAAGTTCTTCTTGCAGGGACTCTATCACTTTCCTTAATGCAGAATTGTCATCGTTTTCATGTGTTACTGTTGGTGTGAGGTCATCCGAATTGGATGAGCTAGGAATATTCTGCTTTGTTGGAGTCATATTTCCTTGATTTCTATTTTTTTCTTGGACCTTTGGCCATGTGGGTGTGTTTAGCTGTCTGTTCTTGTCGTTTTCTGTGCTTGGATCCACAGGGGATGCTTTGGTGAAGGAGTCGAATTGCTTGGCTATCTGTTGTTGCTTACACGGGGATCTCAGGTTCACTGTGGTTTTAATATCATGAAGCGCTGTGAGCTGGTGCAGCCTATTCCCAGGTAGTGAGTAATGGTCCAGGATTGTTTCACTGCTCCCACTTCAGACTTCTCTATGTTGCATACCGAGTGATCAGCCTGTAATGGTTCTGATGGTATGGACCTGTTTGCACAGGCACAGATTTTGTGGGCTTTGTTTGTCATCATGGAGGCTGACAGGGCCCGGCTCCACACCTAATATGTCTGGGTTTACCAGAATACAGCTATGGTCCCCTGGCTTCTGGTTTCCCACTAGGCTTCTCCGCCACAGGCCTAGCCCATTCCCTCCCTATCTGCTCCACCATGGGTGGGCAGAGCTTTTGCCCCTCCTGCCGCCTGAGCTAGCCTCCCTCCCTAGCTGCTTAGCCATGGGTTCTTGGGGCTTTGGCCCCTCCCACTGTCTGAGCAGGCCTCCTTCCCTAGCTGCTTTGCCGTGGGTGCGTGGGGCTTTGGCCCCTCCCGCAGCCTGAGCCGGCCTCACTCCCTAGCTGCTTTGCCGTGGTTGTGCCGGGCTTCAGCCCCGCCCGCTTCCACCCGCTTCCCACCCCTACTCCTCTGCCCGCCAGCCTTCCGCTCTGGCATGAGCGGCTGCGGATCACCCGCCGAGCGCCCTGTTTCTTCCTTGTTAAGACTTCAACTATTCTGCAAAGTTTCCTAAATAGTTATAAGGTCCTCCTGAAGTGTGGGAAGCCCAGTAGGCTAGTGGGTGATCGCCATGTGGCCTTTGATTCTGCCTGCTGTGTGTTGGGATCGATCTTACCAGGTGCCTCTCCAAATGGGAGTTCCCCAATTCAGGATTTAGTGGTTTCCATGTCTGCGAGAGATGGAGGGAGAGCCTTGCCCTGGGACTTTTAACAGTCCCTTGGTAGCTGTGAGTGTTCCCAGGGGGGCCAGACCCTCCAGTTTTTGCACAGTGTCCAACAACTCTGTGTTTTCTATGGCTCTTCTATCCCACATTCAAAATATGTCCGTGCAGTTCGCTGCCATCTTGGCCCCCCCGATACTTTTTTTATAGTTTGCATTTCTTAATTATCCTAAACAGTTTATGACAATTAGTAGTAGTAAAATGTGATGAAACATCACATTTCATTTTTTTCTTTACCTCCTAACCCTTCAATCCCATTTCCCTGGGGTGGGGTGTCCTTATATAACAGTCCCTCATCTCAGTTGAGGTCGTATGAGGGCCAAGAGCCTCTTCATTCATTGGGGTTCCACAAAGTAGTACCATCAGTGAAAAGTGTCTCGTTGCCCGGGAGACAGAACTACTAAACAAACAAACCAATAAGCATACAATAGATAAAAAAGACTAAGAAATAGAAAAAAATATAAACTAATATATAAAAAAAATAAAGAATAAGAATTAAAAATAAGAAGTCTATGTCCAAGTTCCCTTTGGTGTGTTAGTTGTAGTATCGATACCTTCTACTATATAGCTAAAATCCTACTATAAGTGAATAGATGCCATATGTGTCCTTCTGAGTCTGGGTTAGTTCACTAAGGTGAGCTTTTCCAGTTCCATCCATTTGGCTGAAATTGTGTAATTTCATTGTTCCTGATAGCTGAATAATATTCCATTGTATAGATGTACCACAGTTTTTTGACCCATTCTTCGGATGAGGGACACATGGGTTGTTTCCAGTTTCTAGCTATTACAAATAAGGCTGCTATAAACATAGATGAGGAAACTTCCTTATGATTCCGTGAAGAAGCATTTTGGTGTATACCCAGAAGTGGTATGGCTGGGTCCTGAGGCAGAGCTATTCCAAGTTTTCTAAGATAACACCAGACTGACCTCCATAGTGGTTGCACAAGAATGCATTCCCACCAGTAATGGAGTAGGGTACCCCTTTCTCCACACCCTTGCCAGCATGTGCTGTCATTTGAATTTCTGATCTTATCCATTAAATCTTCTTGAGTTGCATTTCTCTGATGATTAAGGATGTTGAGCATTTCTTCAAGTGTCTCTCAGCCATTAGGGATTCTTCCTTTATGAATTCTCTATTTAGCACTGTCCCCCATTTTTTGATTGGATTATTTGGTTTCTTGGCATTTAATTTCTTAAGTTTTTTGTAGATTTTGGATATTAGCCCTCTGTCAGATGTGGGGTTGGTGAAGATTTTCTCCCAGTCTGTAGGCTGCTGTTTTGTTCGAATGACAGGTTCCTTTGCCTAACAGAAGCTTTTCAGTTTCATGAGGTACCATTTATTGATTGTTGATCTCAAGTCCTGAGCTGTTGGTATTTTGTTCAGGAAGTTGTTGCCTGTGCCAATTAGTTCGAGGGTTTCTCCCACTTTTTCTTCTAGTAGATTTAGTGTGACCGGCCTTATGTTAAGGTCTTTGATCCACTTGGACTTAAGTTCTGTACAAGGTGATAAGTATGGGTCTAACTTCATTCTCTTACAAATGGACATCCAGTTGGAACAGTACCATTTGTTGAAGATGCTGTCCTTCTTCCATTGTGCCGTTTTGGTTTCTTTGTCAAAAATTATGTGGCCATAAGTGTGTGGGTCTATTTCTGGATTTTCACTTCGATTCCATTGATCTACTGGTCTGTTTCTATACCAATGCCATGCTGTTTTTACAACTATTGCTCTGTAATACAGCTTCAAATTTGGGATGGTAATAGCTCCAGATGTTTTTTTATTGTACAGGATTGATTTAGCTATTCTGGGCTTTTTGTTGTTCCGTATGAAATTGAGGCTAGCTTTTTCCAAGACTATAAACAATTGTGTTGGTATTTTGATAGGAATTGCATTGAATCTATATATTGCTTTTGGTAGGATGGCCATTTTTATTATGTTGATCCTACCTATCCATGAGCATGGGAGATCTTTCCATCTTCTAAAGGCCTCTTCCATTTCTTTCTTCAAGGGCTTGAAATTCTTGTTGTACAGGTCCTTTACTTGCTTGGTTAGAGTTAACCCCAGGTATTTTATGTTGTTTGCAGCTATTGTCAAGGGGGTTGTTTCACTTATTTCTTCCTCAACCCATTTGTTTGTTGTATAAGGAAGAGCTTCTGGTTTTTTTGAATTAATTTTGTATCCAGCCACTTTGCTGAAGGTGTTTATCAGCTGTAAGAGTTCTGTTTCTATTTCCTTATGGGTTATAGGGCTGTTTAATCTGTTTATCTGATCTTGATTTAGCTTCTGTAGGTGGAATCTATCAAGAGAATTGTCCATTTCACTTAAGTTTTCAAATTTGGTGGAGTATAGATTTTTAAAGTAGGAAACAAATATTCTCTGGATTTCCTCAATGTCTGTTGTTTTTTCTCCCTTTTCATTTCTGATTTTGTTGATTTTGCTTTCTCTCTCTGTCTTTTAGTTAATTTGGCGATGGGTCTGTCTATTTTGTTGATGTTCTCGAAGAACCAACTCTTGGTTTCATTGATTCTTTGTATAGTTCTTTTTGTTTATAAGTTGTTGATTTCAGCCTTAAGTTTGATGATCTCCTGCCTTCTCCTCCTCTTTGGAGTGTTTGCTTCTTTTTATTCCAATTCACCCACTTTAACTGTTAATTCTCTAATATGAGCTGTCACAACTTTCTTTTTGAAGGCACTTAGTGCTATGAACTTTCCTCGTAGCACAGATTTCTTTGTGTCCCATGGGTTTGGGTATGTTGTGTCTTCATTCTCGTTGGATTTTAAGAAGTCTTTGATTTCCTTCTTTATTTCTTTCCTGACCCAGTGGTCCTCTAGTAAAGAGTTGTTCAATTTCCATGTGAGTGTAGACTTTCTGTTGATTCCTTTGCTATTGAAGTCCAGCTTTATTCCCTGGTGGTCTGATAAGATACAAGGGGTTATTTCAATATTCTTGTATCTGTTGAGGCTATGTTTGTGTCCAGCTATATGGTCGATTTTGGAGAAGGTTCCGTGAGGTGCTGAGAAGAAGGTGTATTCTTTTGTGTTTGGGTGAAACGTTCTGTAGATATCTGTTAGGTCCATTTGTTTCATGATCTCTGTTAGACTCAATATTTCTCTGTTTGGCTTCTGTCTTGATGATCTGTCCATAGTTGTGAGTGGGGTGTTGAAGTCTGCCACTATTAAAGTGTTTCAATCCATGTGCAACTTAAGTTTTAGAAGCGTTTCTTTTATAAATGTAGGTGCCTTTGTATTTGGGGCATAGATGTTCAATATTGAGATGACCTGTTGGCGGATATTTCCTTTAATGAGTATGTAATGACCTTCTCTGTCTTTTTTTTATTAACTTCAATTGGAAGTCTGTTTTGTTTGATATTAGGGTGGCTACTCCAGGTTGCTTCCTGGGTCCATTTGCTTGGAAAACCTTTTCCCAGCCCTTTACTCTGAGGTAGTGTTTATCTTCAATAGTGAGGTGTGTTTCTTGTATACAGCAAAAAGATGCGTCTTGTATACGGATCCAGTCTGTAAGTCTGTGTCTTTTTATTGGTGATTTGAGTCCATTGATGTTGGATTTGAATTTGATTTTGTCATGGAATATCTTGTTTTCTCCTTATGTTGATAGAGAGTTTTGCTGGATATAGTAGTATGGTTGGGCACCTATGTTCTCTCAGGGCTTGTAGGACATCTGTCCAGGCCCCTCTAGCTTTTAAAGTTTCTGAGGAGAAGTCAGGTGTGATTCTGATGGGTCTGCCATTGTATGTGACTTGGCCTTTTTCTCTTACAGCTTTTAATATCCTTTCTTTGTACTCTACATTTGGAGTCTCTATTATTATGTGGTGAGAGGAGTTTCTTTTCTGATCTAATCTGTTTGGTGTTCCATAAGCTTCTTGGATTTTTACTGGCATCTCTTTCTTTAGGTTTGGTAAGTTTTCGTCTATGATTTTGTTGAAGATATTTCCTGGACCATGGAGTCGAGCGTCTTCTCTTTCCTCTATGCCTATAATTCTTAGGTTCCATCTTTTCATTAAATCCTTGCTTTCTTGGATGTTATGGGTGAGAGATTTTTTAGCTTTCTAATTTTCTTTGGATGTTGTACTGATTTCTTCCATCAAATCTTCCATGCCTGAGATCCTGTCTTCCATCTCTTGCATCCTATTTTTCATACTCACATCCGTAGTTCTTGTTCTCTTCTCTTGATTCTCCATTTCCTCTTTTAACTCTGACTGTGTTTTCTTTATTGTTTCCATTTCTATTTTCATGTGTTGAATGGTAGTGTTCGTTTTGTACATTTCCTTCTCCAGTTTGCTTGTTTTTGTCTGGAGATCTTTCATTGCTTTTCCTTTTCCTGTTCAAGCTGGGTCATCTTGGCTTGAGCTCTTTAATGATGTTATTCATTGTTTTGACTTGTAAGATTGTGGCTTCTTTGAATTCCTTCATAGTTTTAAGTTCTTCTTGAAGGGACTTTATCACTTTCCATAATGTAGAATTGTCATCGTTTTCATGTGTTTCAGTTGTGGTGAGGTGGTTCGGGCTGGACGGGATAGCATTGCTTTCTTTTGTTGGAGACATGGAGACATTTTGCTCTGTTTTTTTTTTTTTTTGTCTGGGGCCTCTGGCCATGTGGAATTTGCTGTCTTCTGGACTTGGGTCCAAAGGGGGCCCCTTGGTGTAGGATTCGAGTTGCCTTGCTCCACCCCTATAAGGTGAGTCATTCAGTCCCGCCTCCCAGGTGGGGTCCTAATTAATTCAGGTGGCAGAGCTGTTTACAAGTAAGCTCTGATTCCCCACCAGAAGGGCCTCTACTAGTACATAAGACCGATATACAACCGTTTCAAATATCTCGCAGTTTGCCCGGGGTTGGGTCCTGTGGCGGGTAAGTCTGTAGTTCAGCTGCAGTAGCCTTGCTGCTCCTGCAGCTTGGAACCTGGCCAGTGACATCACAGACTGTGATCTGTGGTCTGAAGGCACTTTGCAGCGGATCTCCTGCTCACTTCCAAGGGTCGCAACCTTTTGCTAGATAATTGGATTGTCTGTGTGAGACCTGGGAGTGCCCAGCAGGGTGGGGATTATCTCTGTGTGTTTTCTGAATGTGGGGGCTGGGTATTAGGTTGGAACTTACCAGGGGTCTCCCCTTTTGGGGGGGATGGGTTATCCCGATTCCCGGGTCCAGAGGCTTCCTAGCGTGTCCTAGATTTGGAAGGGGCGTCCTGCCCAGGCATCTTCTATGGTCCCTGTAGCTGGGTGACATTTAGAAGGGGTCGTGCCTTTGTACAGCGTCCTGGAACACTTGCCACCTTGTGATTGTTTACCCCGAAGTCAAAATACGTCCGCGCCGGCCGCCGCCATCTTGGATCCCCCGGTGATACTTTTTTATAGTACAGGATTGATTTAGCTATTCTGGGTTTTTTTGTTATTCCATATGTAGTTGAGAATTGCCCTTTCCAGGTCTACAAAGTATTGTGTTGGCATTTTGATAATAATTGCATTGAATCTGCATATTGCTTTTGGTAGGATACCCGTTTTTATTATGTTGATCCTAATATCCATGAGAATGGGAGATCTTTACATCTTCTGATGGCCTCTTCAGTTTCTTTCTTCAAGGACTTGAAGTTCTTGTCATACAGGTCTTTCACTTGTTTGGTTAGCGTTAGCCTCAGGTATTTTATATTGTTTGTGGCTATTGTGAAGGGTGTTGTTTCCCTAATTTCTTACTCAGCCATTGTTGTATAAAGAAGGGCTTGTGAATTCTTTGAAATAATTTTATATCCAGTCACCATGCTGAAGGTGTTTATCAGCTGTAAGAGTTCTCTGGAAGAATTTTTGGGGTCACTTATGTGTACTATTATATCATTTGCAAATAGGGATAATTTGACTTCTTTGTTTCTAATTTGTATCCCCTTGATCTCCTTTAGCTGTCTTATTGCTCTAGCAAGAACTTCAAGTACTACCAACCCCATATCTGACAGAGGACTAATATCCAAAATTCACAAAGAACCTAAGAAATTAAATGCCAACAAACCAAATAATCCAAACAAAAATGGGGAACAGAGTTAAACAGAGAATTCACAAAGGAGGAATCCCTAATGGCTGATGGACCCTTGAAGAGGCCATCAGAAGATGGAAAGATCTCCCATGCTCATAGATAGGTAGGATCAACATAATAAAAATGGATATCCTACCAAAAGCAATATACATATTCAATGAAATTCCTATCAAAATACCAATGCAAATCTTTATAGACCTGGAAAAAGCTATTCTCAATTTCATATGGAACAACAAAAAACCCAGAATAAAAAGACATCTGGAGGTATCACCATCCCAGATTTCAAGCTCTAATACACAGCAATAGTAATAAAAACAGCATGGTACTGGTATAGAAACAGACCAGTGGATCAATGGAAATGAATTGAAGACCCAGAAATGAACCCACACACCTATGGTCACCTAATTTTTGACAAAGAAGCCAAAACTGCACAATGGAAGAAGGACAGCATCTTCAACAAATGGTGCTGGTCCAACTGGATGTCCACAGGTAAAAGAATGAAATTAGACCCATGCTTATCTCCTTGTACAAAACATATGTCCAAGTGGATCAAACACCTTAACATGAGGCTGGACACACTAAATCTACTAAAAGAGAAGGTTGGAAAAACCCTCAAACTCATTGGCACAGGTGACAACCTCCATGAACAGAACACCAACAGCTCAGGACCTGAGACCAACAATGAATAAATGGGACCTCATGAAACTGAAAAGATTCTCTATGGCAAAAGACACTGTCATTCAAACAAAATGACTGCCTACAGATTGGGAAAAAATTTTCACCAACCCCACATATGAAAGAGGGCTAATGTCCAAAATTTACAAAGATCACAAGAAATTAAATGCCAAGAAACCAAATAATCCAATCACAAAATAGGGAAAAGAGCTAAACACAGAATTCACAAAGGAGGAGTCCCTAATGGCTGAGAGACACATGAAGAAATGCTCAGCATCCTTAATCATAAGAGAAATGCAAATCAACACGACTATTAGATTCCATCTCACACCTGTCAGAAAGGCTAAGATCAAAAGCTCATATGACAGCACATTATGGTGAGGGTGTGGAGAAAGGGGAACCCTCCTCCATTGCTGGTGGGAGTGCAGGCTTCTGCAACCACTATGGAGGTCAGTCTGACGATATCTTAGAAAACTTGGAATAGCTCTGCCTCGGGACCCACTTCTGAGAATACACCCAAATGACTCCTCTTCGAATCACAAGGAAGTTGCCTCACCTATGTTGTAGCATCCTTATTTGCAATAGCTAGAAACTGGAAAAAACTCAGATGTCCCTCAACCGAAGAATGAATTAAAAAACTGTGGTATATCTACACAATCAATACTAATCAGCTATCAGAAACAATGAAATCATGCAATTTGGAGCCAAATGGATGGAACAGAGAAGCTCATCCTGAATAAGCTAACCCAGACTCAGAAGGATGCACATGGCATCTATTCACTTGTATTCAGATTTTAGCCATATAGTACAGGATATCTATAGTACAACCAATGCACCAAATGGAACATGGATATAGACTTTTTTTTCCTGTCAATGGGACACTATTCCTTAGTGGTTCTGCCTTGTAAGTCCCCAGTGTATGAGGAGGCTCTTGGCCCTCATATGTCAGCTGAACTTGGGCAAGGGACTGTTATGTAGGGACACTCCACTCCAGAGGAGTGGCATGGAAGAGTTAGGGTTAGAGGGTGGGAGGGCATGACTGGGAGGGGTGGAAAGAGGACACTGTGATGGAGGTAACCTGAAGCAGTAAATAAATGAATTTTTTTTAAAAAAATGTGGAACAGAGCTAAACAGAGAATTCACAAAGGAGGAATCCCTAATGTCTGAGAGACACTTGAAAAAATGCTCAGCATCCTTAATCATCAGAGAAATGAAACTCAAGATGATTCTGAGATTCCATCTAACACCTGTCAGAATGGCTAATATCAAAAGCTCAAATGACAGCACATGGTGACGAAGTTGTGGAGAAAGGGGAACTCTCCTCCATTGCTGGTGGGAGTGCAGGCTTGTGCAACTACTGTGGAGGTCAGTCTGGCGATATCTTAGAAAACTTGGAATAGTTTTGCCTCAGGACCCAGCCATACCACTTCTGGGTATACATCCAAATTAATCCTCACCAAATCACAAGGAAGTTTCCTCATCCATGTTAGTAGCAGCCTTATTTGTAATAGCTAAAAACTGGAAACAACCCAGATGTTCCTCAACCAAAGAATGGATTAAAAAATTGTGGTATATCTACATAATGGAATACTACTCAGCTATCAGAAACAATGAAATCATTCAATTTGCAGCCAAATGGATGGAACTAGAGAAGCTCATCCTGAGTGAGCTACCCCAGACTCAGAAGGATGCACATGGCATCTATTCATTTGTAGTCAGATTTTAGCCATATAGTACAGGATATCTATACTACAACCAATGCACCAAGCAGAACATGGACATAGACTTTTTTCCCTGTCAATGAGACACTTTTCCCTAGTGGTGCTACCTTGTGTTTGAGAAGGCTCTTGGCCCTCATATGACTGCTGAACTGGGGTGGGGGACTGTTATGTAGGGACACCTCACTCCAGAGGAGTGGGATGGAAGGGTTAGGGGGTAGAGGGTGGGAGGTTGTGACTGGGAGGAGTAGAAAAAGGACACTGTGATGGAGATGTAACCTGAAGCAATAAATAAATATTTTAAAAAAGAAATCTCTGAAGACAAAAATTTTAGAATATACCAGAAGATTGAATGATCTCCCATGCTCATTGAATCTTAGGATTAACATAGTAATATTGGCCCTGTTACCAAAAGCAATTTACAGATTCAATGATATTCCTGTCAAAATTGAAACAATACTTTACAAACCTGGAAAGAACAATTCTCAACTTTATATGAAAAAAATAAAACCCAGGATAGTAAAAACAGTCTTGTACAATAAAAGAATCTCTTGAGGTATTATCGTCCCTGATGTCAAGCTTTACTACAAAACAATAGTAATAGAAACCACATGATATTGGCATAAAAACAGGTTGACCAATGAAATCAAATTAAAGATCCAGAAATAAACCCAACATGTAATCAACAGAACTAGAATTCAATTTAATTCTTTGTTATGGATGTCAGAAGAATGCATTACTTGTATGCCTTCCAAACTACTGAATTTTGGTGTAGAGACATAGTCTAAGCAATGGTCTCTGAAATTGACTCAATAAATATGTGTAATTAATATGATATCTTGAAACATAAAGTAAGACAAAACAACTTAATACAAGCAATTTCCCACTGTGTACAACTGAAAATGGCCTTACCTTCCTGACTTATATTTTGAATCAGCAGGTTATACATAAAAGAAATGATGCATATAAAATTAAGTTGAGTAATGTGATTGTAATTGAAATGTAGAATGTTCATCAATAGACACTATATCATACTGCTTCTCACTGCAGTGATAATTCATAAAGTTTCAAGCTGAGAATTGGAAATGTGTTTCCTTTAAAGTATGTTATCATATTACAATTATTATATTTGGAGACTTTTGAACAAGCATATATAACTAGCATAACATGAGTAGAGTTTATTAAGTACTTCCAGTGTTGAGATCTGTCTAGTGTAGATGAGTAGAGATCAACATAGCATTCAGCAGACTAGTGTTTTGGAGCAGACCTAGAACTATAGTGAAATAATGAAAATAAAACAAGAATTAGGAAGCAAGATAATCAAAAGAACATTTTCCATATCTAACAAACTATAAATCTAGCCACAATATACCTGTACATTGTTTTAAACAAAGGATTCTTTTTCAGTTTTCAGATGAGCTTTGTGCTACATGATAGTGACCTCCAGATAAAACATACTCGTTGGAGAAATTTAAAGTTTGTCCGTCACCAGAGTACAGAGGGCCCCTGGGGTGTAATGATAATTTGTCATTCCCCAGTTCATTAAAGTGAAACATCTGAAATATATTACACTGTATTACTCAATGGTTGGCTTTTATTAATAATAGTTGTATTTTTCGATCTTATGATTCAGCTGCTTTTTTATGTATTCATGGAGTACACTGTAGTTCTAAGGCAGCAATATAATGATTAATGAACAAATTAATTAAAGCATGCAATGTTGTATTAATAAGAATTTGTATCCAATGTGATTTCATAGAAATAATTATTGAACTGTAATAGCCTGAATTTTGTTTCCTTTCTGTATATAATTGGAATCTTCTGTTCACACTTCCTAATCTTGTAATGAAAAGGCTAACTTCTTATCTTTTCTTCTTTTCTTACTCCAGACACATAAACAATTGAAATTTAATCAATGAGAAAGACACAATGATTTCATATGTATTTAGCTCACTATGAGAGTAATGACCACATATACACTTCCAAATTAAATAAATAAAAAAACATTTTCTCTTTCTCATCAACTTTGTATATGTTAAATTTATTGAGCCATATATTATACCATAAACTCTATAGAATAATCAAATACTTTGGATTTTATAGTCTTTGGATCCTATAAATAAGATACACTTAAATGAAAAATGTGATAAATTACAAAAATAAAGTTTTTCCTTAGCATTTCTTGGGAAATAAACTCTAAAAATAAGTGGTAATAACCTTCATAGAGCCTACTTCTAATGTGTTTCCCTTCTAGGGACAAAGGTGTTTAGGACCACAGTAACACTCTAGTGAAACCTCAATAATTTAGTCTGATCACGTGAAGGAATTTTGAATATAAAAGTATTTTGTTACTGTATTAAACTATCCAGAAAACAATCATAACAACACAATTCTATTAATTATTCCTTATTTATATCCATTGGCATACACATGGCATAGAGATCTAGTAGTATAAGAGGATAACTATCCTACAACCCACACACCCAAATAGATGGGAACCTAGCATATCTATCCTAGGAAAAATCCTACCCACCAGTGTGTCATGGAATCTGCTGCAGGTTAGTGGAGCACCACACCCTGCATGGTGTGCCTTATCAAGCTCCAGTACAAGTGGAAGCTCTTGGCCCTCACATGACGCAAGATCTGAGGGAATATCATATGTGAGGGCCCACCTCATCTGAGGAGGAGAGTACCAAGTAGAGGAACAAGGAGGGAGGGAGGGAGGGAAGGAGGGAGGGAAGGAGTAAGGGAGGGAAGGACAGAGGAAAGGAGGGGCCAGGAGGGGAGGAGGGAGGAAACTATGTTCTAGAAGTAAATAATACTTTTTTAAGAAAAGAGTTAATAAGCTTAAAAATATAATAAAAATAAAATATAAAATTTTCAAACTATAATTTACCAAAGGTATAATTGCCTTACTGGCATCAAAGGAAAATGGCCTTAATTTCAGAGTAGAATGTTAGACTGCAGGTGGCCACAGAGATTACACAAACTTGATAGCACCTTAAAAGTTCTTTTTTTTGTAAAGGTATAGGCTATTTCCATGGTTTGGAATTAAAAAGCAGGTAACAGGTTTAAAACACTGTAAATAAATTAAAGGTGACAGCTATTCAACCTAGTTTTACAAACCTCCAAGAGATGAAAAAACTTAGAGCTAAGGTAAAATAATGCATGGTGTTAGCCTATGCCTTTACCTCCAGCAGAGACAGGAGGATCACTATAGAGTTAGTTGTCTTATAAATTCTAGAGTTACAAGAAACTGGGTAGAGATGGTGCACACCTTTATTCCCATCATTGGAGAAGAATACACCCTTAATCCCAACACACTAGAGACAGAAACAGGCAGATCTCAGAGCTCAAGGTCAGCCTGACACAAAACAAGCTCTAAACACAGAAAAACTTTGATCCAGGGGTGGAGGAGCACATCGTTAATCCCATCAGTTGAGAACCACATGTCTTTGATCCCAAAACTTAGAATGCAGAGACAGGCACATAGGATTTGGAAGGATTTAAGTTTAAAAGCTACTTACAAAAGACAGGCTACAATTCAAACAAATTGTCCTTAGAGATCTCAAAATATATACACTAAAGGTCTGTTTAGCACCAAAATATCAAAATAATTTCTTCTAAAATCCGGATTGAAAGGCAATACTTTATATATTGTCAAAAAATCAAATTTGCTCCAGGAAAAATATTACCTGACCCCCCCCCAAAAAAAAAGTTAATTGTCCCAGAGTTAGGATTAGGGCAGGGCTCTCTTCTTACCTTTCCAGGAGATTTAAAGCATCCATTCAAGGAATCCAAGGACAACTGGACAAGGGAAACCTCAGCAGAAAACAGATCAGACAACAAAGAAGAGGAGTGACCCAGATGATCCAGCCTTGCAGACTTCCTCAATAGCAGATTCCTCAAAAGTCTACAACCACAACAACTCAAAATTGCTAAAATCGTTCGGCTCCACAGACTGCTCCAGCCAGAACTTCAGTAAAGCTCTGAAGATCAGCTTCTGTCTATGAACTTCTTAGGACATCTAAATAGCTGAGCACAAAAGGACTGAACATCAAATGATTCTATTAACATTTTTAATCATTTTTCCATTCTTATTTAGGCCCCAAACAGGTTTACTACATCCCAAATCAGCAGGAAGTCATTTTAAGAGAACAATGTTCTATCCCCAGAAGGTGGGGTGGGTTCCCCCCCCCCTTGGTTATTTGATGGATAATAGAAAATTTTGTTATTTAGGGGAAAAGACTACAAGCTGTTAAATGGTCTTGTTAAATGGGTTTCAGAGGTTAGACCCAGGGATTTCTCTCTTTTTCTTTTCTGTATCCTTCTTTCTCTCCTATGTAGGAGTGAACAGACTTGAGAAAAATGGGACATAGACATAGTATAGGAAAGATCAAGAAAAAAGGACAGATTATTGAATATGGCCTTATACCCTGGTATACTGATACAAAATTAAAATTATATTTGGCTAAATTGGTATTGATCTTTGTATATTGATACAAAATTAAGATTATATTTAGCGACATTGGTATTGATCTTTGTATGTTGATAAAAAATTAAGGGTAATGCTTCTTAAAGGTATTGTTCCCAGTAATGCTTAAAAATTAAATGTAAAGTTTTTGCCTCTTGCTACCAACCGTCATAAAGTGTTGAGGATAATTAAGAAATGGAAACTAATAGTCATGCAGACGTGTCATTTTGTTAGTTACTATGACAGTCTATCACAGTTATTTTCTAAGCTACTCAGAAATCAAAGAGATAGCTAGGGCATCTTCAAAAACCTCAAGATATCTGCAGAATATGGCATTCAAAGATGTTTTCTTTTTTTTTATCAAAAAAAAAAATCTTGATTTAAGATGCCCTAACCCTCTCTTGTATTTAGATAAGCAAATGTTGCTTGTCTCTTAGCAACTTGATTACTGGGTAGTTTAGATGTTTTCTTAACTTAAGATTTTTTGATATCGAGACATGTCAGCTCCTGACAGCACCCCCAGTCTACTCCAAGTAGAAGATGAGCATCGAAGAATCTCCAGTGGGAGATGACTGAATTGGTGGTAAGCCTTTCTCTTGGCAAGAAAAACCCCTTGCTTCAACTGTAGACAGACTTCTGTCCAAAAAGGACAAAACTTGGAAGCAGGTAAGTCGACAGCCTAGCTCTGCCAAGACAGTGTAGGTAAGTCCTTCATAATTCCTGCTCTATAGTCAATGTCTGTCAGAGAAACAGGGCCAAAATGACTAAAGATTGATGCTATAATGTATGGAGAGAAAATGGGAACTGTCCAGGCAGCCACTGGTATGTCATTTCTTAGCTTTGGAAGCTGCAGGCCCTGCACTTCCTATATAATCAGATATATTTATCCCTCTCAGGTCTCTGAGGTGGTTGAAGAATAGATAGCTAGAGTCTCATAGTTAAATTTTGAGTTGTTTAGGAATCAAGAGGGTGTTCTGGATCTAAGAAGATATTTTTAAATTGTGAGGCAAGTTAGTATGAAAGCTGAGTCAGATATAGAACTTTAAACTCATGGAGATGGTTAGATAGTAGAATGTTAAAGTCAGGTACCAAATACATATGGACTGGACATTGGGAATGTATGCTAAGCCATATAACTCTCATAATTGTGGCCTCTTTATTTCTGTTGTTTTGTATTGTATCTATAGTTATAAGAAAAAGAACCATTTGTTGGACTGAAAGGGAGAGCTCTTGGGGGGAAAAAGAAATACCTTAATCAAAAAAAAGGGTAGACGATGGGGGGGTTGAGGGAGAGGAGGGTGGAAGGGTGGGACTGGAGGGGGGAGTAGGGAGGGTATTGTGATTGAGATGTAACTTGAAGAAATAAAAAATAAATTATTTAAAAAAAACAAAAAAGACCTCTTTATGTAAGTCATTATCAAATAAGTATGTAAAATTTTGTTTCATAAATATTTTCCTTCTTTCCTCCTGTCCTCTTTTATCTCCACCCTTTCTCTTACTTTTTTTTTTATTTTTCTTTCAGTCCCCTCTCTTCATACACTTTTACAGATATATTCAATGTGTTAAAAAAATCATGAAGAGAATGAGAGTGGTTTGCATTGGTAATATCAAAAGACTGAAAAACACTTCAAAATTTTATCATACAAGCAATGATCAACACTTTTAACTCACACTATGGATTTATTCACTGCAAGGAAAAGAAATAAAGTAGCACCTTTCATGAATGAATATGGAACTATCCACAAAACATTAGAAAGAACAAAAGTATAGGAAATCAACACTAGGTTCAATGAGCTCTTGTGCTCTTTGTGAAGAAACTGGCAAGGTAGATGTTTGACTGATCGAGAAAAAATGAAAACAGTTTTCCTTAGCAATCTTTTTTTATGATTTAATGAGGTAATTCTGAAAATATACTTCATATATCCAAATAGTACATGGAGGAAAGTTAAGGGAGAGTCCCTACTTCTACTTTCTGACTGAACAATTGGGTTCACATTAGTTTCATGAATTTCCTGTCTGCTCCAAACCGTGATAAGCCCTCAGGCTTTCCATTTACTAGTGGTCATTTAGCAAAATTTCAAACATTTTTCCTAGTAGGATCAAAATAATATTTTTTATTTCTTTCTTGGGCATTAGATTTTTAGTATGGCAGTTGAAATTTCTGTGCACTCTTTTTCTCATCTCCTTTCCCTTAGTAGCTATTCATCCTATCAATCATTTCATATCCAGTAAACTTCATTTTGAAGTACACTAACAAAATTATGTTACGTCATTCTATATGTTAGTTACATGGATATTAGAGTTATATGTTTCAATTTAAGTAAATTAGTCCATAACTTTTGACATTTTAACACATATAAAAATACTCAAAATTCTTAAATCGTCATTTCATAATCTTGTCATCCTGTATTTTAAAAATTCTTGGTGTAATTCGTAGTGAAGGTGCCCCTGTCATCTGCAGAACCGAGTGATTTGTGGATAATACTTTCAAAATTGGATGCATCCTACTTTCTTATTTGAATCTCTAAAGTCTTCTTGTTTCTTGAGTTCATGGTGTATTTAATTATTTAAAAAGCTTATAAGCTATACTTAATCAAGGCCATGAACTTGATTTCTATCAAAAAATATAAATCACAGACTTGTTAAAGACTCATGAGCAATAAAATACCATGTATTGGGAAGAGTAACATATTAAGTATTGGTAGGGAGAATGTGTCTCTTCAAAACTCAGTTGCTTCCATGTAACAATACTAAGAATGTTATATGAATTTTTCTTCAGAAATATTAACAAATGTTTGTTTATCTCAGAGAGGGCATTGAAGACACAACAAAGAAATGAGTCTTCCTCCAAAATATCTTAGTGAACCATTGAGTTAATTGGGGTTATTTGAAGGGCTGTGAAAAAAGGATTACTCACTGTAGTATGGATTTGTGTCACTGAAAACCTCTCCACAGAATATGTTCTCTTATAAAGATTACATCCCTGGAGCTAACTCCATGATGTCAAGGGAACTAAACTAGTCAGAAGAGTCTCTGGTCTCTGTTATTTTGACTCTTTGCAAGAAATTGGGAGGAGCATGGCTAATTTTGTAACTTTCAGAAGCTTTATGAGCAATTTAAGTTGTGTTTTCTTCTCCAGTCTTGTGAGTATCCCTCTCATTCTAACTAGATTATGCCTCTGTTAATTTGGAGGACATAGTTGTGTAACACTACATCTCTTCTTTTAGTTCTTTCATTCTTGCTACTTACATACATCCTACTTCAGTTCTTATATTCATCCTACTTACATTTATCCTGCTATGATGTCCCCTTCTACCTTTAAAGGGATGATAAAGGTTTCTGATTGTTTTCATAATTTTATTTTGTATATAGCAGACTATTGGGCCACTATACTACAGTAAATGTGACTTATTCTTAGGTAGTTAAGTAATCATGAATCTTTGCAGCAAGTACTTTTTTACCAAAAATAAATAATTTTCCCTTACTGACTAGGACTGGGTATAGTAATAATATGTGGGCATGAAGGTAAAGGTTTAGAAAGCATATTATAACTGTTTAACAAAATAATAGCAATTTCTGGAGCCTATGACCCCCCTCCTTGTCTTTTATTATAACATAGTACACAAGATACAAGTTGTCTTCTGTGTAGCAAAACTTAAATACAATTTTTAAAAGGCAATTGGTTCCACCCACAATATTGTTGTCAGTTTGCATCAGTGAAAATATCTTATGTGGATTTTTATACTAAAAAGTGCAGGGACCCAAACTAAGGTGGACTATTGGTAACAGTTATCCTTCAAATATTGATTTCCAGCACTGTGAAAGGCAACAAGAAAAGGAAGAATCAGTTTGATCATGAGTAAAGATCCCTATGGTTTGCAATCAAAGTGTGCTATATATTCAGAAATAGAACCTTATCTATTTCTAGCATACAAGATAATAGCCAAATAGTCACACAATCACAATTGGCCATTATGGTCTGTGTGACTTTAGCTAAAAACTCAGAGATGGCAACCCACTCGAGTACCTTTATTTACATCTCCTGTCTTTTCTGTTCATTTGGGTTTTTTTTTTTTTTTGAAGATCTGTTTCACACTCAAAGATTAGCATTATGTAATAAGACCTTTATACAGAGAGTATATAATACCTCTGGAACCCTATCATTATTCATCAAATTTAAATGCAAGTTGTTTGTGTGCAGCTAACAGGATATCGGCAAAGATAGATTAATAAGGTCTAATTCAGTATAAAATGATTATATCAGATTTATCAGTTGTTTCATCAAAAGAAAATATTAGTGTGATGGTTGAATGGAAATGGCAACCATAGGCTCATATACGAAAATGTTTGTTACCCATTTGGTAGATATTTGGGAAGGATTAGGAAGTGTGGCCTTGTTGGAGGAGGTGAGTTACTGGGGGTGGGCTTTGAGATTTTCCCAGAACAAGCCAACTAAAAGTCCACCAACATGCCCTCCTGGCTGCACCATGCTCCCCAGCATGATGGTCATAGGCTCATCCTCTGAAACATTGAACTCCCAAATTACATGTTTTCTAGTATAAATTGCCTTGGTCATGAAGATTTTTCCTTGCAATAGAACAGTAACTATGATAGAAGTTGTTACAAGGAAGTAGGCTATGACTGACAAGTCTGACCTTGCTGTACATTAGAAGATTGTGGCAGATTTTGAAAATTTGGACTGGGAAAGGAGTTCAACTCCTAAGTGTAGCTTAATGTGGCACCTGAGTAGGAATTTTGAAGGTAATATTGCTGAGAGCAATGTGGACTCTAGAGGCCCAGATCAAGAGGTTTCAGAGGAAACAATATTAGTAACTGGGCTAGAAGTCATTTTTGTGATATTTTGGCATAGATGAGGCTACTTTTTGTCCTTGTCTTGAGAATCCATCTGAGACTAAAGTGAAGAGTTTGGGACTAATTTTATTGGCAGAGGAAATTTCAAGACTGTCTAATATTATTGACTTTGTTGCTTGACTTTTATATAGGCCTACAATGAAAACACACAACCAGACAACCAGGGTAAAATAAATATAAATGCATAGTTTGAGTATACATACAGCACCAAAAATTTTTAGGTTGGAGCCAAGTTTTATGTTCAAATACATGAGAAATTGAGAGAAGAGCCTAATACCAAACTAAATAAATGGAGTGATGATCTAAAAAAAGACCTCACCTAACTTATCCTGCTATTTGTGTAAAAGGAAAAGGAATGTTGTGCCCATTCCCCAAAGGAACAAATGAAAATTTCTGTAAATACAGTTCAAGGAAGGAGCCAGGTTCCATCCAAAGTGCTCTTCAGAAATTGTCAGTGTCAACTACTTGAAGTTGGCTTTACAGTCATAATGGATACAAGAAAAAAAGGGTGGTGGAATCTTCCTTTGCCATTGAGAAGAGTTGCTGGAGCCAGGTCTGTGACAGGGGAGGCACTGCACGAAGGCTAGAGAGACCATAATGTGAAAGAGACAACATGCAATATGGATTAGATTGTAAATCCCAAAATACTTGAGATGCCAGAATCTTGGAGTATCAGCCATGAAGAGATGCCTACAAGGAGTGGAATCAGTTTGAGGAAGAAGTATGTTTCAGTCAGCATAGATGGTAAGGAAGCCATCGGTGCTCATTAGCATAGGACATGGACATACAGGATTTGAAGTTTTCCCGATAGGTTTCAGTCTGACTTTGATTCAGTATTTCTTCACTGTGACGTATTCCTCTTTTTTTGGAATTATAAAATATTTTGTGTCATTGTTTGTTGGAAATACATAATTTTCCCTTGACTTTAAATGGGTTACATTTAACAGATTACCTTGATTTATAGAAGAGACTTTATGTTTTGGAGTTTTACAGGAGTTACCCTTCTATTCATAAGTAGTACATACAAGATAAGAGATGATTAGACTGTTGGAGCTCCTCTCTAGTAATGTATCAATGCTCTTTTAATAGAAAAGGTTTCAGACGAGATTGGGCGTGTTCAGCAATATTAAGATTGTATTGGGCTACATAGGCATTGATCTTTGTATATTGATACAAAATTAAGAGTATAATTGGCCACATTGGTATTGATCTTTGTATATTGATACAAAATTAAAGGTAACGCTTCTTAAAGGTATTGTACCTAGTAATGCTTAAAAATGAAATGTGAAGCTCTGGCCTCTTGATACCATCCATCTTTAACTGTTTAGGATAGTTAAGAAATTCAAACTCCTAGTCATGCAAGCATGTCATTTTGTTAGCTACTATGACAGTCTATCACAGATATTCTCTAAGCTACTCAGAAATCAAGTTGTTAAGAGACAAGCAACATTTGCTTATCTAAATACAAGACATAGATAGGGCATCTTTAAAAACCCCAAGAGATCTGCAGAATATGGCATTCAAAGATGTTTTCTTAAATTAAGATTTTTTGATATCAAGACATGTCAGCTCCTGACAGCACCCCTATTCTACTCCAAGTAGAAGATGAGCATCGAAGAATCTCCAGTGGGAGATGGTTGAATTAGTGGCAAGCCTATCTCTTGGCATGAAAAACCCCTTGCTTCAACTGTAGACAGACTGCTGTCCAAAAAGGACAAAACTTGGCAGCAGGGAAGTCAACAGCCTAGCTCTGCAAGACAGGGTAGGTAAGTCCTTCATAATTCCTGCTCTACAATCAATGTCTGTCAGAGAAATGGGAGCAAAAGGCTGAAGATTGATGCTGTAACGTATGGAGAGAAAACGGGAACTGTCCAGGCAGCCACTGATATGTCATTTCTTAGTTTTGGAAGCTGCAGGCCCTGCACTTCCTATATAATCAGATATATTTATCCCTTTCAGGTCTCTGAGGTGGTTGAAGAATAGATAGCTAGAGTCTCATAGTTAAATTTTGAGTTGTTTAGGAATCAAGAGGGTGTTCTGGATCTAAGAAGATGTTTTTAAAATTGTGATGCAAGTTAGTTTGAAAGCTGAGTCAGATATAGAACTTTAAACTCATGGAGATGGTTTGATAGTAGAATGTTAAAGTCAGGGGCCAAATACATATGGTCTGGGCATGGGAATGTATGCTAAGCCATATAACTCTCATAATTGTGGTGTATTTATTTCTGTTTTTTTGTATAGTATTTACTGTTATAAGAGAAGGAACCATTTGTTGGACTGAAAGGGGGAGCTGTTGTGGGGAAGAGGGTTGAAGGGTGGGACAGGAGGGGGGAGTAGGGAAGGTATTGTGACTGAGATGTAACTTGAAGAAATAAAAAAATAAAGTATATAAAAAAAAAGAAAAGTTTTCACTTGGTGTTTGTCTTGTTCACTCTTTTGTATATCACTTAACCAGTAATCAAAGCACTCAGCAAAAATCTGAACCCATTGGGGTTATTTTCTCTGACATCCTAGCATCTAGAATTATGAGAAAGCAATTTCCTCTTCAGGATACTAGTGGTGTCTAATATCTTCTTACAGCAGCATTTTAGTAGAATGCATTAAACTAGTACCAAAGCAATGAGGGTTTAGAGTGAAAGTAATGTGGTAAAATAAGTCATTTTTAAGGGAATATTTAAATTATCATGAGCAAAATATTGGTAGAAATAAGGACAATTATGACTACTTGGATGAAGTATGAGATATAAGAAAGGAGGTGTTAGAAATTGTTGGCCTTACAGTAAAGTCACAAAGGATTTACTTGAATTCTATCCATGTCTTATCTATATACTAGTTTTGGGCTGTTGGCTGGACTTAAAGCAATGTGCTTGGATACAGGACAGAAGCATTTCTATGACACAAAACATTCAGTGGTTCCCATGACATCTCCTAATTACATATAATAAGGTGTATGAGAGATAAAACATTTGAAAAGGGACCTTATTAAAGGAAATGAACAATAGAAAGCTTTGGAGAATGTGAAGCCTGACATGCAAAAGATTAGAAATTGTGTTTAGAACAGACAATTAAGTAGCTTTTCTAGAAGGAGGGACAGATTAAAAAAAAAGGAATATTCTGATTATTGAGGCCATGGAGCAGTGACCTCAAGCACTTCTAGTAGATCCTGTCTCACTCAGACCATTAATGCTAAGTATTTAAGAGCTGAACATATATATATTTATCTGAGATTAGACACATAATCTCAGAACTAGCCTCAAAAGGATGCCTCAAGTCTTCTTTCCTAGCATTCTGATTTAGCACTTCCACTGTTGTCTAGTTGTGGGTCAAAATACTACTCTGAAAGGCAAGAGCAGTGAGCCTTGGACATTTCAGTGTTGTACTTATTTGAGCATTATGCATACTGTACTACCTTTGGGATAAGGGGTTTCTTCTATGAGATTTCATAGGATGCTTCAGAGAGCATTGAAGCCCAGGTAGACTATTGCCATAAGTTAATCACCAGTCAGTGCTTTCCTTGGACAATATTCAGTGGAGCCAATAGTTGTTCCAAGACTCCAGAACTTCAGAGTTACTAGGATGAAAACAAGAAACAACAACAACAACAACAAAAAAAAAAAAACAGAAGGGAAATACATAGGCATGTGACATCAACAATTGGAAGTTTAAGTATATCTACACTTACCAAATGCAAAGGAACAGTAATGCCAGGGGCCTTGGGGAAAAAAAAACCCTGCTAGAAGACAAGACATGGATTCAAAGATTATCCTCAAGGATAAGGATGTATATTTGCTGTGCAGTCTGGCAAAATTCCAACACCCAAGACACACCAAGTTTTCTTAGCCAGATCAACATTCTTGTTGAACAGCAAACCAATCATCTAGGAATGTAGCACCATCTTGGAAGCTGCTACTGCTACCCTTACACTTCTGGGTGAGTGGGTTTTTTAATCTTTATTTAGTACTTCAGGTTACATCTTCATCATAGTGCCCTCTTTCCACCCCTCCCAGTGCCACCCTTGCACCCTATACCCCCTATCCCTTCCATTCCATTCCTCTGGAGTGGAGTGTCCCTACATTTCAGTCCCCCACCCCAGTTCAGCAGTCACATGAGGGCCAAGGGCCTCCTCATACACTGGTAGCATATAAGGCAGCAGCACTAGGGCAAAGTGTCTCATTGATAGGAAACAAAGTCTATGTTTATGTTCCCTTTGGTGCATTGGTTGTAGTATAATTGTCCTGTACTATATGGCAAAAGTCCCACTATAATTGAATAGATGCCATGTGCATCTGAGTCTGGGTTAGCTCATTGAGGATGAGCTTATATAGTTCTATTTATTTGGCTGTAAATTGCATGATTCCATTGTTTCTGATGGCTGAGTACTATTCCATTGTGTAGATGTACCACAGGTTTTTTTTTTTTTAATCCATTTCTTGTTTGAGGGACATTTGGGTTTTTTTTAGTTAAGAGCTATTACAAATGAGGCTGCTAAGAACATAGATGAGGATATGTCCTTGTGGTTTGGTGAGGAATCATTTGGATGTATGCCCAGAAGTGGTATGGCTGGGTCTTGAGGTAGAGCTATTCCAAGTTTTCTAAGATATTGCCAGACTGATTTCCATAGTGTACAAGCTTGCACTCCCACCAGCAACAGAGGAGTGTTTCCCTTTCTCCACAACCTCACCAGCATGTGCTCTCATTTGAGTTTTTTATCTCAGCCATTCTGACAGGTGCATTTCTCTGATGATTAAGGATGCTGAGCATTTCTTCAAGTGTCTCTCAACTGTTAGGGATTCCTTCTTTGTGAGTTCTCTTTTTTTTCCATTTTTGATTGGATTATTTGGTTTCTTGGCATTTAATTTCTTGAGTTCTTTGTACATTTTGGATATTAGCCCTCTGTCAGATGTGGGGTTGGTGAAGATTTTTTTCCCAATCTGTAGGTTGTTGTTTTGTTTGAAGGACAGTGTCTTTTGCCTTACAGAAGCTTTTCAGTTTCTTGAGGTCCCATTTATTGATTGTTGGCTGTTGGTGTTCTATTCAGGAAGTTGTTATCTGTGCCATAAGTTCAAGGGTTTTCCCCAATTTCTCTTCTAATAGATTTAGTGTGTCAGGCCTTATGTTAATGTCTTTGATCCACTTAGAGATAAGTTTTATACAAGATGATAAGTATGGGTCTAATTTCACTCTTTTACATGTCAACATCCAGTTAGACCAGCACCATTTGTTGAAGATGGTGTCCTTTTTCCATTGTATGGTTTTGACTTCTTTTGTCAAAAATTAAATGACCATAGGTGTGTGGGTTCACTTCTGGGTCTTCAATTCGATTCCATTGATCCAAAGAAACTGGTCTGTTCGTATAACAGTACCATGCTGTTTTTATTACTATTGATCTGTAGCACAGTTTGAAATCTGGGATGGTGATACCTCCAGATGGTTTTTTTTTGTTTTTGTTTTTGTTTTTTTTTTTATTGCACAGGATTTATTTGGCTATTCTGGTTTTTTTGTTATTCCATATGAAGTTGAGAATTGCTTTTTCCAGGTCTATAGAGAATTGTGTTGGTATTTTGGTAGGAATTGCATTGAATCTTTATATTGCTTTTGGAGGATGCCATTTTTATTATGTTGATCCTACCTATCCATGAGCATGGGAGATCTTTCCATCCTCTAATGTCCTCTTCAATTTCTTTCTTCAAGGACTTCAAGTATTTGTCATACAGGTCTTTCACTTGCTTGCTTAGAGTTTGGGTAAGCAGGTTTTAAGCCTGAAAACCACAAGCAATGTGTATAGATAGGATCACAGATTGAAACACAAAAGCAGATGGGACATCTAGGGTTATATAAGAGGAAACAAAAACAGGTTGGGTTCTTAATAATAGGTTTCTGAGTCATGGTTTTTATTTTTGCATTTGAAATGGGGAAGAAAGGAAGAAAGAACAGAAGGAAGGAAGAGAGGGAGGGAGGGAGGGAGGGGGATGAAGGAAGGAAGAAAGGAAAAAGGGGAGGGAGAGAGGAAGGAGAGAGAGGGAGGGTTGAAAGAAAGAAAGAAAGAAAGAAAACTCAACTGCACCCTTGGCTTGACCTTGAATGACATTCAAACACCAGCAAATGGGTAGCTGTTTTAAGATGGCAGTACTTACACCAAGCTTCATCCTTTCAATTTTTCATGTGGAATTTTGAAATTACTTTTAGCTACTGTTACTCTTTGTTTTGTCTAGGTTTCTCTTTTCTAACAGAAATGTTTACCCATACCTGTCATAGCACAGTAGTTTGGTAATATCTAGCTAATTTCACAGACACACAACTAGAGAGCAATTTATTAAGACTATAATATTCTTCCCCATAACTCACAATAAGTAAGACTTTCAATTAACCTTTATGATTATTCTGAAAGTAGTTACAACCTTTAAACTATTAGAAGGAATTAGCACATTTTGTATTTGAGGACATGAGTGGGATGCTATGAACCACAGAAATCAGATGTTACTGGAAATTGTTCTTCTATATCCAGGCATGGCTAATATTTTTCTAATGAATTCTGACTGAAGTTCTCCTAGAAACTACTTCCCTTGTTTTGCCTAACTTGTTTTAAATTAGTGGATACATCCTATAAGCAGTGTTAGCAAAGCTTTAAGGCTAGTATCAAGATATTGGTAATACTGGAAGTCTTGTTCAAGCATTCGAAAAGTATGGAGGACATAAATTCAGCAATTAAACAGAGTTCACGAGCATAAAAGTAGAAAAAAAAAAATAAATAAATCTCTGATTCTCACAAGAGCAGGAGACCTGTTCCTGCCCTCACATGCTACAGCACTCAGGAGAACAGGCTCTGCACCTTGCCTTGACAGCACACTACAGATGGCCCTGGATATGGGGGTTGTAGGAGAGCCAGCCCTAAGGGAGTAAGTGTGGGAGAGCCAGCCCCGCCTTCTGTCTGCTTTGTGTTGTTGGCAATGAAGTGATCCCCTTTATTCTCTTGCCCTGGCCACAGGTAGCAGGTGGGAGAGTTGACCCTGATGGGGTCATGAATGCAGGAGAGCTGGTCCAACCCCTTACCTCCTGCAGCACTTGTGAGAGCAGGTCCTTCAAGTCGGGGTTGCAGGACCAGAACCAGGTCTTTGAGTTGTCCCACCCAACATATACACTATGGATGAACTCTGGAGTGCCTGAAGAGACCAGATCTACAGAACTAAAATTAGAGGATCTCCATGACACAGGACAATAACAGCATATCTGAGAAGAGTCTCAGTGAAGTTCCAGGATTGACAAAGTAGCAATCCTCATACCAGACCAAGGAGTCATCCTAATGAACATTTGGAAGCAAAAAAAAAAAAAAAAAATGTGGACAAAAGGGAATACTGTGGGACACACTGAGGCACACTACAGCTCCACAAGGAGATTTTTTTTTTTTAATGTGGGGAGAGGAACAAGGGTGGAGCATGGGTCTGAGGGAGGTAGGAGGTGAGAGAGAACAGGATGAAGTAAGGGGGGTTAGATTAATATAAATTAGATATAGTGAATATCTGGGAACTTCTGATACAGTCTCTGAAAAGGGGCATGAAGATTAGCCTGGCACTTGTGGGCATTTGGCATGGCACCATACGGACTAAAAACAAGGCTATTTAGTGGCCTGGCATTGTTATAAGCTGCTAATAACCTTATGAAGTGGGAAGAGCCCATATTAACCTGAAACCAGGTGAAACTAGGAGAGAACCTATTTAAGGATGATGTGGGGCAGCGCCTGAGAGTTACCATGCTAGAAACGAGATGAAAGGCAGTTTGTATCATCTGAAGGAGAATATGCTAGTGGAATGAAAAGCTGATCTCAAACAGATTTGTAAAATTACAGCCAGCTCTCCCTGAGGCAGAGAGAGGCTGGTGAGCAGAGAAGGCCTCAGCAAAGCAGCGAAAGGCCAAGGGACTAAACCCTGTGGCTCACTTTTTGCCCAGAGGGGTCCAACGAGTTCGAACAGTAGCCTGAATAGAACTGTGGCCAGCCCCAAAGATGCAGGCAGAGTGGCTGAGTGGCTAATGCAAACTGAATAAGTTGGTTTACAGCACCTGAGGCATTCTAGAGAGAAGAAAACCACAAGCCTCACTTAAAGTGAGGCTGCCATAACCAATTTATCATAAAGGACCTACATCTGAGAT
The DNA here is from genome assembly GCA_907164525.1 of Lophiomys imhausi. NCBI lineage: Eukaryota > Metazoa > Chordata > Mammalia > Rodentia > Muridae > Lophiomys > Lophiomys imhausi. Next base: position 2,173,328 of record CAJQZJ010032273.1, on the reverse strand, counting down.
GTTCCTGAAGAAAGACTGTTAACTAAGTGCCTTAAAGGAAGGTGTTACTTTAGAAGAAGTGAACAACTCCTGAGGTGTTCCTGACAACTCAGGACCTGCACCAGAGATTGTATCCTTCTAAAAGGTTAGGATTAATTGTTAGGTAATAGTTGTTATACTTATTGATATGGTAAGTTGTTAGGTAATAGAGGCTATAGTCATTCTTAGGGTTAATAATTAGGTAGTAAGTGTTTATATTTGTTATAAGTGCCTATAGTTATTAATAAATATATTTGCTAATTTAAAAATGTCTTCAGGGTGCATGATGTGAAATTCACAATATAAAAAACAATTAAAAAATAAATTGTAACAAATATGTATTTCACTAAACTAAGGCTACATAAGCATTTTTCACTAGTGATATATTTGCAATATGAGACACGGGGAAAGGGATTGAATGATCATTCACTGTTTGTGGAAATCCAAATTGGTACAGCCACTATGAAAATCAGTGTGGAGAATTCTCAAAAAGCTAAAAATAAATATACAATATGATACAACTATACCACTCTTTGGCATATGCACAAGAAGCCTACTAGATCCTATGTCACAGATATTTCCTCAGACATGTTTATTATTGTTCTATTCATGATAGGAAGGGAATATAGCCTAAACCTTTAACCAGTGAATAAATAATGAAAATGTGGTACATATACACTATGCAACACTCTTCAACTGCAAAGAAATTGAATTCATAAAATTTGCAGGTAAATGGATAGAAATAGAAAAGATCATTAATGAGTGAAGTATCTAGACCCAGAAAGACAAACATTACATGTTCTCTTGACCCTTAGGCCTCTAGCTCCAAATATTCATATGTGATTGAAATCATACTAATAACTCTCCATCAAAAATAGCTACTATACATATAAGTACGTTTCTAATATATATATATATGCATGTCTAATACATAAAAATATATAGTTTATATTATAGATGTAAATTATATATAATATATGTACATATTATATGTAGTTTAAGTCACAAAGAATATATCTACAATGCACTTCTGCACATAAAGTTCAGGTATCATTGCAGAAGGGTCATAATAATGATTATAAAAACTAGAGAAATCAATGACTTTGTTGTGAGAATGTTAGAATGTCATTCTATGTCAGAAGCTATGCCCACAAAGTCTAACCATCATGACTGCTCTGCTTAAACATAAGCTGAACAAGAAGAACAATAACTTAATAACATTGACTGGGGAAAGCTCAGGAAGACTCAACAATACAAAAGAACTATAGGCAACTAAGAAATACTAAGAGAAGAAAAAACAATCCTCACCACAGAAGACTACACCAATTGATCATCCAATATCAAATTGTCAATTATGTATTTAGGAATTCATATGTTTGTGTATATGTATGTATTTATGCATGTATGTATGTATGTATATATGTGTGTATATGTATGCACAGATGCATATGTAGCAATAGTTAGTAAAACAAAAGGTTTTGAATTTGAAAGAGAGCAAGGAAGGATATATTGGAAGATATACAGGAAGAAAAGGAAAAGAAAAATGATGTAATTATATTACAACCTCAAAATAAAATAAATTTTTAAAAATAATCAGGAATTTGAGAGTTAAAATAATTTTGTTTTAAAGACAATTCCTTGCTACATATAACTTTAATTTTTAACAAGAAGGAAAATAAATTTTCATACAAATAAGATGCTTATGATTACTTGTTTTTTGTGTGAAGTATTAAATCATAACAAAATATGGATACACTAGCGTGTAGAACATCTTCAGTATTTTCCAAACTGAATCAATATTTTGCTTTTAAATTCATTAATGCTGAGAACACTTCACATAAATACTAAAGTATGAAATGGACCATTTCAGAAATTGTTGGAAATTCCTTCTTAATCTCAAGCCAAAATCATTAAACAAAGTTTTGTAATACTCAAGAAAGTAACTCAAACAATAGTTTTAAAAATTAAATATTCTATCTGTATTCAGTCCAAAGATATGGTAATTTGATTCTTAAGTGCTGAGAAATGTTTCATCCATGTCTTGGTAGGAAAATATAAAACTCTTTTCCATTCATAAATAAACCATTATATTAATACATATATGGAGGTGACTTTGTATGTATAGCAATACACTTGAACTAATATATACAGTTGCTGCAGCTCTAAAAGTTTCAAGCAACATATGGTGTTATAGCATGTGCAGTGCCAAGTGTACATGTTGCACATTAGTAGCCATGGCTGTGCCAAAGTTGTCTGATGGAAGTGCTAGGAATTACTTGGATTCATATATGTTTGATTTAGAATTAGTTTTTAATCAATGTGAGTTTAGAAACCCCTTTTTTCACCCCTTGCTTCAACTGTAGACAGAATGCTGTCCAAAAAGGACAAAACTTGGAAGCAGGTAAGTCGACAGCCTAGCTCTGCCAAGACAGGGTAGGCAAGTCCCTCATAATTACTGCTCTACAATCAATGTCTGTCAGAGAATCGGGGCCAAAAGGCTGAAGATCAATGCTATAATGTTTGGAGAGAAAATGGGAACTGTCCAGGCAGCCACTGGTATGTCATTTCTTAGTTTTGGAAGCTGTGGACCCTACACTTCCTATATAATTAGATATATTTATCCCTCTCAGGTCTTTGAGGTGGTTGAAGAATAGATAGCTAGAGTCTCATAGTTAAATTTTGAGTTGTTTAGGAATCAAGAGGGTGTTCTGGATCTAAGAAGATGTTTTTAAAATTATGAGGCAAGTTAGAATGAAAGCTGAGTTGGATATAGAACTTTAAACTCATGGAAATGGTTAGATAGTAGAATGTTAAAGTCAGGTGCCAAATACATATGGACTGGACATTGGGACTGTATGCTAAGCCATATATCTCTCATAATTGTGGCCTAATTATTTCTGTTGTTTTGTATTGTATTTATTGTTGTAAGAGAAAGAGCCATTTGTTGGACTGAAACGGGGAGCTGTTGGGGGGGAGATATACCTTAAACTTAAAAAAAAGGAAGGGTATGGGTGGGTTGAGAGGGAAGAGGGTGGGAGGGTGGGACTGGAGGGAGGGGTAGGGAGGGATTGTGATTGAGATGTAACTTGAAGAAATAAAAAATAAATTAAAAAAAAAGAAAAAGAAACCCTTTTTTTCTACCAGTTTTTGGTGATTCCCATATTCATTTGAGAGACATATTTGAAAACAGTACAGTACACTGTTTTCCATCAATTGTAGGTGCTTCTCTGAACTTATTATTTTCATTGATCTAATTAACATCTTTTGAACAGCAAGTCTATGGGTAGTCTCAGAATAAACAGAGCAAAGGTAATCCATGACTCATTCTTCTTGTCACAGAACAGTCCCTGAAACTTAGCAATCACTCAAAAATATGAAACACATTAAACTACAGTTTACTAACATTAAGTCGGTTGGCAGTGACACATATATTACATATAATCCCTTTCAGTCACACGCTTTTTCCTAAGATCCATCTTTAAGAATTGTAGTGTGATATGGGAGAGGAAGTGGAACACTGGTATCACAGGTTGTGTTTATTTTGGTCAATACTGGCAAGCACTCTAGCATTCCAGAAAGAAAGTACCAACATAAGAGTTTTCAAGTATTCAGTGGGTAAGGAAAGAAAGAGGAACAAGAACATAGAGGAGGGAAATGTCCATGTCAGTGAATTCTGAACTTCATTCCTGCTTTGTCACCCATATGAAATATATGATTACTTTATATCAGATCTCTAGTTATAAAAATATTAATTTGGTTGCTGTTATAATTTTGGAAATATTAGGTTCTGTCTAAAATTTCCATACTCACACGTGTGGATAAGAAGCTGGCATAAGAGCAGACACTTGGGCCCCTCACCACTGTATTTCTAAAAGTCGCCAAAAGGTTTTGTACAGTAGTCACTAAAAAATGAACTTAAAATATTTGGTCATTCTGCTCCAAAGAGAAGCCATGGACTTGAAAGAGAACAAGTAGAGGTACATGAGATGGTTCATAGAGAGGAAACAAAAGGAGGAAATGTAATAATTTGAACAATAAGCCTAATTGGATTATTTAATGAATGGATAGATATATGATTTCCTTCCTTAAATTTTATAATATTGTAAAGTAGAATTTATAAGAGTACTTAATGACATCAATGTAAATAATGCATTCATGGGTTTTTATCGATAGTATAGACTTGATAAGCATACTGGTTTTGCTTTTTATATATTTATTAATAAAATAATTTGAGTATAAACCCATTGTGTGTATGGGTGTGTGTGTGTGTGTTTGTGTGTGTGTCCTATTTGTTTATTAATGACTAGTAATACTTATCATTTTTACTTTTTGTTAGAAGTTTACATTTCTTTCTATATTAATATTTATTTAAAACTTGTCTTTACAGGGTAGCAGACCTTTACATTCATCTTCCTTATCGTTGATTGACAACCACTGATCACTTTCATTTCAATATCTTCATAGTCTTTTTTCCTAAAGCCCTGAATACTGTCATATCCTCCTATTTTGGAGACTACTCTATGAACTCTGGACAACAAGGCATACATAGTGGCAATTTCTTTTTAATTTGTGAAGCAAACATCATAATATTGCCAATAACTTCCCATTTCCCAAGGTTCTGTTGTCTCCTTATTCTAGCTCTCCAATGTAATTACAATGGCTGACTCATCCATATGTCCTTGCCTAGGAATCAGTTGACTTGGATTATTATTTTACATACATACACATATACACATACATATATATGAGATGATATACACATATATACACACAGAGAAAAAATATGAATATATATATATATATATAATTCTGGTAACAAATGAGCATGCAGAATGAACTTGGTTTTAGAATATGTGATATTGTCATTAAGATAGTTAAAAAATGTAACCATTTTCTTGATACATTCCTGTCTCCTCTCTGTCTAAAGCATAATGCTTGTTAAACAACAGAAAATGATTGATCCCCACTGAGTGGGTCTCTAGAAAGAAAAGTGATATACTAACTGTAAACATTGTTAAATACCCATTTCTTGATTTAAATATAAAAGCTTTCCTCCAATAATTCAAGAATATATATGATCCTAAGAATTCTGTTAACATCAGTTTTAATGTACTCAGATCCATCTAAAATACAATTTTTATGTAGCATTGTAGTATCCAATTATAGGCAACATAAGAGTTTATCATATATTGCTTAGAAAATAAGGATGTTACCGACTTGTAGAATGGAACCTTGGATGAATTAACCTTCAGAAGACTTTTATTAGGACTGTAGCATCATGCCCTAGGTGTCATGTTGGGTAACAGAAGGGAGAGAAATGGACTTTTGGTTCCTAATTTGAGCTTCATTAGGAGAGTTATCCCTCACAGATAGCATGATGAGAGTACTGAGTGGAAAAAGTATTCAGCCCCATTAGCTTCACAGACTATTAGAGAGCTATAGTATTATACCACAGATATCACAGGCAGCATGGTGAGACCCTAAGGGAAGAGTAAATTCTCTCAGTTTCCACAAAACAAAAAGAAATTCTTTGTTCTTGTGGTCTTATTGGAGAACAGTTCCATGTCATGTGGCCTTTGCCCACATGCCAAGTCACTAACAAGAAGGTGCTAGCAGAGAAAAGATGTAATTAAAGGTGAGTTTGTGTTTAGGTACGGAGGTGAGTGGGCTTGCTAGTAGCTTCAAGGTGGGGCAAAAGGGAGTTCAATTGTTTGTAAGACTTGTAGGGCCATAGAATTTACCACTGGTGGAGTCTGGCAGGGTCCATCCTTATTTCTGAGAGAAAGAGCAGCTAGATGATGTATGATGTAAGAAGTATAACAATTTGACCATCTTTAGCATGATTCCTCTTCTTCATGTTGTCTGATACATTGAGCTAACTTATAAAGTCCCTCCCATGTCAATACCAGATATTTGCTATTTAGTCCACTAGGAAAAATGCCAATTTCTTCAGAAACATTCCACAAACATAATTAGAATTCTTACCTGAGTATCTATCTAGATGTTTCAAATTAGTCATCTCAATGTGTAACTTAAGTTTAGCGAGTTACATAGGACTAACAGTACAAAAGAAACCAAGTGCCCAGATAAACACATCTACCAACTAGACAAAGAGAATGTCAGCCTTTAAACCATACATTGGATATCATTAACAAACCAAGAAAAACTAATGGAATCAAAATCACCATTTTGTTGTTAACTGAATGGTTTGAAATAGAGTTAAATATAGATAAAAAGTTTACTGAAACAACATTATGGAGATTTGTTTACAGCAGCCATGTTTCCAGATTTAAAGAAAACCTTTCATGGTAAAACATTGTCCTCATAGCATTAACCTACTTTATATATTCTTTTTCTAGAAAATTTTTCTTCTACCTCTTTTCTTTCCTCGCCCACTACTTTTTATCATTTAACTTTTGTTTTATCCCTTAATATCTGCCTCCATTAGGTTTTCTTTTTCTTTCTTTCTTTCTTTCTTTCTTTCTTTCTTTCTTTCTTTCTTTTTCTTTCTCTTTTTTTGATCATCTTATTTTTTAATTTTCTTCTTTTTTCAGTGACATTTTAATACTGCTAGAAAGGGCTTATAAATCAAGGATGCATTGATTTAATATGGGAAGTTCTTGTGTGTGGGTGTGATGAAATAAAATCCTTTCCTATAAGCCAGGTTGAAGGCACACGCCTTTAATACCAGCATAAGAAGGCAGAGGCAAGTGGATCTCTGTGAGTTCAAGGCCAGCCTGGTCGAAAAAGGGAGTCCAGGACAACAAGGACTACACAGAGAAATCCGATCCATTTCTACAAAAAAGGTGGAGATTTGACCTCTATAGTGAAAGGTTTAAATTATAAATGAGACTAATTTGCTATTCTTTTCATATGTAATATATAATGAATTATGTATTTAATAATTTCATGTGTATGTCCCTCTATGTTCTTTATTTTATTGAACTGTTGAATTTATACTCTAACATTCTAACAAGTGTTTGCACTTGTCTGACAGTTGTCCTAAGTGCCAGATCGATGAGAGTGAGGTCTATAAACAATGGCACTTTTCCGAGATGGGACCACTATCAGTGTGTGAGTCACTAGTACAGGGCTATCACTACCCTCTGTCAACTCTTGACCTAGACAGACCAAATAAATTTCAGAAAATCTGACTTTTTTTTCATAATAACATTGTTCGACTATTATTTCAGAAATTTTGAACCAATTCATGAAAAAGGAAAGTCTCATTATCAGTTATTTTATATAGTTTGTACAATTTCTCCTAATCACAAAATAGTATTTGTTTATTGTTGAAATCAGAAATTTAAAAAGGCAAATAAGAAATTACTAATAATGCTCTTATAGCATTTCTAGCTCATATTTCCAGTGAACACTGATAATCAAATTACATATTTGTGTTTCTTTGAGGATATCCTAAATTTACAACTTTTATTTCTCTGATTTGTAGTACTTTTTAAAATATAAATTCAACGTATTTATTATGTATATCTTTTGAAAATCCATTGCTTCTTCAGAGATCCTGGAGAGTGCTTAGTATTCTTTTCTAAATTGTGCTTTTGTGTATGTTTCTGCGTGCACGTGTGCCTGAGTGTCTATATGTATGTGTGTGTGTGAGTGCAGTGTATGTACATATGTTTTTATGTGAGTTTGTATGTTTTCATGTGTGTTTGTGTTTGTATACATGTGTGTGCATGTGTGTATATAT
>CAJQZJ010032273.1:2100864-2162394 GCA_907164525.1 Lophiomys imhausi | reverse complement strand
GGATTCCTTGAATGGATGCTTTAAATCTCCTGGAAAGATAAGAACAGGGGATTGTGATTGAGATGTACCTTGAAGAAATAAAAAATAAATTATTAAAAAAAAACTGGTGGTAGACTGTAGTGAAATTTATTAGTGAGAGGACAAGAAAAGTTCACAAAATAGTCTATATAATATTTGACCTGTACTGTATAAGGAAGTAACATTCAAAATGAAAGAACACCAGAAACACAAGATAATCAAATGTAATGAGTCATCCTTGACTGAAATATTTTTTTAACATTTTAAATTTTTTTCAACAGAAGATATAATAAATACACATAAGTCAAAGAAAAATATGGTATATTTTCTCTCTCTTAAGTTGATCCCACAGTTCTTTATATTACAACCATCACAAATTGGTTTCTTATGTTTGACAGAATTGTAATGAAAGATTAAAATAAGAGAAATCACAAACACACACACACAACCAAACCATTTGTGATAATGAGGTACCTAGGTGCGTGCTACAATCTCAGCATTCAGAAGGCTGAAATTTGCAAACTGAACACACACCATGAATGTGGAGTAATATTTTTTCTACAAGCAAACAAAAAAAAAAACTCCAAAGCATGTAGCACAGATCTTCTTGAGCAATTATGGAGAACTGGGACTTTTTTAAATAGAGACTGCATGTAAAATTGTATAATGTGTCTGTTGAATCTTTTTACTGAGTTCATATTTTTCTGACTAAACAGAAACATGTTCATTTCTTTGGATGTACCATTTATACCACTTCCAACTCAGAATAAATGTCAATCAGTACTTTTCCTGTGTCCATACTTTGCCACCACTCATGTTAAATTCATTTCTAATCAATGTTCCAACGTCTTAAAAAGTATACTGTTCTTGAGTTTTATTTTTCTATCAAGTATCCTTCAACTTAGACAAAAAAACATAGCCCAATTTTATTATGAATACAACGAACTTCCAAACACAATTCTTCCTGATGCAACCCTGGCATGCTTTAGGGAGCTGACTTCAGAAAATTTATGATTTTAGATTATTTCAATGTTTTTTTTTTGAATTACAAATTCTGTTTTTTTAATCTTTATTCACTACTTCAAACCACATCTCCATTATAGTGCCCCCCTCCACCTATCCCTGTCCGACCCTCCCACCCTCCTATTCTACTCCTCCAGAGTGGGATATCCCCACACATCAGTCCCCCATCCAAGTTAAGAAGTCACAAGAGGGCAAAAGCCTCCTCATATACTGGGGGCCTACATGGCAGCACCAATAGGTCAAAGTGTCTAATCAACAAACTTTATGTTCCTGTTCCTCTTGGTGTGTTGGTTGTACAATAGTTATCCTCTACTATATGGCTAAAATCCAATTATAAATGAATAGATGCCATGTGCATTTTTCTGAGTCTGGATTAGCACACCCAGGATGAGCTTCCCTAGTTCCATCCATTTGGCTGCAAATTCCATGATTTCCTTGTTTCTTATAGCTGAGTAGTATTCCATTGTGTAGATGTGCCACAGTTTTTTTGTTTTCCTCCATTCATCAGTTGAGGGACATCTGGGTGGTTTCCAGTTTCTAGCTATTACAAATAAGGATGCTATGAACATAGATGAGGAGATGTCTTTGTGGTTTGGTGAGGAATCATTTGGATTTATACCCAGAAGTGATATGGCTGGGTCTTGAGGTAGAGCTATTCCACATTTTCTAAGATATCGCCAGACTGATTTCCATAGTGGTTGTACGAGTTTGCACTCCCACCAGCAATGGAGGAGTGTTTTCCTTTCTGCACAATCTCACCAGCATGTGCTGTTATTAGAATTTTTGATCTTAGCCATTCTCACAGGTGTGAGATGGAAGTTCAGAGTCATCTTGAGTTGCATTTCTGATGATTAAGGATGTTGAGCATTTCTTAAGTATCTCTCAGACATTAAGATTCCTCTTTTGTGAATTCTCTGTTTAGCTCTGTTTCCCATTTAATTCAAAAAAATCGGAAGCCCTTCTTTATACAAAAGATAAATGGGCTGAGAAAGAAATTAGGGAAAAAACATCCTTCACAATAGCCACAAACAATATAAAATACCAGGGATAACTCTAACCAAGCAAGTGAAAAACCTGTATGACAAGAACTTCAACTACTTGAAGAAAGAAACTGAAAAGAACATTAGAAGATGGAAAAATCTTCCATGCTCATGGATAAGTAAAATCAATATAATAAAAATGGCCATCCTTCCAAAAACAATATACAGATTTAATTCAATCCCCATCAAAATACCAACACAATTCTTTACACACAAGGAAAGAACAATTCTCAACTTCATATGGAGTAACAAAAAACCCAGAACCGCTAAACCAATCCTGTACAATAAAAAAAAAAAAAAAAAAAAAAAAAAATTGGAGGTACCACAATCCCAGATTTCAAGCTATGCTACAGAGAAATATTAATAAAAGCAGCGTGGTACTGGTATAGAAACAGACCAGTTGATCAATGGAATTGAATTGAAGACACAGAAATGAACCCACAAGCTGATGATCACTTAATCTTCGACAAAGAAGCCAAAACCATACAATGGAAAAAGACAGCATCTAAAACAAGTGGTTCTGGTCTAACTGGAAGTCAACATGTAAAAGATTGAAATTAGACCCATACTTACAACCTTGTACAAAACTTAAATCCACGTCAATCAAAGACCTTAACATAAAACCAGACACACTAAGTATAATAGAAGAGAAAATGGAGAACAGTCTCGAACTCATTGGCACAGGTGACAACTTCCTGAACAGAACACCAACAACAGCTCAGACTCTAAGACCAACAATCAATAAATGGGACCTCATGAAACTAACAAACTTCTGTAAGCCAAAGGATACTGTCCTAGAACAAAATGACAACCTACAGAATGGGAAAAGATCTTTACCATTCCCACATTAGACAGAGAGCTAATATCCAAAATTTATAAAGAACTCAAGAAATTAAACACCAAGAAACCAAATAATACAAATTCTCTGTTAACCAAGAGCATGCTCCTCAGAATCTGGAGCTAGCTCTTTGGAATCCATGAGGAAAATAGTGCCCTTTCTTCCCAGTAATTTTGATATAGTACATATCTAACATCAGTGAGTGGCATTTAGCACCAAGAAATGGTTGAAAAATGTTATCCAACACCCTGATAATCAGGTAAATTTGCTAGTCCATCATGGCAATTAAAAGCATACCATACCTTCTGTTTCATTTCAACTTTGAATATCATTTATGTGTATTACCTCCTATCTTAGAATACTTATATCCATTTCTTGCATTGTTAGACTTGGGAATCGTTAGTAATTATGATGCAAATGGCATGGTGGGTGGCAGTCACTAATCTCAGCAGGGAAACTAATGCAAGGAGCAAAGATTTATTTTGCTCATAGTTTCAGTGTCCTTAGTCAATGCTCAGTTGGCTCCATGTTGTTGGGTAGAACATAGAAACAAGAGAATGGGAGAAGGATGCTGTTAAGTAAATGGTGGTCAAGAAGCAGATATCACAGCTGTAATAAAAACCTACAGGGAAAGAGGCGGCCCCTGGACACAGCCAGTATTCTGTTCCCTCTGACTAAGCTTCATCTTCCTCAGTTTTACTACATCCATAATGTCCATTCAAGTTTTGATTTCACCAATGGATTGAAACATGCGCTAATTGAAAGTGCTCATGATCCGACTGACTACATCCCAAGAAATGCCATCATAGGCACACAGAGAAGTGTGCTTTACAAATTGCTCAGCCATTTCCCAATCTACTCAATGCAACAAAGTTAGTTATGATAGAGTGTACTCAATTTCAAAACAATCAGTTTATATTTGGTTTCTTCATGAAACTAAGGTGTTAAGAAGAAAATCAACAAAGTAAAATAGTTTTGAGTAAAATCTGTATTTCTCATCATTTTGTACATAAACATTATCACAGAAGTTGCATTTTGAAATCTTTGTTCTGTCACCCACAATCACATGGGACACTAATCACAACTACTCCCCACATAAGTCATTACCATTACAAAAGGAGAGATTATACTATGAATAATTAAATTTCTTTAATTATGATGAAATGCACAAGGAAAATAGTCCTTCTTTGACTATTACAGTAAATAAAGTATAGTTGAACTGATTGTTGGGTAAAACCTCAGAAAAGTAGAGGAAACAATGAAAAAAAGCAGAGCTCTGGAAGAAATTCTCAAGGTTTCTGGTGGACATGGACTGGATTTCTGTAAAGCATGATCTCAATTCAAGGATCTGGTCTTTAAGTCTTTAATTTACTGAAATGCAGCATGGTCCTAGATATGTTTCTGTTATTTTGACAAAAATACTCTAACAAAAAATTATTGTAAGGGTGAAAGGGTTTATTTGGTTTGCAATTTTGGTTAGAAACCCTTGTTAGAGGGAAATCAGGACAGGAACACAAAGCATTTAGCCATATCCCTGTTTAACAAAAAAAAAAAAAAAAAAATTGAATGTATGCATGTTAAGGATTCAATTTACTGTCTCCTGGACTAGTCTAGAGTCCAACCCACTGAATTATGTTGGACACATTACCGATGGGTCTTTCCACCTCAATTAAATCAATTAAAAAATCCCTCCCAGGCATACCCATAGACCACTTCCTCATTGAGACTCTTTTCTGTGATAATTCTGCATTATGGCAACTTGAGAATCAAACTTAACTGCACTATTAGAGTATATTAGTTGCTTTTCTACTACTGTGATAAAAAACCATTACCAAAGCAGTTTACAGAAGAAATAGTTTATTTCAGTTACGGTCGAGAGGATTAGAATCCGTGATAGCTGAGGAAAACTATGGGTACAATAACTACAAACATGAAGCACAGAAAAAAGCAACCAACAAACAAACTACTGGTATCTGGGAATGGTGAAAGACTGTGAAACCTCAAAAGCCTCATAGTGACATACTTCCTCCAACAGGACCACATCTCCTAGGCTTCTGTAAACTTTGCCACCAACTGTGGGCCAAAGGTCCAAATGTCTGAGAATATGGAGAAGAACATCTTCAAATCACTACAAAGAATTTCAGCACATTCAGATAAAACTTACTTTTCTTTTTTTTTTTTTAGCTTAAAACTTTAATCTAATGGAAGAATCCAGATATGCTTCCAAAATTGGTGTGCAAAGGTGAAAATTCCCATAAAAATCACCTTCTAATGACAAAAATTTTCAAAACAGGTCTCCTAAAGCATATAGAAAACTAAATATATGAAGTTATTTTCTATTATAGAACATAAAAACAATGTATATATCAAGTATTTAAAATGATTCATTTTTAAAATATACTCCCAATACTATAATAGTTCTCCAAACATAATACAAAATATTTTGATATCACAATACATATGCTATTTAGACATTCTTTAGTTACACCAAAGATCTTTTCTTTTTTTTTTCCTTTATTTTTTATTTCTTCAAGTTACATCTCAATCACAGTCCCCTCCCTATTCCCCCTCCAGTCCCACCCTCCCACCCTCAACCCCCCATCCTCTTCCCTTTTTTTTTTTTCTTTTAAGTTTAAGGTATATCTTATTTCCCCCTACAGTTTCTCCTTTCAGTCCAACAAATGGCTCTTTCTCTTATAATAATAAATACAATACAGTAAAACAGAGGTAATTAGGCCACAGTTATGAGGGCTATATAGCTTACGTACATTCCCAATGACCAGTCCATATGTATTTGGTACCTGACTTTAACATTCTACTATCTAAACATCTCCATGAGTTTAAAGTTCTATATCTGACTCAACATTCATACTAACTTGCAATACAATTTAAAAAGTATCTTCTTAGATCTATAACACTCTCTTGACTCCTAAACAACTCAAAATTTAATTATGAGACTCTAGCTATCTGTTCTTCAACCACCTCAGAGACCTGAGAGGGATAAATATATCTGATTTTATAGGAAGTACAGGGCCTGCAGCTTCCCAAACTAAGAAATGACATACCAGTGGCTGCCTGGACAGTTCCCATTTTCTCTCCATACATTACAGCACCGATCTTTAGTCATTTGACCCCGTTTCTCTGACAGACATTGATTGTAGAGCAGGGGTTATGAAGGACTTACCTACCCTGTCTTGGCAGAGCTAGGTTGTCGACTTACCTGCTTCCAGGTTTTGTCCTTTTTGGACAGCATTCTGTCTACAGTTGGAACAAGGGGTTTTTCCTACCAAGAGACAGGCTTGCGACTAATTCAATCATCTCCCACTGGAGATTCTTCAATGCTCATCTTATACTTGGAGAGGAATAGGGTGTGCTGTCAGGAGTTGATATGTCTTGATATAAAAAAATCTAAAGTTATGGAAACATCTTTGAATGCCATATTCTGCAGATCTCTTGAGGTTTTTGAAGAGGCCCTATCTATCTCTTATATTAGGGTAAGCAGATGTTGCTTGTCTCTTAGCAGGTTTATTTCTGATTAGCTTAGCAAGTAACTATAATAGGCTGTCATAGTACCTAACAGAATGACCGGTTTGCATAAACATTACTTTGCATTTCTTAATTATCCTAAACAGTTTATGACAATTAGTATTAAAAGGCCGAAACATCACATTTCATTTTTTTTCTTTACCTCCTAACCCTTCCATCCCATTTCTCTGGGGTGGGGTGTCCTTATATAACAGTCTCATATCAGTTGAGAGGTCGTATGAGGGCCAAGAGCCTCTTCATTCATTGGGGATCTACGAAGCAGTACCATCAGTGAAAAGTGTTTCGTTGCCTGGGAGAGAGAACTACTAAACAAACAAATCAATAAGCATACAATAGATAAAAAAGCCTAAAAATATAAAAAAAATATAACTAATATATAAAAAAATAAATAAAAATTTAAAACTAAAAATAAGAAGTCTATGTCCAAGTTCCCTTTGGTGTGTTAGTTGTAGTATCGATACCTTCTGCTATATAGCTATAATCCTACTATAAGTGAATAGATGCCATATGTGTCCTTCTGAGTCTGGGTTAGTTCACTCAGGATGAGCTTTTCTAGTTCCATCCATTTGGCTGCAAATTGCATAATTTCATTGTTCCTGATAGCTGAATTATATTCCATTGTGTAGATGTACCACAGTTTTTTAACCCATTCTTTGGTTGAGGGACATCTGGGTTGTTTCCAGTTTCTAGCTATTACAAATAAGGCTGCTATAAACATAGATGAGGAAACTTCCTTATGATTCCGTGAAGAGGCATTTGGGTGTATACCCAGAAGTGGTATGGCAGGGTCCTGAGGCAGAGCTATTCCAAGTTTTCTAAGATATCGCCAGACTGACCTCCATAGTGGTTGCACAAGCCTGCAATCCCACCAGCAATGGAGTAGGGTACCCCTTTCTCCACACCCTCGCCAGCATGTGCTGTCATTTGAGCTTTTGATCCTAGCCATTCTGACAGGTGTGAGATGGAATCTCCGAGTCGTCTTGAGTTGCCTTTCTCTGATGATTAAGGATGTTGAGCATTTCTTCAAGTGTCTCTCAGCCATTAGGGATTCCTCCTTTGTGAATTCTCTATTTAGCTCTGTCCCCCATTTTTTGATTGGATTATTTGGTTTCTTGGCATTTAATTTCTTGAGTTCTTTGTAGATTTTGGATATTAGCCCTCTGTCAGATGTGGGGTTGGTAAAGATTTTCTCCCAGTCTGTAGGATGCCGTTTTGTTCGAATGACAGTGTCCTTTGCCTTACAGAAACTTTTCAGTTTCATGAGGTCCCATTTATTGATTGTTGATCTCAAGTCCTGAGCTGTTGGTGTTCTGTTCAGGAAGTTGTCCCCTGTGCCAATTAGTTCGAGGGTTTCTCCCACTTTTTCTTCTAGATTTAGTGTGACCGGCCTTATGTTAAGGTCTTTGAACCACTTGGACTTAAGTTTTGTACAAGGTGATAAGTATGGGTCTAACTTCATTCTTTTACAAATGGACATCCAGTTGGACCAGCACCATTTGTTGAAGATGCTGTCCTTCTTCCATTGTGCCGTTTTGGCTTCTCTGTCAAAAATTAGGTGGCCATAAGTGTGTGGGTCTATGTTTACTTATGTTATAATTTTATTATGTTAAAGAAGCATTTATAATAGAAGCTCTTTTTATTTTTCTTTTCTGTGAGAGATAAGTTTGTTTTTTTTTTTTTTTTTTTTAACAGTATAGAAAGAACTGGAACTGTGTGGTCGTAGAAGGCAGGTCCAGTAATTTAGACCCTACACTGATAAAATCTCAGCCAAAGAGTCAGCAATTAAACCCATTCTCCTAATATGTAAGGAAATATACTTTTCCTAGGCATAGAAGCATTACATTCTCTAGCAAAATGCCTAAGGCGATGATTGGTTAAAAGGCAAGACATCTTCCTAATGTGTACTTTTTCTAGTGAGACCTTTATTTCTGACTTTAAGAAACAACAAATTCAATATAGCGCTGTACCGGGGTGGAAAGCTAGTGTCTTTACATCTAACCTTATGCTCATTTATGATGTGGAGTGCAAGTTCATTGCAAATTGAAAAGACAACAGAAAAGTACAGAACGCAATATAATGAGTTCAAATGCTAATTTCTCAACAATCACCTAAACAAGCTCATGCTGAACTCCTATACTCCTTTAAATACAAAAGGTATTGTTGCTGCTGATGCTAGCTGTCCATAGTCACACAGAGTAGGCATAATTAGAGGGAAGAGGTATCTGGAGAATGTTTCAAGCACATGAGAACTGTGGAGCAAAGGAGACAGTATGTTTCATTTGTTCTTTGCGACATATTCTTTTAAAATTTTATTTGAGATTGTAATAAAACTGCAACATTTCCTTCTCTTTCTTCCATCCATACCCTTTAATATACCTACCCTCTTGGTCTCTTTCAAATTCATGGCCCCCTTTTCCTTAACTGTTGTATATGTATATACATATATGTATACTATATGTGTATATATATATATGAATAAGACAAGCATAATCTTCAATATCAACTTTGTCTGTATCACATAGTATCTCCCCAGCCCAACCCAACATTAAAAGCTGAGTGACTACAGTCAGATTTTCCATCCATATCACAGTATAGTTAAGTTTGCTATTGATTTTTTTTCTAATTTAATTAGAAAGTTAATAAAATGATTGCAACTTTACATAGATCTTCTGATGATTCTGAGAACAAGATTTACGCTGAGCGTATTTTTAAGTCCTTAGGGAAAAAAATGTGTCTCAGTGTGGCATCGTTTGTTATGATTAAAGCATCATAACCAAACACAAAGGGAGTTTATTTGATTTACAGAGCCAGATCACAGTCCATCCATCATTGAGGGAAGTCAGTACAGGGGCTAAAACAGGAACAAAGACAGGAAGCTTCCTTCCTATGCCTTATTTATTTTTCTTTCCTTTACAACCTAAGACTACTTTCCCAGGGATGGCACCACAAATAGTGGATAAAGCCTTCCCAAATCAATCACTAGTCAAGAAAATATCCTATAGACTTGCTTACATGCCAGACTCATAGAGTAATTTTCTCAGTTCAAGTACATTCTTCTCAGATGACCCTAGTTTGTGTTAGGTTGACAAAAACTAACCAGCACGTCATCATGGAAAGTGCTTGGGCAATTTATTTTCTGAATCAACTTCTGTGTTTTTCCCAGTGTTCTCTACAAAGATATTCAGCCATCATTTATCCTAACAAAACAGGAGAGCAGGAAATCCCTTGACCTTTACCATTTTGCTTGTATGGTTAGTCACTCTTCATCCCTTAAACACCTAATAATAACCTCTTCTCTACTGTCTTCATTCACTTCAACTTCTCTAATTCCCTCCTTTGACTAAGAATTAATTAATCTTGAGTTTGGTGTCAATATTTATATATTATTTGTGTCCTGGCAGACAAAATAATTTAATATGTATAAAGGTAGAGGTAAACAGACTATAAACACCTTTTAAAATTCACAACACAGGTATAATGAGGACCTAAAAGCTGCTTTAGCTAAAAACAGTGACTCTTCTTGGAACTGAAGATAACCAATGAGTAACTAAAAAACAAATACAAATCTTGGTGTCCCTGCTTTTGTTTATACTTATCTCTTTTGCCCTATATTCACCTTGGATCTTAAGAGTATGTGGATGGATAGACATCTTGTGAATCCAGTCAACACTCCCTCTAAAACAATTGTCTTGTTAGATACAACTCCTTGTTTGAACAACTTCACATAATTTCAACAAGACCAAAATATGAATGACCAAGGTCATTGATGATACAAGCTCCACCCTACACACCCACCCACATCCGTCATTCCGTATGTGATCTAGGGGCTATGAGTGAAAACTCCTGAAAAGAAGCTGCAGAGACTGATTAAATGATTAGGAGTTCAATACTGTGGAATGACTGAGATATTAGAGGCACAGAGGCTAATAATCTTATCTTGGGCTAGTTGTAGTCCTCAGGAGTAGCCATTCTTTGACAGCCCTGTGTCAGAATAGCATTTTGTGACTAATAGCTGAACTCTCAGAATCTACTGACTTAGCAGACCCATTGGCTTCCATCAACACAGAAGCTAAAGGTGTCATCAGATAACATCTTAAGTTTGTAGAAAGGCCTCCCCATCTTGCTGTAAATCCCTGTCTGATGTACCTACCAATGTATTTTAAACTTGCCTTGATTTATGATCTATTTGTTCTGTA
The DNA here is from genome assembly GCA_907164525.1 of Lophiomys imhausi. Classification (NCBI taxonomy): domain Eukaryota; kingdom Metazoa; phylum Chordata; class Mammalia; order Rodentia; family Muridae; genus Lophiomys; species Lophiomys imhausi. The sequence goes on along the minus strand of CAJQZJ010032273.1, from coordinate 2,151,733 downwards.
AAACTGCAAAATTTCATGAAACTGAACATGCAATATGAAGTAACCTAAGTCTATGTTCCTGAAATATGGTAAGTAAAAATGGCTCTAGAATAAACTGTCTTTTATTCTCTTTAAAATGACACCTATAATTTCAGAATTGGCAGAACTCATGTCAACACCTCTAAAGACAGGGTTGAAGATGCTGCTCCCTTTATCTTCCTGGTTTAGCTATTAAACACTGTTCCTGACTTTGTTCCCTTTTCTATTTGTTTATAGGTACAATAGACCAGAGCTAATCTGCAGTGGAATCTTGGAGTCAAGACTATGCTAGGAATCCTCTTATTCTGAAATGAGTCCTTTTCTTCCATTATATCATAGATTCCCACAACTCTCTTACAGGAAGGGAAGAGTTATATTTAGATTAGGCAAAAATGTGGCAAAATGATAAGAAGATCTCTGGGTGAATATGTCCAGTCCTTAGGTATAACTCAGCACAGTAATTTGCATTGCTACCTTAGGAGATACTCATTAGTCTGAGATAAGGAGTGCTGCATCCATCACTTCACTTCACTGTTTAGCTTAAACTGTTGCTCTCTTTGCCTCTAATTGCTAACAGAAGTATTGCATTTTTATGACTTTCCTATTCCTTCCAACTACAACAGACCATGATTCACTGGGGGAAAGTACTCTTTAACTTTACAAGCACCTTAGCATGTATTATTTTCTTTTCATGAATATTTTATAACCATGCACAAAGGTTTTTAGCGATAACACGCTTGTATACATTTTAAGAGATCTCAGCAGAGTTCTGTTTTCACAGATTGATCTTGGTTTTCATGGACATTAAGCTGGGAGGCAGCTCTTATCTGCAAGTTAGCCTTCCAATTGCAGCTATTTCGAAACAAAATTTTTAAATGTTGATTTATTACTTCAAGTTACATCTCCAGCATAGTGCGCCCCTCCTCCCCTCCCTGTCCCACCCTCTTACCTTCTTCCCCTTCTCCCAGAACTCATAATTCTTTTTTTGAATAAATAGACCATAATTATGAAAATTACAAGGCACAATATACATTCCCAATATCTAGTCCACACATACCTGAAAACTGACATCAAAACTCTATTATTCATCTATTTCCATGAGTTAAAGTTTTATACCTATTTCAATTTCCATCCTACCTTGCATTACTAACTTAGACCTAGAACATCCTTTTAATTCCTAAACAACTTGAAATTTAAATGTGAGACTATAGCTATCTAGTTCAACCACATCAGAGACCTGAGAATGATAAATATGTCTGATTAAACAGGAAGTGCAGAGCCAGCAGCTTCAAAAACTAAGAAATGATAGACAACTGGCTTCCTGGACACTGCCCAATTTCTCTCCATACGTGAGAGCATCTGTCTTAACCCTCTTAGCCCCAAATCTCTGACAGACATTAATTGTAAGGCAGGAATTATGAAGGACTTGCCTACACTGTCTTGGCAGAGCTCCACTGTGGACTTATCTGCTTCCAAGTTTTGACCTTTTCAGACAGCATTCTGTCTACAGTTGAAGCAAAGTCTTTTTCTTGCCCAGTGACAAGCCTGTCACTAATGCAATCATCTCCAAATGGAGATTCTTCAATGCTCATCCTCTACCTGGAGTAGAATAGGGAGTGTTGTCAGGAGTTGGCATGTCTTAATATCAAAAAGTCTTAATCTAAGAAAACTTCTTTGATGTTGATTCTTGAGGTTTTTGAAGACCACCTATCTATCTCCATATATTGGGATAAGCAAATGTTGCTTGTCTCTTAGCAACTTGATATCCAGTTAACTTAGAAAACCTCTGTGATAAACTATCTTCAGTAAAACCCTGAAGTTCAGCCTCTGACTACAAACTTCTTAGGAAATTTAGATAGCTGAGAACAAAAGGGCTGAACATCAAATGTTACTATTAACTTGCTTAACCATTTTTATATTCTTATTTGGACCCCAAGCAGGTTTCCTACATCCCAAATCAGCAGGAAGTAATTTTCAGAGAGCGACACCCCATTCTCAGAAGGTGGGGTGGGTGATTTTTTATTTTCCCCCCATTTGGTTATTTGATGGGTTATAGATATTTGTTGTTATTTAGGAGGATTGGTTACAAGGTGTTTAATAGTCTTGTTAAATAGATTTTAGAGGCTAGACCCAGGGATTGGTCTCTTTTTCTTTTTTCTACATTTCCTTCTCTCTTATGTAGCAGGGAAAAGACTTAAAAAATGGGATGTAGACATAATATAGGAATGATAAAGAAAAAAGGACAGATTACTGAATATGTTCTTGTATCTTTGTAAATTTATAAAAATTATGAATATATTTTGCTACATTGGTATTAATCTTTGTATATCGATAAAAATTTAAGAATATATTTGGCTATTTTGATATTCATCTTTGTATATTGATAAAAATTTAAGAATATGTTTGGCTATTTTTGTATTCATCTTTGTATATTGATACAAAATAACGGTTAACCATTTTTAAGGTATTATACCTAGGTAAAGTTTAAAAATGCAACGTGAAGTTTTGCCCTTTGGTAGCAACTGTCACAAACTGTATAGGATAATTAAGAGATGGAAACTAATAGTCATTCAAATATGTCTTTTTTTGTAATACAAATTTAAAGTTCCATCTTGGAAAAGAAAAACTAAGGCTTTGAAGAGGAATAATCAATTTGGTCTTCACAGTAAGTAACAACAATTTGGTTTATCCTCATCTTCTTTTGTCTGGACATAATTAAGTGTCTTTCTCTAGCATGCTGAGGTTGGATATAACAGGTTTAATTTTTTCATATTCAGTTTCAGAAAAAAATGAAACAACAAAAATACTCAACCATACAAAGCAGAGAAAGTGCAGACTAGTGAAAAGTACTGTGTATCATGCCTTTTGCTCTAAGCAAGAATTTATTTATTTATTTATTTACTTACTTACTTATTTATTTTGAATGTGTATAGTCAATGTAAGTCAGCAGAAGCCTCCTATGCCTTCCCTGTTAATTGCTCTTTCTGTAGAATTTATCATGGACAGTTAGATGACGTCTGTCCATGAAGATAGTTCTAAAATGCCATGATATCTACATTCATGACATCATTGCCAAAGGGTAAGTCCTTCAAGAATTCTAAAGTTCAAAAAAATATGATTCAGATATATAGGCCCTTTCCATTGTGTATCTGCCTGCTCTTTGCCTTCCCTTTTCTCTGGCATAAAGGACAAATCTGAATTCCACATTATTAATATTTAGAAGAATTTTTGTGAGTCTTCACTCAGTCTTCACATGCAAATCTCCTTCATAATTCAAAAAATTTACCTTCCATGGGAAAAAAATTTAGAACTGACAAAACTGACATTCTCCTTCTTTTACTGTTGTTTGTTTGTGTTTCTATTACAGCAGTCATAACTGTGATGTCACTCATCCGGGAAACAGTTAAAAATACGGTCCACATTGAGGATACATATACAGAGAATATGGAACTGTTACTGTAATGCAGCCTGATGTAATTGAAGTTACCAAAGAAAGCAATATATTTGTACATGATTAAATATGGATAATAATGCAGGTTGATAAATGATGAGGCAATTGGCTATGCAGTATATGGGAACAGAATCTTCTAAAGGGGAGTTTCTCTGAAAAGGTACGGGCGACTTAGACCATGTAAAGTTCATCCTATGACTTAGTAAATGCAACAATGTCAATATTGCCATCTCTCAAGCAGTAAAATATTTAATATTCTTTAAATTATTATTAGGTGAAGAATGATTTACTGAAAGTTAATTCTGAAAAGGGTTATAATTTTAGATTTCTTAAAATTTATTTATTTATTGCTTCAGGTTACATCTCCATCATAGTGTCCTCTTTCCACCCCTCCCAGTCCCTCCCTCCCACCCTCTACCCCCTAACACTTCCATTCCACTCCTCTGGAGTGGAGTGTCCCTATATAACAGTCCCCGTCCCAGTTCAGTGGTCATATGAGGACCAAGAGCCTCCTCATACACTGGGGGCCTACAAGACAGCACCACTAGGGAAAGGTGTCTCATTGATAGGGAGAAAAAGAAAAAGTCTATGTCCATTTTCCCTTTGGTGCATTGGTTGTAGTATAGATATCATGTACTATATGGTTAAAGTCCGACTATAAGTGAATAGATGCCATGTGCATCCTTCTGAGTCTGGGTTAGCTCACTCAGAATGAGCTTCTCTAGTTCCATCCATTTGGCTGCAAATTATATGATTTCCTTGTTTCTCACAGCTGAGTAGTATTCCATTGTATAGATATACCACAGTTTTTTAATCCATTCTTCAGTGGGGGTACATCTGGGTTGTTTCCAGTTTCTAGCTATTACAAATAAAGCTGCTATGAACATAGATGAGGAAACTTCCTTGTGATTCAGTGTGGAGTCATTTGGATGTATACCCAGAAGTGGTATGGCTGGGTCCAAGGCACAACTATTCCAAGTTTTCTAAGATATCGCCAGACTGACCTCCGTAGTGGTTGCACAAGCCTGCACTCCCACAAGCAATGGAGGAGGTTTCCCCTTTCTCCATACCCTCGCCAGCATATGCTATCATTTGAGCTTTTGATCTTAGCCATTCTGACAGGTGTGAGATGGAATCTTAGAGTTGTCTTGAGTTGCATTTCTCTGATGGTTAAGTATTCTGAGCATTTGTTCAAGTATCTCTCAACCTTTAGGAATTCCTCCTTTGTGAATTCTCTGTTTAGCTCTTTTCCCCAATTTTTTATTGGATTATTTGGTTTCTTGGCATTTAACTTCTTGAGTTCTTTGTAGAGTTTGGATATTAGCCCTCTGTCAGATGTGGGGTTGGTGAGGATTTTTTTCCCAATCTGTAGACACCCGTTTTGTTTGAATGACAGTGTCTTTTGCCTTACAGACGCTTTTCAGTTTCACAAGGTCCCATTTATTGATTATTGGTCTTAGGTCCTGCGCTGTTGGTGTTCTGGTATGGAAGTTGTCACCTGTGCCAATGAGTTCAAGGGTTTTTCTTACTTTCTCTCTAGTACATTTAATGTGTCTGGCCTTATATTAAGGTCTTTGAACCAACTTGGACTTAAATTTTATACAAGGTAATAAGTATGGGTCTAATTTCATTCTTTTACCTGTGACCATCCATTTGGTGAAGATGCTGTCCTTTTACCATTGTGTGGTTTTGGCTTCTTTGTCAAAAATTTGTTGACCATAGATGTGTGGGTTCATTTCTGGGTCTTCAATTCGATTCCATTGATCCACTGGTCTGTTTCTATAACAGTACCATGCTGTTTTTATTACTATTGCTCTGTAGTACAGCTTGAAATCCGGGATGGTGATACCCCCAGATGTTTTTTTATTGTACAGGATTGATTTAGCTATTCTGGGTTTTTTGTTATTCCATATGAAGTTGAGAATAGCTTTTTTAAGTCTAAAAAGAATTGTGTTGGTATTTTGATAGGAATTGCATTGAATCTGTATATTGCTTTTGGTAGCATGGCCATTTTTATTATGTTTATCCTACCTATGATGGGCGCATGGGAGATCTTTCCATCTTCTGAGAGCCTTTTCAATTTCTTTCTTCAAGGCCTTGAACTTCTTGTTGTACGGTCCTTTACTTGCTTGGTTAGAGTTACCCCCAGGTATTATATATTTTTTGTGGCTATTGTGAAGGGAGTTGTTTCCTGATTTCTTTCTCAGCCCATTTATTTGTTGTGTAAAGCAGGGCTTCTGATTTTTTTTAATTAATTTTGTATCCAGCCACCTTGCTAAAGGGGTTTATCAGCTGTAAGGGTTCTCTGGTGGAATTTTGGGGGTCACTTATGTATACTATCATATCGTCTGCAAATAGGGATAATTTGACTTCTTTGCTTCCAACTTGTATCCCCTTGATCTCCTTTAGTCTTATTGCTTTAGCAGGAACTTCAAGTACTATATTGAAGAGATATGGCGAAAGAGGTATCCATTTTTTGTCCCCAAGTTTAGAGGAAATGCTTCAATTTTCTCTCCATTTAATTTGATGTTGGCTGCTAGCTTGCTGTCTATTGCCTTTATAATTTCTAGGTATGGTCCTTGTATGCCCGTTCTCTCCAGAACTTTTAGCATGAAGGGGTGTTGGATTTTGTCAAATGCTTTTTCTGCATCTAGTGAGATTATCATGTGTTGTTTTTTTTCATTCATCTTGTTTATATGGTGAATTACGTTGATGGATTTCTCATCCTTAGATTTTTCCTACTGTTGGACAAAGAAAATCTGGATAGTCCCAATATAATTAGATGATTTATAAACACTCTCAACATTATAGCTTTATGTAAAGTAAAACAGAAATGACACTGATGTTTCTCCTGTTTTTATTAGAAAAAAAAGATTAAAATTTATGTTTAGTCATTGAATATGAAATTACAATGTTTCTGAAAGTATCTATGCAATTTGATTCTAGGAAAATAGAGTTTGTGTCTGATTATTATAAAAGTGTATGTTGACTGTTTGCAATATAGTTCAAATGAATCTGAAGAGATGAAGCTTGAATAGAAAATACCTGTTTTGTTTTCCATCAGCAGAAATAAGTGCACATATCAGTTTAAGAAATGGTTTCTGGTTTTAGAATATATATATATATGTGTATGTATACTGATTTCATATATATATGTATATATATATATGAAATCAGTATATATCTCAGTATGAAAGGTATTTCTCAGAGATTACAGCTAATACATCCATACTGTACCCCATGAGTGTCAAGTTGCCCACTGATACCAGTAATAAGAAAATGAAGGGATCTAATTCTCATACATCCCTGAAGTGAGTGAGCATTCCTTCCTTTATGGGCTGTGGCAAAATACTTGACTGTGAAAACAAGAGAAGGAAGGTTTATATCGGCTAATTGTTTAAAATACAATTTCAGGTAGAGGCGGTGTTGTGGCAAAAGTAAGAGGAGGTAGCTAATCACCACATATCTGTAGTCTGGAACCAACAGAGATTAATGTGCCTGCTCAGCTAACTTTCTTTTTCACTCTACCATACCCCAGCTCTCCAATACCAGTGCCCACATCCAGGATGAGTCTTCCTTTGCAGTTAAAATCTTTCTGCAAGACCCTCAACAGCAGTTTCATGAGAAGCCTAAATCCAGTCAAGTCAAGAATGAAGATTGACCATGACAAAACGTAAACAGACAAACCACTTTAAAAAGCTGTGGGGACACTAGTAAGTTAATTTTAAGGTGTATGTGTTCTATAGCCTAGTAATTCTCTTATATCATATGTTTGAGAATTTAATGAATATTAAACAGCAATAATAAACATGTTCATAGAATAGCGCCAACCTAGAGATTATTAAAGAGTCATCACTAACATCAATAAATAAGTTGAATATAGTCATACCATAGAGTAATACACAGGAATGAAGAGCAAAGTAACACAGTTACAAAGTAAATGAATAGTGCCAATATACAAAACACAGTGTGATTCCTCAGGCAATATTTATTATATATGCATGTGTTCAAAAACACATTCTAGGTGCTTATGTGACAGAAAGAAATTAGACTCACTAAGTCAATAGGAGACAATCAATATTATTTACCCATTCTGACCTTTCTATGACCATTTTCTTTGTCTTTACCTATTTGCCATCCTTCCTCTTCACTTCCCATGTGTTACTAGGAACTAAATTCTCCAAGAAAGATTACCTGTGGTGCTCATCTGCTGTTCAATACAAATGTCTGCTTTCCATATGCTATCATACCGTCTGTTGTTTATTCACCCAACAGGGAATTGAAAGTAATGTTGGATAGCAGTATGTGAAATCAAAGCAAATAGCGCTCTTAGTCTAAATAAACATAACACCCACAACTTCAGCTCAGTCTTTTGCTGACCTCCATTAGTGTCTCTGAAATTGTTTCTTCTCTCTTTCTGAAAAATGTTGGATCATTAAAAACTGCATCACGAGTTCTGTTGCATTCTCTAATATAGCTGCAAGGTAGTAGGTAGAAGGATCTGACTTCCTTGATAAAATGAACAGCTGTGGAGTATTGGATGTTGTCTCCTTCCTGGACTGATTAACTCACTGGGAAATAAAGTTACCAAAGGAGCAGTCAGGACTCTTTCCATGGTTGCTAGGCTTTTTGTATAGAGCAAAAGTAAGGGTGCCTAACAAAGTCCCTAAGTCCTGGAGTCCAGCAAAATCAAGTGCTAGAAATGGATAAGAATCTAATCCCTATGGAAGGAAGTCCACATATGCTCTTGTGATCTCATAAAGAAAATAGATTATGATTATTATGAAAGATTATATGAAATGTGGCAATACTAATGCAATGATATTGTGTGGTAGAAATTTACAGAGATGTTCATAGAGAAGGAAATTGATATTTCCTAGATATGTGCTACAACCTTGGAACCAAATAGATACTCCCCAGCCATGGAGAATCTTGTATTTTTTTTCTTTTAATAGATGCTAAACTAAGACACAAAGATATAAAAATCTTCTTCCCAAGACAAATATTCAATAATTTTTCCCCAAATCCAAATCTCTGTGGTGACCATTTTATCACAGGACAACACTACTCGATTGGCCCTTTAGAGGGTTCTCTTCTATGGCAATGTATGCAGCTATACCTTGGTCTCATTGCAGATGCTATTCAGAACACACCTGCATCCCTTCAATAGAGCACTCCAGTTTGAAAGAAACTTTTTCACCCATATAATAAATGACTGCATTCATTTGAGTACTTGGTTTGGTTTGTGATTTGTTTGTATTCTATAGATCTTATAAAGGAACATAAATTCGTTTTCGTCTCAGCATTAAAAGTGTTGAGAGCAGAATTTAGGATTGCGCTTATTCTCAAAAGTCTGATTTGTATCCTGACTCCTACTTGAGCTTTCCCTTTTCGCCACTTCTCCTCATGTAGTTTTTAAAGAATTAGCTTTTAAATATGTTGATTTTCTTGATTTATGTACAATATAGCCATGTTCTAGAGAAAAGGCAATAGTAATAATTATCTACATTGTATTTATTTTATTTTAAAATAACCTTTATACTTTATTCTCTTTATATATTCCATAGTGAAGTTGCTATTATTTGGGAAGGGCTTACTTCCGTACCTTTTAGATTTCTTCTTCTTCACTTCTTTTGAAAGTGTCTAATATGTTTCACTGTAGAGATATCTACTAGGGACAACTAAAAAATCCATTCTGTCACGTTATATATTTGCCAGAAGTATGAATTCTGCACTGTCTCAGTCTGACCTCTCAAATATTACATGCTGACAGACTTCTTCTCTTTCACCTGTCAGAGAATGCTAGAAAATAGAGGAGAATAACATGCAGTAAATCACTCGTGATGCATCTATATAATAAAGGAAATCAAAGCAAGATTGGAATAGTGCTATTCTGCTATCTTCTCAGAAGTGCAGTGAGGAGAGTAACCAAAAGGTAATTTTATGATTTGGTGAGGGTGGGGGGGGCAAAAGGATATGCTTGCATGCTGATTTTAATGGGAAAATGTCTGTTCTTCACTGGTTTAATTTTGTTACCTCCTTCATCTCAGATGATGAGAACCACACATAGGAAACCAAATGTACTATGGCATTAGGCCATTCTTTTGATGAGTCACATATCAGAGACTCAAGAAATACATGGGACCAGTTTCACTATAAATGTTGGAAAACTACTTTCCCTCTTACACATCAGTTTATCTGAACTATCAAATGGACTAAACATAAGGATCCTCTATGTCTAATAATATAATGTGTTGTCAATGGATCAAATATAATGTGTTGTGAATGGGTCATGTATTGGCACCAAAATATGTCTCTCTCTTTCTCTCTCTCTCTCTCTCTCTCTCTCTCTCTCTGTGTGTGTGTGTGTGTGTGTGTGTGTGTGTGTGTGTGTTTACTTTGTTTGTAGTAACCTGCTGCCAATGACCAAATGAGAAGCTACACCAAGGAAACTTGGAAGGATCATGTCGAGGTTCTAAACTGGTCACTCAGATTATCTATAAATTTTTATTCTCAAATCACAGCGATCACTGACAACACCGAAATAATTTTTTGGTATGGAATATTTACTTAATACCAGTGTTAGAACTTTAAATATTTCCTATTTAGTTTCACTATGTTGTATGATTCACAAACTTATATAATTTTTCCTGTCAAGTCAGAGAAGGTCAAACAGAGAATGCATGTAGCATAGTGTATAAACAGTCAAAATACTGATAATAAAAAAGAATGAGCAAGTAGGCAAAGGGGACTCTCCATCCACACGTTATCAAGAATGGAGCCCTTCTCAGACCTTCCTAGAGCGTTCTTTCAGAAAAGATCACAAGGGTTTTCCCAGACAATGTCAACAAAATGACAGACTTGGAAATTTGAAATAATAAAATATATTGGGGTGTAAATTTATGAATATAGAATCATTCTAACTTTAGTCAAACAATAAAAGAGTCTCCCCTTATCTTTCTCTCTCTCACACCTATCATATACTACTTTTAATTTCAAGTTGAAGTGAAATCCCAAGAATTATTGTTTTAATTAACTCGATCAAGATCTTGTGCCTTTGAAGTATGTAGAACTGGGATTTAAATTGCTCTCAACCAACCTGTGCTTTTCTATGCTTGTCATTTTATTTGGCATTTATTTTGAACACACATATTCAAAACAATTTTTACCTACTTGTTGTACTATATGTTCAGATCATCTGTGATAGAATCTTCTCTAGATTGCATTGAACTTCAGTTTTAACAGTTTCTCTTGCTTCCCTAACTTCATTCAATGAGAGAGTTTTCCCTAGAACTCCTAAAGCATATAAGTTACCTGACATTTCCTCTCTAACCTAAAATCTGATATTGTCTTTTAGCCTAACTCTGCTCTATACACACTAATCTTCTTATCTGTGGTTCTCAGCACATGTGACAGACACTTGCTGTATTTTGAAGTCATGAGAGAGAAACATCAATCATATGTTTTACCTCACAACTGGAATGATTATGAAATTGTTGAGTTCAGGGTAGAAGCCAAGAAAACTCATTCAGATATGGAAGCTTAAAATGAAAACTTTATTTTCTGAGCTCAGAGAAGAGGCACATTTCAAGATCTGAGCCCCATCCCCAAAGGGAGAGTATACAACATTTTTAAAGAATGGGAATACAAACCAAGGGGCAGGGCTGGGGTGAGCTGCAATGTTATCCAAATGTATTTTGATATTATGGATTAATCATCAGAGTATCTGTTGGAGACTGGGCATGATTCAGGACACTTGACCTCAAGGTCCATAACTCATCTTTCTAGACATTTGGTCAAGAGCTTAGAGTGGTAAGGGGGCAAAAGAGCAGGTGAGTTGCATGTAATTAATTTGAGCATAACAGGCAATTGGTTATATACTTTTATAAATTATGAACATTGGTTTAGATAATAGTAATTTCTAATTTCTTTACCGATTGAAGGAAATATTTGGAGAAGTAGGATAGAAATTCATTCCTGGGTTTGAGAACATGAATTTGTTTGACCCTACCAGCAAGATGAAGAAGTTGTCCTTGAGATTACAAGATTCAGTCAATGATTTCCTTCCTTGGAAGTTCTCAGCTCTCCTACAGCTTAGGACCTTGAATTTACTTTTAACCTATTATTAAATGGAGCATTAAGAATTCAGATTAAGATTAAATGGTAGTGTTTAGAATAAATGTCTTTTGCTTGTTCCCACCAGAATATGATCCAGCATTTTGTGCATCATGGCTGAGCAGTGTTTTGGTCTGTATACAGAAGTATGAATAATTACTCAAGTATTATTACTAACCAGAGCACTTCCTGATATTGGTGTGGGTGTCCTCCCTTCTCAGTACAAGCAAGGAGTACTATCATCTGTTTCGTTGGTCAGAAACTTAACCAGGATCTGATTTTTACCATTATTTCTATAACTTTCTACAAAAAATACTTATTAAAGTACTACTATTGCTACTGCAATATGTGTATTTATTCTACATTAAAATAGTATATATGTTCTATACATAAAGAATGCACATCTTAATGTAAATGTAGGCAATATCAAATTTGTAATATGTCTTTTTAAATATTTTCATTATTTATTTTTTACAACCTGACCACGGTTTCTCCTTTCTCCTCTCCTCCCAGTCCCTCTTTGCATCCTGCTGCATGGATTCCTCCTTTGTTTATCTTCAGAAAAGGGTACAATTGCATGGATATCAGTCGAACATGGCATATCAAGTTGCAGTAAACTAGGCACCTACCCTTGTATTAAGGCTGGATTTATAAGGAAAAGGGTCTCAAAAGCTGGCAAAAGAGTCAGAGACAGCCCCTGCTCTCACTGTTAGAAATTCCACAAGAAAACAAATCTACACAACTGTAACATGTATGCAGAAGGCTTAGGCCAGTCCCACACAGGTTCCCAAGTTTAAATTTCAATCTTTGTGTGTCTCCATGAGCTCAGACCAGTTGTTTCTCTGTGCAGAGAAATATTTTGAGTTATATTCCTAAGGAAACGATATTTCATTGGCTCTGAAAAAAATTGGAGAAGGATGTTTGAACCAGACATAAGATCAAGTGATGTTTTTCAAAGTCATGTCCTTGGATTTTATTGAGGATTGACACAATGAACAACCATATGCAGGTAGCTTCTGCATCAGCTATAAAATCATTGTTAAAACATTATCTCTGCACATTAGTCAACATTCCCTGTCAGAAAGACCTTGAACATGTCCTTCAGAGAACATCACATCAAGGCAAACATTTTTTTTTCTTTCTAGAACAAGTTTGTGTTTCTATACTATTCATTAATTCCAGGTTTGCTCTGGGTGCCACGGTACTCAGAACCTTAGATAATATGAAGTCATATAACAATAAATTCTCCTGGCTAGTAGACTTGCCTCATAAATTTTATTCAAATTTATGTATATCTGCCATATCATACATAGATGTACATCATAAAATATCTTAAAGCCTTCTTGGAAATGGAAGAGTGTGATTGAAAGTGAAACACTGGCATTTTTTAATCATCTATGCTGTATAAAAGATGCTCAGTAGAGCTTAAGCAAGTCCACTCTTACTGGTGAGATTATGTTTTTTTAACATAAAGAGATGAGTATGGGGCTAATTATCCATAGTAACTGAAAATAATAAATTAATTTTGTGTGTCTCTAGCCTTAAATATGTATGCTTTATAAATGCTTCAGAATGTTCTCCTAATCTATAAACAGCATAGATTATGTGAATAAGAAAATATTCAAAGTTCCTCATTGACATATGTCAGTGATAACATGACATATCAAAATATGTCCAGAGGTGCATGGAATTATTTTGTTTTGAACTTATCATTTGCTTTAATTATCAAAGCAGATGGAGATTTGAGTTTGCACTAATGGACTTTGCCAGAATTTTCTTCAACATCCATGTTCAATCTTTTGTTTGTAATGTTTATTTATTAGTTCAGGTTACATCTCCATCATAATACCCTCTTTCCACCACTCTCAGTCCCACCCTCCCACCCTCTATGCCCTATCACTTCCAACCCACTCCTCCAGAGTGGAGTGTCCCTACATATTAGTCCCCCGCCCCAGTTCAGCCAAGACCCTCCTCATATACCGGGGGCTTACAAGGCAGCACCACTAGGGCAAAGTGTCTCATGGACAGGTAACAAAGTCTATGTTCCTGTTCCTTTTGGTGTGTAGGCTGTAGTATAGTTATGCTGGACTATATGACTAAAATCCAACTATAAGTGAATAGATAGCATGTGCATTCTTCTGAACCTGGGTTAGCTCACACAGGATGAGCTTCTGTATTTCGATCCATTTGGCTGCAAATTGCATGATTTCGCTGTTTCTGGTGGCTGAGTAGTATTCCATTGTATAGATGTACCACATTTTTTTTATCCAGTCCTCGGTTGAGGGATATTTGGGTTGTTCCTTGAAGAAAAAAATCGAAGAAGAAATCAGAAGATGGAAAGATCTCCCATGCTCATGGATAGGTAGGATCAACATAATAAAAACGGCTACCTGCCAAAAGGAATATACAGATTCAATGCAATTCCTATCAAAATACCACCACAATTCTTTATTGATCTTGAAAAAGTAATTCTCAACTTATTATGGAATAACAAGAAACCCAGAATAGATAAATCAATCCTGTAAAAAACAAAAACAAAAACAAAAACAAAAACAAAAAAAAACATCTGGAGGCAGCAGCATCCCAAATTTCAAGCTGTACTATAGAGCAATACTAATAAAAACAACATGGTACTGGTGTAGAAACATACCAGTAGATTAATGGAATCGAATTGAAGACCCAGAAATGAACCCACACACCTATGGTCACTTTATTTTTTACAAAGAAGTCAAAACAATGGAGCAAGGACAGCTTTAACAAATGGTTCTGGTCTAACTGTATGTCCACCTGTAAAAGAATGAAATTATATCCATATTTATCACCTTCCACAAAACTTATGTCCAAGTGGATCAAAGACCTTAACATAAGGCCTGACACACTAAATCTATTAGAAGAGAAATTGGGAAAAACCTTCGAATCATTGGCACAGGTGACAACTTCCTGAACAGAACACCAACAGCTCAGGATGTAAGACCAACAATCAATAAATGGGACCTCATGAAACTGAAAAGCTTCTGTAAAGCAAAAGACACTGTCATTCGAACAAAATAGCAACCTACAGATTGGGAAAAAATCTTCACCAACCCCACATCTGACAGAGGGCTAATATCCAAAATCTACAAAGAACTCAAGAAATTAAATGCCAAGGAACCAAACAATCAAATCAAAAAATGGGGAACAGAACTAAACAGAGAATTCACAAAGGAGGAATCCCTAATGACTGAAGGATACTGGAAGAAATGCTCAGCATCCTTAATCATCAGAGAAATGCAACTCAAGACAACTCTGAGCTTCCATCTCACACCTGTCAGAATGGTTAAGATAAAGAGCTCAAATGACAGCACATGCTGGCGAGGTTGCAGAGAAAAAAGAACACTCCTTTATTGCTGTTGGGAGTGCAAACTTGTACAACCATGTTCAATCTTTTTTTTTTTTTTTTACTTTATTTTTTATTTCTTCAAGTTACATCTCAATCGCAATCTCCTCCCTACTCCCCCCACCATGTTCAATCTTAAACCTACTGTTTAATATTAAAATTCTCTACTTTATCCCTGATGACATTTGATCATTCCCATTGATCCTATGCCAGCACTGGACCCAACTGTGGATTCTGTAAAAGAATATTGCCTAAGACACCCTATGATTCAATATAAATAATGAAAAGAGCCTTTACAAAAACATATAAAAACAAAAATATTCTACTCAGTAAAAATATTTTTATTATATTGTGTAAATTGTATAATGCCAGTCTTAATATAAAATTGTATTGCATAGATCAGGGCTGGAGCTATAATTCTGTGGGGAAGAAAATTCAATGGTTGCTCTTCCAGAGGACCTGGTCCAAATTTCCAGCATCCATATTGCAGCTGACAACAATTTTTTTTAAGTTTATTTATTGCTTCAAGTTACATTTCCATCACAGGCCCCTCCCTCCATCCTTCTCGGTCCCACCTGACCACCCTCTATCCCATCTCCAGTATTCCTACTTCTCCTGTGTGGGCTGCCTCCACATCTCAACCCACCTTATTCATCAGTCATATGACGGCTAAGAGCTTCCTCTTGCACTGGGGTCCTACATGGTAGCTCCACTAGGGCAAAGTGTCCCACTAACAGTTAACAAAGTCTATGTTTCGGTTTTTTTAACTCTGTTTGTTGTAGGATAGTAATCCTGCACTATATTGATAAAATCCAGTTATAAGTGAATTCATTCCATGTATTTGTTTCTGGGTCTGGGTTAGCTCACTCAGGATGAGCATTTCTAGTTCTATCTATTTGGCAGCCAATTGCATTGATTCCAGGGGAGCCTACATTCTATTCTGGTTACCTAGACACCACATAGCCATGTGATTTACGAGCAAACATTCAGTCAAAACACCCACGTGCATTAAATAAATAAATAAATGAATGAATGAATGAATAAATAAATAATGAATGAATGAATAAAATTTAAGACATTGCATAAAAACAATGCTTAGTTTCTTTATTATGAAGAGTTCCTCATGCATTAAAGAATTTTAAAATACTAGTTTAACATTCTTACCAAATTTTAGTAAAGGAAATACTTTTAAAGGAATGATACTGTATTTTGGAAGAGTTCACTGATCAAACATTACACAGTAGTACCACATAAACTCTCTGACTGTTTGTGACAACTATTAAAACTAATTCCTTCGTATCAAAACTTAAACCTCAGCTGGGAACTAAATTTGTCTGAAAGTTAGCCTGTAAAATTCCTGATGTCGTCAGTTCATCCTAATATCCTACTAAAATTTTATCACTTCAACCACAGAGTGTTTTCTACCATTATAAATTTATCAAAAAGATTCTGAGTCACATGCATGACCTTCATAATTATAATTAATTTTGAAGGTTTATATTTCTGTTTCTATTAATGAAAATCTTATAGTTACAAATAAGTCAGAAAGAAAGGTAACACATAATAAAGTAGTTTGATACAAGAAACTAGACCAACAAAATGTATCATACATATGAAATGTTCCACAATGCCATCAGGGGAATAACACACTGGTATATTAAGTTAAGTGGCAGTATGGAATTTGAATACACATTGAATTTACTGCTTTATGATTTCTTCTTTCATTTCCTTCCACATATATTTCAACTAATGAATCAGTAGATCAGAAGGAATAACACAAGAACTAAAATATAGCAGGGTAAATCGTGATTCTCCAGGAATTTTTTTGTTTATTTCCCAGTTAAAACAAAATTAACTTTCCATTCCAGTTAAACAATTCATCATTTCCCTCACTCAATGAACAACAAAAATAACAACATTTTTCAGAAGTCCATCTTGGCAATGTAGCCATGTCTTGAAAGTCTGAATAGTGTATAACTTTCACTGCATTTCTGGTTGTTCTTTTTGAACATAATACTCACACCTAAAACAGTTGTGTTAAAATATAAATAAATAACATTCATACTAACTTGCAACAAAATTTTAAAAGTATCTTCTTAGATCTATAACACTCTCTTGACTCCTAAACAACTCAAAATTTAATTATGAGACTCTAGCTATCTGTTCTTCAACCACCTCAGAGACCTGAGAAGGATAAATATATCGATTTTTTAGGAAGTACAGGGCCTGCAGCTTCCAAAACTAAGAAATGACATACCAGTCATTTCTGGACAGTTCCCATTTTCTCTCCATACATTACAGCATCGATCTTCAGACATTTGGCCCCGTTTCTCTGACAGACATTGATTGTAGAGCAGGGGCTATGAAGGACTTACCTACCCTGTCTTGGCAGAGCTAGGTTGTCGACTTACCTGCTTCCAGGTTTTGTCCTTTTTGGACAGCATTCTGTCTACACTTGGAGCAAGGGGATTTTCCTACCAAGAGATAGGCTTGCGACTAATTCAATCATCTCCCACAGGAGATTCTTCCATGCTCATCTTCTACTTGGAGGAGAATAGGGGATGCTTTCAGGAGTTGATATGTCTTGATATAAAAAAATCTAAAGTTACGAAAACATCTTTGAATGCCATATTCTGCAGATCTCTTCAGGTTTTTGAAGAGGCCCTATCTATCTCTTATATAAGGGTAAGCAGATGTTGCTTGTCTCTTAGCAGGTTTATTTCTGATTAGCTTAGAAAGTATCTATAATAGGCTGTCATCATAGTACCTAACAGAATGACCGGCTTGCATAACCATTACTTTGCATTTCTTAATTATCCTAAACAGTTTATGACAATTAGTATTAAAAGGCCGACACATCACATTTCATTTTTTTTCTTTACCTCCTAACCCTTCCATCCCATTTCTCTGGGGTGGGGTGCCCTTATATAACAGTCCCTCATCTCAGTTGAGAGGTCTTATGAGGGCCAAGAGCATCCTCATTCATTGGGGGTCTACGAGGCAGTACCATCAGTGAAAAGTGTCTCATTGCCTGGGAGAGAGAACTAAAAAAACAAACAAACAAATAAGCTGACAAATAGATAAAAAAGACTAAAAAATTGAAAAAAAATATAAAAAATAAATTAAAAAATAAAAATAAAAAATAAAAAGTCTATGTCCAAGTTCCCTTTGGTGTGTTAGTTGTAGTATCGATACCTTCTAATATATAGCTAAAATCCTACTATAAGTGAATAGATGCCATATGCGTCCTTCTGAGTCTGGGTTAGCTCACTCAGGATGAGCTTTTCTAGTTCCATCCATTTGGCTGCAACTTGCATAATTTCATTGTTTCTGATAGCTGAATAATATTCCACTAGAACTTTAAACTCATGGAGATGGTTAGATAGTAGAATGTTAAAGTCAGGTACCAAATACATATGGACTAGACATTGGGAATGTATGCTAAGCCATATAACCCTCATAATAGTGGCCTAGTTACATCTGTTGTTTTGTATTGTATTTATTATTATAAGAGAAAGAGCCATTTGTTGGACTGAAAGGGGAAACTGTAGGGGGAAATAAGATATACCTTAAACTTTAAAAAAAAAAAAAGGGAAGAGGTTGGGGGGTTGAGGGTGGGAGGGTGGGACTGGAGGGGAAAATAGGGAGGGAACTGAGATTGAGATGTAACTTGAAGAAATAAAAAAATAAAGGAAAAAAAACTACATTTGAATAAATAAATAAATAAATAAAATATTACCCAAAAAACTGCAGGGAAAGTTTTTGATAACTTACTGAAGACACTTTGGAGAATGAATAGTCTTTGATCTTAAGAAATTTCTTTTAAATGCTCACAATTTTCAGAAAAACAGAAAGTGAAGACTTGGAGATATTAACTAACATGATATTTCTGACCAATAGTCTCTTATCCTGTGGACCAGGCACCTCTAGAGAGCTGTGATATAGCCCCAAGCCATGCCTAAGCAGTATTTTTAGCAACTATCTGAACTCAAGCAGTCCTTCTAAAAACATTTCCTCACACAGGAAGTCAGATATAAATGATAAATTTTCCAACTTCTGAAAGTTGTAGGAATGGTAGGAGGAGTTTTTTGTTTTTTGGGTGTTTGCTTTGTTTTTTGTTGTTGTTTGGGTTTTTTGTTTGTTTCTATATTGATATAATGGGTTCATAATCTTGAATATTTCTTCTTGTACCATGAAAATCACTCAAGACTGTAGGGTTATCATCTATGCTGTCCCATCCTTTCCTTGACAGAAAATATGGAGGGTCTATGTTACCATTATCAAAATCACACATTTAGTAAATTACATAGTGGCCCTATTTTATATATAGTTTTAGAAAAGTAACTATAATCATATTTCGTTAGGGGACAAACATTTTTATCTGGGATTTTATGAATGTATCCTTGTAATATTGAAGAGAGAGAGAGAGAGTCTGTAACACACAGTAAACTTACAATAAAGCTTCTCTGGTAGGGTTGAGTGATAAGATGATATATGAGTATAGCAATATATCACTAGGAGTTGTCTTCTTGTTATGTTCATTTAGCCGAGTAAGAGGAGTAGCTTTTACTGTAGGCACCATGACTTCTTCACTTTTAGATCCATGTCCCCATTTATAGTGTCAGATATGATTTCCATCTCACGTAGTGGGACTAAACACCAATCAGAAAATGATCGTTTTCTGGTGCCAAATGCTTACTTTTCAAAACATAAATACATGTAGCATTATATGAACAGAAAAGCTATATTTAGGAATATATATGTGTATACATATGTACATGCAATAAAAATAATAAAGAAAGGCATCATAAATATGAAGGAGAGTGGGGAGGTGTATATGGTAAGATTAGGATATATAAAGGGAAATAGAGAAATGTTATCATTATATTGTAATCTCAAAAATATTTTTTCTTAAGAAAATACAGTCTCTTCCATAACTTTTATGCCACTATTGCACTAGAAGATAAATCTTGTAGGTAAGCTTTTCTCTAAAATGATTAATAGCCATTTTAGAATAATGATACCTATTTTTCCTCCAGTAATATGTACAGTACTGTCTAGTAATATGAAATTTAGTTGGTAGTAGTAAATCTCTTATTTATTTGTATTTGTTGGCATTAGTATACAGTGCTTTCAGCAAGACTGAAACATTTTGAATACAACCAGGTCATGGAGGATAACATTAGGAGTATCTTCAAATGTTTGAGAAGAGGTTATATAGGAATCACATGGAAAAATATACCAAAGGATGCAACACACAACTAGACAATATGCAGAGAGTGTGACACTCTGGATCATTCAGCCCTAAATGGCATATCATTACTCTCCCACTCCCATGCCCTTCAAGGCTCAGAGATGTATGTATACAAAAGAAGAGGAGGAGAAATTATAAAATTCAAAGGTGGTGGACAACTACAAAGAATTAGTGTCTCTGAGACACAACAGAGGAGATGCATATGTAAACTCAGAGACCATGGGAGCATGCACAAGACCTGCTGAAATTCAAGCCAGACAGAATCCCAGCATGCAAAGTGGAAGCAGACACAAAGTCTTATCCTTGTCCAAGAAGCTATTTGCAATTGATAGCTTCTGCAATAGAGTACATCAGTTTCCTACAATGAAGTGAGACTGAGTGTATCAATGGTGCTCCAGAGAATTGAAATGGAGTGACACTGAGTATATCAAACACACTTCAGTGCAGGCTTTATCTTTAAGAATAGTTGGTCAACACAAAATAGACACCATGTTCTTCTGTGATTTTTTTAATGGGTGATTTTGGTGTGTGTGTGTGTTTAGAGAAAAAAATGAATATGAAGGTATATATACATAAATATGATATAAACTTCAAGAAAGTGGGGAAGGAGATATATGATTAAAATATAATGAATGGAAATTTTAAAAATTAATTTTTAAAATAAAACCTGTTGCATTGAATATTTGAAACGAGTAGCTAAAACATGGGCCTAAAACTAGCATTCCTTAAAATAAGTCAGGTTTCAAAATAAAATTAAAAGTATGCATAATAACTCAAATATTATTTGTGTTACAGACAACAATAATACATTAACCATGAGAAATACATACCAATTAGATGTTCAATACAAATGGTCACCTCTGAATACATACATACAGAAGAATTATATAAACTGAAAAAGTTGTATTATGTACATAGATATGTTGAACCTATACATATCATATGTGTGTGTGTGTCTGTGTGTGTGTGTGTGAACAATTAATGAAATGAGTCCAAGAACAGGAAACAGGGAAATGATATACTTTCAATCTCAAAAAAAAATCAAAGAAATAATTAAAAACTGATGTACG
Source organism: Lophiomys imhausi (assembly GCA_907164525.1). Classification (NCBI taxonomy): domain Eukaryota; kingdom Metazoa; phylum Chordata; class Mammalia; order Rodentia; family Muridae; genus Lophiomys; species Lophiomys imhausi. The sequence continues at coordinate 2,130,449 of CAJQZJ010032273.1, read as the reverse complement.
AGCAAGGCCATATTAAGTTAAATTTGATTCCTATGATATCTTTTCAGGTAGGTATTCTGAATCACATTTTTGTTCTATTTTCAGTTTTGATGCAACTCCACAACAGTTTTCAAGGTGTCACATTTAATCCTGATTCCCATCAGCAATAAATATGTTAATAAGTTAATATAGTTTTGATTTCTATTTCAATGGTAACTGATGATGTTTAAACATTTTTCCAATAAATAATTCTGTGTTTATATTTTTATTTTTGATTTTTAAATTTTAAAATTTGAAAATTATCGATGCTCATTTCATTGTCCATTTCTTTTCTAGCTAATATTCATTATTCAATTGTATTATATTGAGACTTGGTGTTTAAAAATTTTATTTATGTAATTTACAAGTGTATAGCTAGCAAGATTTCTATTCATTATAGTATTGTGTTGGGCTTTGCTTGTAAGATAGAAGAACTATGGTGCTACCAGAAAGACTCTGAGACTGATGCTAAATAACATACTCCCTTTTCTGGGAAGGGTTCCCTCCTCTGCCTGATCTGGGGAATCTGAAACCCCACATCCTCTGAGGATTGTCATGCAACACTCAGGGAAGTCACAGGCTAAATGCTTTGTCCTGATAGGAAACTTGCCTGGTGAGCACCTGGTATTCCAGGAATACTTTCCCATGCTAATGAAATCTTCAGTCAATGAGTTTTTGTCCATGCCTCTAACCACACTTGGAGTTCTTTCCCAACTCCCCTACCCCTGCTGCCCATTGGATAATTAGGTATTGTGTTCCCTTTCTTATGATAGGCACTCCTAACTCCTGTAAATCAGACATATTCACCTCCAAAACCCCTCAAGTTTTATAATGCCTCTGTCCACAAAATAAACTCTCATGTTCTCTCTCATGTTCTCTCTCTCTCTCTCTCTCTCTCTCTCTCTCTCTCTCTCTCTCTGTCTGTCTCTCCCTCTCCCTCCCCACTGTGACCATCTGAGACTTTGCTGTTTACATCAGGAATGAAGAGGAAGGATGTCCCCTATGAACTCCTTGCTGGACATACATGGACATGCCTGCCCAGGTACTCTTGCTTGGGATACAGGGTCCTGCCTTGCTGCCACAGCCTAGCTAGGTCTCTTACATTGGCAGCTGGACCTTCTCTCTGAGCAACATCACCACTGGTGCTTAGCCAGGGTCAAATCTTGAACACCACTGTCAGTCACCCTGATTGCCATCTCCTCATCTCCTAAACTACCAGTTCTCCCCAGTCTGCACCATCAGTAGTGGAGAAATTCCACCTCTCTGGGGTATCCTGTGGCTCTGGATAAGTCCATCTCATGTTTCATCCTTTCTGCCCAGAAACCAACTGAACTTGGGCCTTGTGGTGGAGAAGTGTGCACTGCCAGCTTGATACCAGACAAGGCAGGAAAACCCCACTGGATGCAGAATGACAATATTGTCCCCATTGCCACAGAATCCTTTCAATTTCATATGACAATAAATATAGGTTCACCCTATTTCTGAACTGTTAACATTCTCTTCAAAAAGACATTGCCTATCCCTGTAATTTGAAGATTTCTTATATTTCCCTATTGCACTTTCAGAATTGCAATGATTTGAAAATCAGTTACTAAAATGTATGAAAGGGTAGTTGAAGATACAATTTACAATTCTAATACTTAAATATAGTAGTAATAGTAAAATTTTTACTAATAGTAAAAGTGTTCTAAGTCACTAAAAGGATTAACTGTAATTTTAAAGATTATCTGTAGGGAGTTAGAATAATTAAATTAGATTTAGAAAATATATAGGGGTTTCTGACACAGTCTCTTGATTGGGGCATGAAGATCAACTTGGCTGTGATGAATTAGCTTATCAGCTTGTGGACTAAAAACAGAAAAAAAAAACAGGAAAGACTTAATGGACTGTAAAAACAAGGTTGAAGTCAGGAAAACAGGAAAGATTTAATGGACTTAAGAAACAAAGTATCTGGCCTGGCATTGTTTTCAGCTGCTAAGTGGGCAGAGCCCAAATTAAGCTGAAACAGAGTTCCTCCTATTTAAGGACAGTGCATGGAGCCCCATCAAAACGGAGAGCCCCCAACCCATGTGAGAGCTCAGAGAGTCCTGATGGAGAAAGTGCTGTTGAACTAATGGCAGGATTTCCCTGAAACAGAAAGAAGCTGGTGAGCAAAGAAAGCCTCAGCAAGACAGCAAAAGGCCAAGGACTAAACCCTGTGGCTCAGTTTTTGCCTAGAGGGGTTTGATCTGTTCAAATTGTGGCCGAAGGCTTTAAGGACTGAGCAGAGTTGCTGATGCAGTCTCCCAGAGAGAAGAAAGCATCAAGCCTTATTGAAGGTAAGACTGCAATAACCAATTTACCCTGACGAACCTGCATCTGAAATATTCCAGAAAAAGGACTGTTAAGCGTTTAAGGGTCTACCACAGAGACTGTATTCCTGACGACAGAGGACCTGCCCCAGAGACTGTATCCTTCTAAAAGGTTAGGAAAATAATTGTCAATAGGATTAGTGGTTAGGTTGAAAGGATTGTAGGAATTTATAGGGTTAATAGTTAAGAAATTGTTGGTATTTGTTATAAGTGAATGTTGTTGATAAATAATAATAATAATTAAAAAGTTCGGTAACAATTATCAAACTATATATACAAATAATCAAAAAGTAAAAAAAAAAGAGAGTTGTTTATACAGCAAGAAAAGCAGAAAAATTGAATTGAGCATGAAAAAAATATGCATTGGGGTAATGCCATGACAATAATTCTAAAGATGCAATATTACAGGTAAAGAAAAATCATAAAAATTTAATCAGAGATGACAAAAATACAAAGAGAAATGAAAATAAGATAAAAAGCAGAACAGCAGGCAGTGTTTCTTCCTTTCTGGGATGAATTTAGGTTTCAGATCTGCAAGAATGTCTTTTGTACTTTCCTGCACCTGTGCACAAATAGGCAAGGAAATGGTTCTCTTGGTATTAAACAAGTTAGCACAAAATGGAATGTATGTTGTTGATCTTTTCATCCTGATGTTTTCCTTCTCGAGTTGCGAGTTGCATTCCTAGAAAGGTTGTCCCTGAAGCTGTTACACCTTGATGAATATAGCTCTCTTCAGCCCTCTTTCATATGCTTGCTGGTTATGATTTTCATCATGTACTTATATTTATTTTGATTTGTAAAACATTTGTTAAAGATTTACTTTACTTTATTTTTATTTAATTAGAATACATTTACAATGTATCCCTGAATATCCCCTTATGTGTTCCCCACTGCTTCTCAAATCTCAAATTCATGGCTCTATTCCTTAAAGTATATGTGCTTGTGTGTGTGTGTGTGTGTGTGTGTGTGTGTGTGTGTGTGTGTATGTATGTATGTGTGTGTGTATTTGAATATACATATTTTAAATGTTTTTGTTGTATATTTTAAATTATAATTATTGGTTTATGTATAACATGATTTCTGTATTTTAAATTTTTTTATCTACAATTTTTAAATGCAATCAAATCCTTTTGAACTGTTTTATGACTTTGACCTAAGAATTCCTTAATTGCCTATTTTGAATAAATGTTGAAGCCTTGTGGATTTTCCTTGTATTCTTTTGCAAGTCTATTGGTATTGTCCTTATGCCTGTCTTGTTCAGGCAGTTACGTTGGTGAGATTTTACGGGTGTACCTCCTGAAATTACTAGGAGATGCAGTCTTGAGCAATCTCCTTGATGCTTTGGCTCTTAATATGGTCTTTGGAGAGAGCAGGGGCATTTCTGGATAGCAGGAATTATCTCCTAATGGAGATTTCTTGTTGCTCCTCGTCTCCTTCCAAATGCAATGGGAACTGTCAGGAGCTGACAGTCTCATGTCAGAGAATTTTTAAAATAATAAAAATATATTTAAATGCCATATTCTACAGATCTCTTTAGGTTTTTGAAGACCATCTATCCATCTCCATTGAGTAAGCAAATGTTTCTTGTCTCTAACAACTTAATATCTGATTAATTTAGAAAATATCTGAGATTAATTAACTTAATTACCCTAATAAAATCAAAATTTTGAATGACTAATAACTTGCATTTCTTAATTATCCTAAACAGTTTGTGATAGTTGCTGTCAAAAAGACTAGAACTTCACATTGCAAATTTAAGAATTACATAGGTAAATACCTACTCAAAATATACCATTAATTTTGTATCAATATATAAAGATCTATAGGAGTAGATTCAATAATCTACCTTTTTTCTTGTCATTCTCATATGTCTATATCTCTAATTTGAATTAATAACAAGGGTCTATAGGAATAGATTCAATAATCTCTCCTTTTATATTATCAATTCCAAATTATATATCCATATTCCCTCTCTTTTTTCTTTTCAAGTCTTCTCCCCCTATATAAATGAGAAAGAAGGATAAAGAAAAAGAGAGAAATCCCTGAACCTAAACTCCTATACCTTGCTTATCAAGAACATATAACAATTTGTAATCATTCCCCCTAAACCACATCTATAACCCATCAAATAATCAAAGAATCATCCACCCCACTTTTTGGGAAAGGGATGTCACTCTCTTAAAACTGCTTCTTGTTGAATTGGGATGTAGAAAACCTGTTTGGGTGCCCAAATAAAACGGAAAAAAAATGGTTAATCAATTTAATAGTAAAATTTTTGTTGTCCAGTCTCCATGTGCTCAGCAATTTTAATGTCCTGAGCAATTTGTAGTCTGAAACTGGACTTTGGGTGGGAAATTTCAGGGCTTTATTGAAGAAGTCCTGTGTGGAACAGTCTGCAAGGCTGGACCATCTTAGTAAGATATTTTAAAGTTGTTCTGGATGCAGGTTTTTGAGGAAACAGCTACTGAGGCAGTCTGTAAGGCTGGATCATTTGAGCTAATTGCCTTGTCTTCTTTGGTGTATGATCTCTTTTTCTTCAAAGTTTTCAGTTGTCCAATGGTCTCTGGACACCTTAGTGGGAAGCTTTTATTCTCATGGAAAGATAAGAACAGAAACTTACCCTAACCCTGGCTCTAGGGTATTCTTTTTTGGCATGTAATATCTTTCTTAAGGCAAATTGTTTTTTGACCGTAGAAGAAAAAAAATTATCTTTCAAAAGAAATCTTGAAAATTAGAAACTAAATATATCTTTAAGTGTATATAAAACATAACAATGTTAACTTTATGTCGATATCTATTAATATAACAAAATAATCTTAAGTTGTTAATAATAAAAGAGACAAAGAATAGAGTGACGGAAAGAAGAACAACCCTGAATCCAAACCTTATTTTTTTACAACACATATCATATATTCATTCATCATAGATGAAAACAAACAACCCCAACACATAACATAGATCCATTCATCCCAAATGACAACAATCAAAACACATAACATACCACACAACAAAAAACTTCCATCCCTTCTCTTGGGAATGGAGGTGTTAATATTTTTGTGTACCCTTTAAAAATTAAGATATTGACCAATTCCCCAGTAAGTTACCTGTAGCTTTTGTTGTCCAGTCTCTATAGGATCGATCATTTTAGGGATAGCCCTTTAAAAAAAGATTTGCATGTAAAGATTTTAAGAAAACAGTGATTGAAGCAGTATGTTAGTCTCAATCTTCTGGCCTATTTGTCTTGTTGTTATTGTCATTAGGTCCTTTGCTCTGAAAATAAAATTTTGCTCTAAATTTGAGCAACTGAAAGCATAGAACAACTTTGTAAGTCCATTTAAAGCATAAACTCTATCCATGCCAGATGAAAGATTGGAATATCATGAACACCCATACAGTTAATAAAATACTTTTATCATTCGAAGATATTCATGTCTCAGCTAATAGCAGGTTCTCCCTGGTCAGATCTAATCTTTATAAGTTTTGTTAGTAGCTACATTTCTTTTCATTCCCTGTAGACATGTAGGCATAACCACGTCCCCATCTTAAAACCATTGCAGGTTTCCACTCTAAAGTTAAAATAGCCTTATAATGTACTGGTTGATTTAATTCCTCAGTTTTTTGTATAACCTGTTGTCTTTCACCTGCAGTGTTACCTTTTACACTAACATTTAGGAAATTCAGGATTAGCAAAGCATTGTATAATCTATCCCTGGGATCATTTAACCCCCCACCCCCCCACCACCATTTTGTTTCAAAAGCATCTCTTTTAAGGTACAATTGGCTCTTTCTACATTGCTTGTCCTGTAGGATTGTGTAGTATACCAGTAACATGCTTTATATTATAATATGCAAAGAATTACTTCATTTTATTAGATACATATGCAGGAGCATTATCAGTCTAAAGTTGTGCAGGCACACCCATAAATGCCATTATTTCTAATAAATATGGAATAACACAATCAGCTTTTTCATCCATATAATGATAGATAATAGATTGAGAAAATCGCTTATGAATTATTTCTGATGGTTTTTGTGCAAAATATTGACACAGAGTTGGACTGTTCAACATTCCTCATGGAAGCACATTCCAATGATACCTCTCGACTGGTCTACTCTTATTAAAAGTAGGTACAATTGCATTTTTATGCAATTGAATTGAGAAAAGCAATCTTTTAAATCAATTATTATTAAAGGCCGTGACTTTGGCAGTATAGAACGTAAAGGTATACAAGGCTGCAAAGGACCAATAGGTTGAATTACTCTATTCACAGCTCTAAAATCTGTTACCATTCTCAATTTACCTGATTTATTTTTTACCACAAACACAGGAGAATTCCACGGGCTGGTAGACTCTTCTATATGATGAGACTCCAGCTGTTCTTTTACCAATTGCTCAAGATCTTCCAATTTCTCCTTTGTTATGGACCACTTCTCTTGTCACACTGGTTTATTTGATAGCCATTTCAAGGGTAGGGATGTTGATATTTCAGCAGTGGCCACTAGGATAAATTTGGAAACTCAATACCTGTGGTGTCCTGTGTTTGGACACTAGACATAGCTTGTAATTGGTGTTGAATATGCATTTATTGTTCCTGGCATTGCAGGAATATTAATTTGAATACCCCATTGTTGTAAGATATCCCTTCCCCATAAATTTATGGGTACACCAGCCACATAATGTCTCAACTTCCTGATTTGTCCTTCTGGTTCAACACCTTTAATCCATTGTACACTTTATTTTACATGTGACAATTTACCAATTCCTGTAAAATTTGTAGGAACCTTTTGAAGTGGCCATTTTGGATTCCAAGACTCTTGTGAGAGGACAGTAACATTTCCTTCTGTGTCAAGCAATCCTTCTATTTCAATACCATTCATTTGTGCTTTTTATTTTGGTCTATTATCACTTATCATTGTTTGCCAAGAAACATGTTCTTCAGTATTTTCAAGTGCTCCTGTTCTGTCTGTTGGAACAACCTTGCCTTTGGCATAAGGAAACCGCAGTAGTTAGGCAATTTTGTTCCCTGCATTAATTGTAATTTCTTTCCATATGGATGTCATAATTTTAATTTCTTCCTTGAAGTCTCCATCCATAACACCTGGATGAATAAAGAATCCTTGACAAGTTAATCCATTTTTTCCAATATTAATCCTATTGTCGGGCTGGAGAGATGGCTCAGCGGTTAAGAGCACTGGCTGCTCTTCCAGAGGTCATGAGTTCAATTCCCAGCAACCACATGGTGGCTCAAAACCATCCATAATGAAATCTGGTGCCCTCTTCTGGCCTGCAGATATACCTGCAGACAGAACACTGTATACATAATAAATAAATCTTTAAAAAAAAAAAATCCTATTGTCCCTGTTGGTAAGGGACCATAAACACCAGTGGTTAACAAATAATGTTCATCTGTTTTGGATAATATTTTTGATTCATCTGTGGTCAAATCTAAAGCTGCAGTACCTTTGGTAGCCTATAAAAGATCAGCAATAGTTAATTTTGTTCTTCCTTCCTGTTTGTTTCTCTCTGATTGGATCATGGATGATTGTTCACATTGTTTTGGGGGGCCTGAACCGGTAGGCCCCTCCCCTCGGTAGCCTGAAAGAGGTTACCTCTGACATTCGTTTTAGCTTTACAATCCCAGGACCCATGTTTACCTTTACCACAATGAGTACAAAATCCTGTAGACCTTAATCTTCCATTGTTATTAAAAACCGTTTGTTCCTTTTTATGACCATGTTCTGAAGAGTCCATGCACCTGTCATTTTGAGTTCTGAAGGTTTCAGTTTTATGAAATCTTTGGAAATTACCAAGTTCACCATTTTTAAAACTCTCATTAAGACCCCTAGCAATGGCTTATGCTAGGATATTAGTCTGATGCTCCTGAAAACCAATTATCAGTTGTTTCTCTTATCCATTCATCTACTGGGGCTCCTCGAGCTTTCAATGGTCTAATTACCCTTTGACATTCAGCATTTGCATTTTCATATGCCAAGGCATTAATCAAGTCCTGTCTGGCATCAGGGTTATCTATATCTCTTTCCATAGCTGAAATCAACCTCCCTAAAAAGTCTGAGAAGCTTTCCTGAGGACTTTGTATTATCTTAATAAATGAAGTAAATCTTTTCTCAGCCTCAGCAACCATATCCCAGGCTCTCAGAGCTGTAACACGACATTGTTCTATTACAACATCTTCAAATTGAGTCTGTAACCGTATGTCAGCATAAGGTCCCTCACCATGCATTTGGTTGGTTGTGACATTTATTCCCCTTGCCATATTTTGTTGCTCTAATTTTGTGGCTTCATGTCTCCACCATGACAACCATTGTAATTGTTGGCTTCCAGTGCAGTTGATATCAGTCCCTTCCAATCTTGGGATAGCCCAATTATTTAACATTTGTTTAACGATTGATGAATGCATTCCATAAGAGCCAATGGATTCCTTAAGTCTTTTTAAATCCAAAATGTCTATTGGACGCCATGTTGACTCCTGATTGAGTTGACCGTTATTATTATCAGGCCTAAATTGAAACATAACTGGAAAAGCTGATGGTGATTGTGTAGTACCACACAGCTCCTCTGGGGGCGTACTTGGTTCCACATTAGCACCATTACCTACCTGGTTTTCTACTGGTACATGCAGTGGCTTTGGAGACCTAGCTAGGAAAGAACTTGGCATTTTCTCAATTCCAGTCACCTGCCCTGGCAGATTTTTCTTAAGCTCCTCAATCTGCATTTGCACTTGCATACTTTTTAATTGTGTAACAAACTTCTTCCTTATGACAAACCAATAAAATAAAAAATAGTAAATAGCATAAAACATCTGGTCTGATTAAAAAACAGTATAGAGGTCAGCAGCAAACATTGCCACATTGTCAATAACCAATGTGATAGTTTCAAAATCTGCAGCTTTGGGGCTGGAGAGATGGCTCAGAGGTTAAGAGCACTGGCTGCTCTTCCAGAGGTACTGAGTTCGACTCCCCGCAACCACATGGTGGCTCACTACCATCTATAGTGAGATCTAGGGCCCTCCTCTGGCCTGCAGGTGTGTATGCAGACAGAACACTGTATACATAATAAATAAATAAACAAAATCTTTTTAAAAATCTGCAGTTTTCTCTGTAGTTTTGAAGTTTAAATTACCCAAAAAGACTTACCAACCTTGGGCACCACTTGAAACTGCAATTTAATTTTCAATTTTATTTATTAATAAGTATAGACTGTAAGATTAGGCCAGTTGAGTAGCTGGTGGCTTGGCAGGGCAGTAGATGGCCTGGCAGGATATCAGGGGTTGGGTGTGGCCTGTCTTACCAGAGGCCTGATTTATCTTGGAAAAAGAGCCCTGGACCAAGGGTGGTCTACACCCCCTGTAACCTAAACTCTGTTAAGTAATATAAGTTGTTATATTAGACCAGAAATATTAGTGGCAGCTTGGCAGGAGATTCACTGGAAGTCGGCAGGAGTCCAGGAGTCCGATGGCCCAGGATTGCTTGGATTGATGGCCTATAAGCTGCTGCGGTGCTTTCCCCTATAATTAAATGCACCAAGACCTTTTAATGTTTTAACCCTTAACCCTTAGATGGGAAGTCTCTCAATTAGCTACTCTAAATTAATCCAGATCACCTAATCCCAAACAGCCATGTGCCTGTGATTACCTTCCAGCATTCTCAAACATGTCTGTCTGCTTCCATGTCTCCTGGTAGAATGAACTAATCCTCTGTGTAGAGCACAGGGCTCCTGTTCTAATCTCAGGAAGTCCCACCTTACTATACTCTTTCTGCCCAGCTAATTGGCTATCAGTGACTTTTATTAACCAATCAAGATAATGCCTTAGAAGGGGCAGTAACCAGATCTCATCATTAAAATCAGCTTATCAGAAGCAATGTTATTAGCCCTAACAAGTGTTTTTAGTCTGATTCTCAAAACACCTGGACAGGAGTACAGAAATTAATTCTATCAAAATATATGTTGAGAATATAGAACCAAAACATTAAATATAGTTATTGAAATAAGAGAAGAACAAATAAAAAAATAAGAATAGATTAACAGACTCAAGGATAGAAAATCAGGATAATATTTTCAAACATGAAAGTAAAATATTAAAAGCTCTAGCACTTGAGGCAAAATGGAGTAATACAGTTCCACTTTAGCTGAATCAACCAAAATCCAGAAATTGCTAATGAATCAAGATATCAAGCTACAAGCCCTGAGAAACAGAAAGAAACAAAGCAAACATTACCATATCCTCACTTGCTGTGGAGAAAGTTTGCAGCTGTGGAACATGAGGAAGTATGTTATGCATACAGGAGTCAGGAGGACCAGAAACCACTGAGTGATCTAAGAAGAAGTTTCTGAGCTCTAAAAGATCACAGAACATCATGAATAAAAAAACACTGGAAATCACAAGTTTTTCCCCCAAATGTGGAACTGAGTAAGTATGCTGACTAAATACAAAACAAGTACAATGTTATGTAGCTTTATTAGCATCAGAGCACAATCAAATGGTGAAAATTGCTACTAGAGAAAGTCAACATAAAATATTGAAGATTCTACAGGACTGAATTTTTATGTACCTAACAGTTGCACTCAAATAGATGAAGCAAGTCCTATAGAATTGTAAAAGGAAGTATAAAAATATTTACTGAGAAGAAATTTAAATTGAAAACATAAGATGGCAAGACATGTTTAAGAATGTGATTGAGATGCAACTACTTGAAGAAATAAAAATATTTAAAAATAAATAAATAATAGAAAGTATCTTAAAAAAAAAAGAATGTTAGCACTTTCAAACAAAGAATATCACTGTAGGGCTCAGTGGGCAAGATCTCCTGTTGCTGTTAAAGGGGAGCAAGTTGAGTCCCCAGCACTCAAGTCAGGGAGCTCACAACCACCTTTATGAGACGTGAGACCCTCTTCTCCTTCTGCAAGTACCAACATTCACATAGATACACACACATATACACATACACACATAAACACATGATTATAAATAAATTTAAAAGTTATTAATCTAGTGCACAGATAAAGTAGATCCAACAAGCAGATATTGCATATTATAATATACATGAAAATGGCACGTATGAAAAAAGTGACAATTTTTTATATCATAAAACAGAAATATCAAAGGTTTAAGTCTTACAGATTATATTATTTTGCAATTAAGGAACTAATTTTAAAGTGACTAAAGGCATAAATAACAAATAAACATATATTCAATTATATAAATAGCTATCCTAAATATGGGTTAATGGAGATACCATACAATGAAAACAAATCCATAGAAGAAAATAATAATGAGATGAAATGAAAAGCAATCAGAATGTGATTACTGAAAACAAACCTATCAAAATTCATTAAACACTTTTTAAAAATGAGATTCATATTAGGAATGGACAAACAAAAATTTAAGAAATATACTTAAGAAACAAAAGTGAGGTAAATGTGAACTATTAGCAAAGATATTACATTATGTAATTGTAGGGGAATTTTAATCCAGCAACATGGCTACCCTAGCAAGGGATCATATCCACATGATCCTGCTGAAGTACAGACATGCCCTTATTGTGCACCTTTAATCCCTCTGGCAGGAATACAAACATACTTTTAATTCCAATCAATAATATCTAATTGAGGGAAAGACAAAGTGAAAAATCAGAGAAAGATTTGAAAGAATAAGTCAGAGATAGGATATGTCCAACTCTTGGGAGAACAGACAGAAAAGAGAAGCTATGTAAGAGCATCACAGAAAGAGAGCAAGAGAGTTTGTAGAGATGTAGAGTAGAATTCAGGAGACAGTAAGTTTGGTGCAGTTCAGTAGAGTAAAGTTGAGTTCAGCAATTGGGTTCATGGAGATCACAGGCAGTTTTTTTTCCAAGAAGAGCAATTCAGTGAGAAACAGAGAGAAGCCAATTTGAATCAATCAACTTGGAGAGGAGTTTTGAGCCAGAACAGCTAGTTGATCTGGCCAAGCAGAGAGCAGAGAGAGTTTTAAACCAATAGTTTCTTACCAGGACAGTTTAACAGAGAGAGGTTACAGAGAGAACAAGCTAGACACATGTGAAGAAAGAATGAGTCAGAGAATGAGAAGGAGCCAGAAGATTAAAACATGCTGCCAGAATTAGTTTGAGGCCAGCCAGAGTAATTAATTAAGTCAGAAGCCAAGGGAAGCCAGTTTGAATCAGTCATCTTGGAAGTAAGTTTAGGTCAAAACTGCAGAATTGAACAAGTCAGCGATAGTTCAGAAAGAGCTAGAAAGGCTTTGGATAAGCTCTCATACTCTCATTTGAGGAAATAAAAACTATATTTACACAAGGATAACAACCAGGTAAAAAGAATGACAATTCACTAGAGCAGGACAAAGGAGAAAGCACTCACTAGAACTGTGAATTCCCATTGGATAGGAAACTCAGGCTTTAATCAAGATGTTTAGGAGTCTCAGTGTAGCTAGACCCAAGTAATGAAGGTCAAGAGAAGAGGTTGTCAGGACCTGTATACTTCTGTGTTACTCCTCCGGGAAGTCTATCATGCTTTCACTGTATCACAAGAAAATCTCCCTGTCCTTCCACTGGTGGGAAGGAGATAAAGAATAACTCTGAAATCCTTCAAAATAGTGTGTTATTAATAAGGTATGGCTGAGAAGAAAGTCCTGAGCCGTAGGCTAGTCTTCAGCAGTTTCATCAGAGCCTAACTCACCTGGTGGATGCAAGTTAGTATGAAAGCTGAGTGAGATATAGAACTTTACACTCATGGAGATGGTTAGATGGTTAGATAGTAGAATGTTAAAGCCAGGTGCCAAATACATATGGACTGGAAATTGGGAATGTATGCTAAGCCATATAACTCTCATAATTGTGGCCTATTTATTTCTGTTGTTTTGTATTGTATTTATTGTTATAAGAGACAGAACAATTTGTTGAACTGAAAAGGGGGAGCTATTGGGGAGAAAAAGATATACCTTAAACTTAAAAAAAGGGAAGAGGATGGGGAGTTGAGGGGGAAGAGGGTGAGAGAGTGGGACTGGAGGGGGAGTAGGGAGGGGATTGTGATTGAGATGTAACTTGAAGAAATAAAAAATAAATTATTTTTTAAAAAGTTCAATTCTAAATCCTTCCTGCTATATAGCCAGACTGAACTGGGGCAGGGCACTTATACGCCGGGAGACTCCACTCCAGAGGAGCAGGACAGAAGGGAGAGAGCCAAGAGGGTGGGGGGGGGGGGGGACGGGGAGGGGTGGAAAGAGGGCACTGTGATGGAGATATAACTTGAAGAAATAAATAAACATTAAAAAAGAAAGAGAAAACAGGAAATAAATGGTGGTATATATTATTTCAAGACCTATAATTGTTTTGAATGATAATGTTCTATATAATCAATTGTCAAAATAGGAAAAAAAATTTCAAGCTAGAATCTATGTCTATCAATATACTTTTAAAATGAAGTTGTGAAGGTAAAACATACAGATGTGTGCCAAGTTGAACCATATTAGCTCAACCAAAACAGAGTAACTAATTACATTAACATCAGATAGTTAAACTTATTTCAAAACAAGGAAATCATTAAATAGGTTATTGAATAGGTCACATGACAGTTCAATTCAACAAGCTGATAAAACAATTATTCACGTACATGTACCTAAAAATTGACCATCAAAATACATGAGACAAAAGTTAATAGGATTTCAGGAAGGAACTGATGAAGCCATTATTATAGCTGTAGACTCCAATATTTCTCTGTCACAAATGGACAGATCTGAGGCAGAAATTTGGGGATGATATAATCGAATTCAACAATACTATCAGTCAACTTCAATGCATCTCAGACTACCTTAGGAGAGGACTGAACAGAAAATCTCTTTTAAATTAACAGGAAACATTCACCTGAGCAATAAAATCTTAAATATTTTTAAAATTAGAAATCATATAATACATATTATATTTGTATATAATCTTCATTTATAATCATATAATATATATATTATATAACTTCTATTTTTTAATTATATCACTGAAATTAAACTCAAAGTCAGTAATTAAGGCTACTTGGGAAATCCAAATGTGGAGAAAGCAAGACACTGAGAAACATCAAGGAAAGCAGAAAATATTTAAACAAATGAAAAAGAATTTCAAATCAATGGAATGAGATAGTTCAGTTCTTAGAGGGAAATATAAACTCTAAATATACATGAGAGAAATATAAAGATATGAAGTCAGTAAGTTTCCTTGTACATAGAAAATTAGAAGAGAAAATCAGATTAAAGTACATTGAAGCAAAGAAAATTAAAAAAATAACATGAGATCAGAAAGTAATGAAATTGAAAACAAGAAATACAGGAAAATATCAGTGAAGATAAAAAAAAACTTCCAAAAATAGGTTTTCTGTGTACATGATAGGAAGAATGAGTGTTGTAAAGATATCATTTTTCCTAACTGCCTACAGTTTTTATAAAACCCCTATAATCTCAGAAAATTACTGTGTGCTTATATACACATTGATTCTAAGGGTTTTAGTCAGTGACAGAATATCAAGAACATCCAACAGAGTCTTAGAGAAAAACAGTCATCAGAACCAGCATCACTGGCTTCCATATGTGTAATGAAACTATGAAAATAAAGACAACCTTATATTGGAAAGAAACATCATTAAAGGAAATGACACATGAACAAAGCATAAACCTAGAAAAAGTTACAGCAAAACAGAGTCAAGCTGCTTTGACAAAAGATGTGAAAATATGCCAAAGTACAGTCTTTAGAACAAACAGCACTCTCATGCCGTAACCATCATAACTAAGAAGCCAAAACCACAAAAATATCCCTATATCTTACCCCATTTGTAAAAAATCAGCCTACAATTCATTGTAGGCTGAAATATAAAACTAATAATTATAAAAGAGGATAATAGGTTAAAAAAATCTAGATGTCTTTGAATTTGTTGAGGACTATTGGACATGCCACCAAAGTTATAATCCCCATAAAAGAAATGAAAATTTTAGTTATATCAAATTTAATAAATAATTGAATGCAAAATAAACAAAACAAGAGAATGAAGAAAAGACATAGCTTGAAAGGACGCATTTGCAAATCAGATATCTGATATGTGCTTTTCAAATGCTTGTCTATCCAAATCTATCAATTCAAATACTATCTATTTATTTCAAATACTGGTATTCAAAATACATAACCTCCCAAAACTGAAAATGAAATATAAAAATGCTATGTCAGCAGATGATAGTTAATACAGAAACCCAAAATAGGTCAGCATTCAGAAAGTGTTCATGACCCCCTCCCCGCTTAGTACAGGAGCTCTTGGCAAATGGTGGTTGCTGGCAGAGCAAGAAGAGTTGTCTTCTGAGATGTGAATTTGGAGAGTCTTCCTATGCTCCATACACACATGCACATACTGCTAACACTAAGATGATTTAAAAAGAAAACAAGAGGAGTTGGGAGGGAACAAGTAGTGGTGAGATAGAGGAATTTGGAGGAAATAAAAGTATATAAATTTAACAATTGAAAGGTTAAAAAAAATCAAATGAACAGAAATCTCACCCAAAAAAACATACACACATGCAGGAAATGCATATGAAAATTGCTCCTTAGAAGAATATTCTGATGAAAATTAATGAACATTTGTGCATGTAGTAGCATGATAAAAACCTAGAACACTGATACTTAAAATGGTGGTAATGACCTAAAGCAAGGACAACTCTTATTTATTTGATATTATTTATTTGTTTATTTATTTATTATTTATTTGTTATTTTATTGCAGTACTGACGCCTGAACCAAGGGCCTCATACATACTAAGTATGTGAGCATTTGGACACTCAATGAATACATTATGTCCTCATCACTTTTGTTACATTAGGAAAAATATATGCAAAATATTTTGAACACGGCCATCACCACCATCCCAACTCACCTGGACCATGCTGATAGACTCCATTTCCAACTTTTTGTTCTGTTTTTGCTTGTGTGCTTGTTTTTTTTTTTTTTTTTTTTTTTTTTTTTTAGCAGTTTACTGATTTCAACTAGTGGTGCCTCATTTGCATGGAATGAGGTTATTCAATGGAGCATGGACAACCTATCATTTGCCC
The DNA here is from genome assembly GCA_907164525.1 of Lophiomys imhausi. Lineage (NCBI taxonomy): Eukaryota > Metazoa > Chordata > Mammalia > Rodentia > Muridae > Lophiomys > Lophiomys imhausi. Next base: position 2,113,993 of record CAJQZJ010032273.1, on the reverse strand, counting down.
TCATCTCCAAAATCCTAAAGTAAATTCTAGAGCTTCCATTGTTCTGAGGTTACCTAAAAGTGACTACTTTTGAAGATTCCAAGGATGACTGATGCTACTACTAGTGTTCTATCATATTTTCTGATGTGTGGTTATTATAATAATAGATTCTGATGTTATATTCCTAGGAACTTAAAGGTCTCTTTTACTGAAAACAGTAAGTAATTAATTGTTCTTGCACACATCCACTCAACAGATTGACAGAGAGATGATGAGAAGGCTTTATATCTCTGCCATCACACTATGTCTTACTCTACTGCAGGCTTGACATTTGGACTAAAAACATCATTACATTGCAACAAATGAAAACATTAGGATTGAAAATGGGGAACGTTCACCCTTAAATTCTTAGATCTTCATCTACTTTAGAAGAATCATGAAGGTTTTTCCATTTATTAGCCTATTCATCATATCTATTATTTCTATGACATATCTGCAACTGTTCAACTATAAGAGTTATGAAAGATGATTCATAACCTTTTTATTCATTGACCATAAATTAAAATGTATTCTCTGGTTATTCTGTTGTATGTCCTTGACTTTAGCAAGTGGGATATAATTTAATCCTTTCTCTACTACAGTATTATTGCTGTTCACAATGACTTTCAAATTTGAGTTTTAGCTATATTTTCCAAAAAGATAAAATCCATTTCTTTTTTTTTTTTTCGAGACAGGGTTTCTCTGTGTAGCCCTGGCTGTCCTGGACTCAATTTGTAGACCAGGCTGGCCTCCAACTCGCAAAGATCCGCCTGCTTCTGCCTCCCAAGTGCTGGGAATAAAGGCATGTTCCACCACTGCCTGGCTTAAAATCCATTTCTTATATAAGTCTAGACTTACTGGACTCCCACTGAAATATATATTCTTTATAAAAGTTTTATCAATTTTATCAATTGTTTATCTGATGCAAAATGGTCAGCCTTGAAAATATACATACAAGGAACATTATATGGAATCAAAAGCTTATATATAGATGATATGCAAATACATATATGGATGCGATAACAATTAATGAACAAAAGAGGCCATTAATTTGAAAGAAACTGGGAGGATAGGGAGGGAGGAAAGGGAAGGGAGAAAAATTGGAGTTAAATTACAATCTCAAAAATAAGGGGACATCTACCAATTCTAAGGTCTGGGACACTGGACTGCATAACAGAGGAAATGGGAAGTATGAACATCCATTGTTCTCTGCCAGAACTCTGCCATGTTTTTCCAGCCATGATAGACTAAAATAGACCCTTGTCTCCTTAATTTGTTTCTTTTCAGGTACTTGGTTACCAAAAAAAAAAAGTTACAAATATAGAAAAAGAAATAAAAAGTCACTAATCCTGAATACAGATTCACCCTCCTCTGTTACATACTCTAGAGCATATGAACGTGCAGAGTTCCATTAGTGTCTTGATTATTTGAGGTCTTTGCCTACTCACATTATTGTTCTACGTACGAACAACTAGTGACATTCCAGTTTTCTTCAGATGACACTACTAAAGGCTCTCTATTGCAACTTGGACAGTTTTGAGATTTTCTTCATCCTTGCCATGTGTAAGATATTGCAAGTTCCTAACTGACAATTTTAGTATCAAACACAGAGATGAACCAAAACCATTATTGTCTTCCAAACGCCATTTTATTAGTTTCTACTAGGTCTCTCAGAACTAATACTATGAGTTCTTGTTTTCTTGCTTTGTGAGGTCTGTGCTGCTCTAATAACTGGCTCCTGCAGTGAGAATAAAATGGTACCATTTTAGTACCATGATGCTGAGTTCATAATGATAACAGTAAGTATCTGTACACAGTAGTATGATTGAGCTCAGCATGCAGCTGATTAACAAATGGTTGTGTAATCAGCAGTGACACTAATCACAATGAAAATCCTCACGTAAATAAATACCAGGTCTTAAAGTCAATATCATGGATATGGTCCCAGAAAACTTATCTGTCTTAAAAGGAAGCCATCAGTATGGAAAATAAACATATATCTAAGACCTATTTTTTCTCTGTCCCAATGTATCTGGATTCTTCTTTTCCTGGAAGATTTCTACTTGTTTTTTTTAAACTCCATATGTATAATTATAGTGGTGTAGATTTAGTATATTTCAAATTAATACATCCATTCTTTCTAAACCATCAACTCCAAGAGGCACAACCTGGAAACCTTTCTGGCAGGCCAGGGAAATCAGGTAAGCTGTCTTCATTCTATGCACTTCCCTACTATCTGTCTCCTGAACTCACAAGTGTTCCCTCCCAGGTAGTCTTCGTACTCCCTAAGAATGAGAAAGGCCAACAGAAACCAAGGAACAGAAAATCCATCCAAAAAAGATGAACAGATATCAGCACTTAGGATTGTAATCACGCCAAACCCAGATGCCTAGATGCCCACATAAAAACACTGTCAAAACAAGCCAAGACAATGTGTCTACAGCACAACCCAGCAACTCTACTACAGTAAAGATGAAGAGATCCAATATAGCTGAAACAAAAGACAATTAGGTATCTTAAATATGCTAAAAGTCCTTAAAGAAGAAATTAACAAATCCATTAATGAAGTCTGGAAAACAGAAACAAACAGTGAAGTAGAATGAAGTAAACAGTTGAAGATATGAAAGTCGGAATGGAATCACTTGGCAAACCCGAACTGAAGGAAAACTGGAAATGAAAACTTTAGGAACTTGAACTTGCCTCAGAGGCAAGCCTCAGAGTATTTTACCTTTTGGTTTTTTCTCCTTGCAGGTCATTTATGTATTATGGCTACTGGTTTTGTGTTCTTATAGGATTTCTGAAGTATACGAACACGTATGTCTTTGTGAATATATGTGTTTCTCATGTTTTTCCTTGGATCCTTTCATTCTGCTTGTTTGCTTGTTTTATCTTACTTTATTATTCTTTAGATGCCCCTTTGTGTTCTCAGAGACATAATGGGTGTGATTTTTGAATGACAGGGGAGCTGGAGAAGATCCCCAGAGTTGGGAGAGGGGAAACTGCAATCAGAATATATTGCATGAAAAAGAAAAAAATTATTTTCAATAAAAGAAAAACAGAAAAGAAAAAGAAAAAAAACTCCCCCCAAATAGCAACATCCATAATTTTTGTATCTTCATGGAGTTTAAATCATTGTTTGCTTGGGTTGCTCAATAAATTCCCCAGTTTTTTTTTTTCCTAGAACATGAAACTTACATTTTCAAAGAAGAAACAATCTAATTGTAGTTGCCTATTATATCTAGTTAAAAAAAATCTATGTTCTTATTTTCCTGTTAACATCCTGCAAAATATTGTTGTATTTATAACACATAATAATAAGTTCAAATATTTTAAACTGTAGTAAATATAATTAGGAAATATTTTAAAATATTGTGACAGATAAAGTTTATTCTAGGATACAAGTTTGTTTTGTCTTATTAGACAATGTATTTAAATTTAATGAATTGAAAAATAAAATGATATACCTAACAAAAAATAACATTCAAATAAAGGACCAAATAGAATAATTGTACCTTAATAAAAGTGACATCTTAAGACAAAATAATAATTATAGATGACTATGCAGAACAAACGCTTAGCAGAAGTTAAGAAGATAAAGAATACATACCTTTGAAGGAATTAAAACTTTCAGTATCATAATGGCATTACAGATTGCTATATAAATTAACCAATTCAATAATCCATTTTGTGTATTTGTTTTGGTTTGGCTTTTATGACTAAACATGGGGAAAAGTGATAATTATATATATATAACTTTGAAGATAATCAAGTTGGGTCAGTTGGACTAACAATTTCAAAAATTAGACTTGTGAATTATTAGCAGAGGGATGAACAAACTGATTTAGGAAACCAAAAAATAGAAATCTCAAAAAATACACTTATAAACTTGTAAAAATTACATGTGCAATACTATGGTTATAACAAAATGCATATAACAGCTAGTTCTTTCAACGTATGATTTCAGAGTCCATTATTTCTGTTTATTTAAATAATGTGTAAAGGGACTTTTCTTTCATAACAAGGTTAAAGTTCCATCTCAGATTTACACAAAAGAACCAAAATTAATATGAAATTGATTATTTTCTTCTTACTGTCAAAAACTCCAGAAAGAGTGAACATTCTCTGGAAAAAAATTATTGAGAATTTCTTCCCCACTAAGAAAATCTTAGTCACATAAAGCTTTCTGAATTGTTTTTTAGAGTGTCCCTCCTCCACCTGAGCTCCTATTATCAAATTATTAATTCCTCACATATTTCCTCTTTTTGGAATAAGAGTTGCCTCTTTCATTTGCAAATTAAAATTGCATTTAATGACTGAATCAACATGTGCACACATATATCCCTGTATTAATAACCTAGAAAGAGCAAAGTTATGTACACAAAACCTTGGGAAACTGCTATAAATTGGCATTCCATACTGGAGGTTCTCTTCTCTCAGATTAAGATTCTAGTAATAATAAAATTCTTTTATAATGATTTAACATTGCTCAGTCAAACACTTGCTTAAGCACGATTCATGGATATTTACTTGTAAACAAACCCTTTCATAACATAATAGCACATATTTGTGTCTGGGCCTACACTTTCAGGACATTATCCAGAATTTCTTATTTCATATTATAATTAAAATAATTTGTATATACTTAGAAACAAGGTATATATAAGCTATATTTTTTCATCTTTCTTAGCAATGTACTCTTACTACATCTCATGAAAATTAAAATCTGAGAAAAATATATTACATTTTCTAATTAAAATATTTTATTATAATACTAATTTAATATCTATTTTGTTGATGAGTTGCACTTTTAAAAAACGAATTCTATTAGAACAATTCATAGATTCTAAAACTTTTTATGTAATTGATTGACATTTCTGGTACTTCTCATAAAGTCTTTAAAACTCCAAATATATAATCCCCTTATAACTAATAATGATATATGAATATACAATTATGAATTGGTAGAATTCTATTGAACTAATCTTTTCAGAATTTGTTCAGTCATTAAATAACACTATTATATTATGTCAAACATTTCTTGAAATATTCACCTGGTGACCCGAATGCAGTAAATCTTTGCCTTTTTAATTACACAAAGAACTTATAAGATATAGTATTCATAGAAAAACAATATAGAAAGAGATTGATATACACATATATATCAAATATAGCACTAAATGTAATAGAGAAATTAAAATTAAATCAAAAGTTCAGTATGCATACTTGAAGGGTGAGGTAAAAATCTGTAATTTCCAGAAAACAAAGTTGAATTCTAAAATATTTATTTGTATTCTAAGCAATATTTAAATACTGAAAATTGCATTATATTCATAGTTAATATCCAATGTCATTTTCAAAGGTTTACAACTTAGTCTATTATATAGAGTACTGCCAAAACAAACTACTGATTGAAGAGAAATCAACAAATATACTATTTTCTACATATTTGTTCTTTCCACTGATCACTATATTTTTCATAAGTACATATAGTCATAGCTAAAGAAAGCTTCCACTGTAGAGTTATGAAATGCTTAGTAAATTAATTCTGTCACTCTCTGGACATCCTATCAGGCTTTCTCTCTCTGTCTCTGTCTCTGTCTGTCTCTCTCTGTGTGTTTGTGCATGCGTATGTGAGTGTCTGTCTGTCTGTCTCTTATCTCTCTAGCTTTTTATTTCTCTGACTCTACCTCTATCTCTTCCTCTTTCCCTCTTTTCATCCCTACCTGCATCTTGGTCTCTCAACCTCCCTCTATCTTCATCTCTGTATGTGTAGCATCACCTAGCATGAAAAACTATTCACCTGATATGCTTTCAATGTGAAATGTTCTTAGTTTGCTATTCTGAACAACTGGATTCCAACTTGTGGTACTATCTTGATGACTTTAAAGCCTTTAGCAAGTGGGACCTTGTTGGTGAAAAATAGATTCTTAGGGGTTGGACTTTGAAGATTATACCAAACCTTGATTCTGATGTACATTTTTACCTTGTTATATGATTATTTTAAAAACTATTTGTTTCCTTTCTTTGAGACTATAATATAGTCATATAGTTTCCTCTCTTCCTTTCTTCTCTTTAAAAACTCTCTATGCCCCTCTTTGCTCTCTTCGAAATTAACGGCTTCTTTTTTTCATTAACAGTCATTGCATATATTCATATATATGTAAATACAAAATACATAAATACAGCGATATTCACATACACACTTTCACATGTGTGTGTAACATGCTCTATCTGTATGATTTTATTTCTGTGGATGGTTTTGTGAGTGGTCATTTGGTATTGCATAATCACTTGGTATGCTCTTCCTGGGGAGACCTTATGTCTTTCGCTCTCATCCTTTCTTAAATGCTGTAGTTCTTCTTATATATAAAGCTTAGGCCTTGTATTTTCTCTGTCTACATTGGCATGTCTATTGGTATTGTCTTTGCTTATCTCTTGTGTTAAGCAGTTATATTTGTTAGTCACTTAAATTTTCTGTTCTGCCATCTTCCAGTTCTTCAGTTTTATGGTATTTAAAGGTAATTTTATGGTAACTATTCTGTAATTGTGCATTTAATGTTCAAATGAAGTTTATTTATTTTTTGCATGTTAATGTCCTGGTAAGACAGACCATTTTTGAGAAGATTGTGTTTTCCTCATTGTTCTTTTCTTGCTCCTTTGTCAAAGCTAAGCTAGCTGTGGGTTATGACTATTTGTGAGAACTTCTATCATGTCCCTTTGACCTACTCTCCATTCTCTCACCAAAGCTGGCATCTTTATTTTGTAACATTAAAGGCAGTCATGAGATCGTCTGACTTTGTTTTCCTTCACTATTGTATAGAAGCTTGTAAAATGTAATAAAACAGCATGGTACTGGTATAGAAACAGACCAGTGGATCAATGGAATCGACGTGAAGACTGAGAAATGAACCCACACACCTATGGTCACTTAATTTTTGACAAAGAAGCCAAAACCATACAATGAAAAAGGACAGCATCTTCAATAAATGGTGCTGGTCCTACTGGATGTCCACATGTAAAAGAATAAAATTAAACCCATACTTAACACCTTGCACAAAACTTAAGTCCAAGTGGATCAAAGACCTTAACATAAGGCCTGACACACTAAATCTACTAGATGATAAAGTGGGGAAAACCCTGGAACCCATCGGCACAGGTGACAAGTTCCTGAACAGAACACCAACAGCTCAGAATCTAAGACCAACAATCAATAAATGGGATCTCATTAAATTGAAAAGCTTTTGTAAAGTAAAACACACTGTCATTCGAACAAAACAGTTGCCTACAGATTGGGAAAAAATCTTCACCAACCCCACATCTGACAGAGGGCTAATATCCAAAATTTACAAAGAACTCAAGAAATTAAATGCCAAGAAACCAAATAATCCAATCAAAAAATGGGGAACAGAGCTAATCAGAGAATACACAGAGGAGAAATTCCTGATGGCTGAGAGACACTTGAAATGCTCAGCATCCTTAATCATCAGAGAAATGCAACTCGAGATGACTCTGAGATTCCATCTCACACCTGTCAGAAAGGCTAAGATCAAAAGCTCATATGACAGCACATACTGGCAAGGGTGTGGAGAAAGGGGAACTCTATTCCATTGGTGATGGGAGTGCAGACTTGTGCAACACTATGGAGGTCAGTCTGGCTATGCCTTAGAAAACTTGGAATAGCTCTGCCTCAGGACCCAGTCATACCACTTCTGGGTATACATCCAAATGATTCCTCACCAAATCACAAGGAAAATTCCTCATCTATGTTCATAGCAGCCTTATTTGTAATAGCTAGAAACTGGAAACAACCCAGATTTTCCTCAACCAAAGAATGGATTAAAAAACTGTGGTACTGACACATTTGCTGAAAATTCCAGGATGCACACCAACCACAGCCTAATGCAAACCCTGCAGTTCGGGAGACAAGAACTTCAAGGCCTCTAGAAGCAGTGCTCTAGTGAGACTTTGATCTGAGAGATGCTGCCTATGTGGAGGGGCAGGAACCTCTGAACCTGCCACTTGGTGGTTTTGCTATGACCTTGAAAGTGCTCTGAAATTTTAACTTTATTTAAAACGTTTGTGTTTATAATAACTGTGTTTCTCCTTTTTAAAAAGAAAAATAGTTCATGGTGAAAAAAAAAAACTGTGGTACATATACACAATGGAATACTACTCAGCTATCAGAAACAAGGAAATCGTGCAATTTGTGACCAAATGAATGGATCTTGAAAAGCTCATCCTGAGTGAGCTAACTCAGACTGAGTAAGATACACAGTATAAACTCTCTTATAAGTGGATATTAACCATATAGCACAGCACAACCATCCTACAACCCAACAGAACCAAAAAGACAATAACCTAGCATAACTATCCTGTGAAAAACTCCACCCAGAAGCAAGTCATGGACCCCATTGCTTGTTAGTGAACCTTACTCTAGCTGGGCTGTCATATCAAGTCCCAGTACAAGAGGAAGCTCTTAGCCCTCATGTGACTGATAAACTAAGGGGGTTTCATATGTGGGGACACCTCTCATCTGAGGAGAAAGAGAGGACTGAGATGGGGAAAGAGAGGGAGGGAAGGTAGGACTTGGAGGGGAGGAAGGAGAGGACTTTGATCTAGATGTAATTTGAAAAAATAAATTAATAATAATAATTAAAAAAAAAAAGAAAATCAAAATAAGGATCAGATAGGCTCCTTGGTCCTCAAGTGGATTCCTAACAATTAGAGCAGTGTCTATCTCTGGCTTGGACACTATTGCCTGCCTCTGGATCCCATTTTTCCTATCAGAGCTACCTTGTCTTGCCTCAGTGGAAGAGGAGGCACTTAGTCCTGATGTGATTTGATGTGCCAGAGTGGGTTGGTACTAGGCAGGGTGGGGGACATATGGGGGAAGTGGGTGGGAGAATGAGGAGGGAGAAGATGGTTATTGGATTGTAAAATAAACAAATAAATTAATGGAAGAAAAAAAAGAAAGTAAACAAATCACACAGAAGTGCCTGAAACTGGTTTTAGGCACAAAATCAAAGATAACACTGTATTCAACAATAAATATACTATAGAATAACACATTAGAAAACAAAGAATTACCATTGGTAATATTGGCCAAGTGTGCCTGGCTGCAATTCACCTGCATGAACGTTACTCAGAAACATCTGTAATGTGGTGAGGGAGAGTCTTTCACTCTCTCATGAAGATGGTAATGTTTGTTTTGAAGCAAGCCTTGAATTGAATTTCTTCCTCTCATAATATACAATGATAAAAAAATGAAGTTAAAACTACATAATCCCAAATCATTCAAAAAGAGACTCCAGGTCATTTTATTGTATTGTATTTTTGATTCGTCCCTTAAAAGATTATGTGTAATGAAATGATTTCATTTACATGGATTAAATATTTCTAAATATAGCATTCACATTCAGATTGGGAATAGAACTGTAATTTAAAACAGGCTTCAAAGGACTGCCACTTTGTTTCTATTATGAATGTGACCCGAATAAAGGATTCATTACCTTCCTAACTTTGAAAGCAAATGGGTTATTTTAAAGAGGCTAGTGATAAATAAAAATATCTTCTTTGTTTTCATTTTTTAGCATTCTAACAAGCTTGGGCTAAGATGGATGAGGACTGCCCACTGCTAAGGTCAGTGTGGCCTAATTAGATTTGCTACATTGCCACTGTAATTTTGTTTGACATGACATTGAGGAGAGGCTTGGAAGGCAATCAGTATCTAAAAGCATAATGAGGATTAGTTACACATACAGACACAATAGAAACCACTTTATCTGAAAGATAAGGAAAACTCTGACACCAGTAGCCTTATAAAAATGTCAATGACTAGTCCATACCTAGTACTAGTTTAAAAAAAAAAAACCTTGAAAATCAATGTGCCTTACAGACTGCGCATACCCTGGGCTGATTGCCATCTGAAGTATTTTATGATTTGGTAATTTATCACGTTCCATGGTATTACATTTCCTCGTCTTATACTATAGAAATATAACTTCTGGAATGGAATTGAGAAGTACTCTGGGACCCTGAATTTTGTTGATCATGATGGATTTTAGTGAGATCTACATCAAAGTTGAAGTGAAACCTTAAATTGTTGTAGTTTCTTAAAAATCCATTTTCTCTTGAACACATAAGAAATAACTTACACAAACATCAAAGTCTATGTTCATTTTCTAAATTATCATATTTATCATTCATTTTATTAGCTTGGTCAGTTGAACTTTATGATTTACAATATTCATTTTTTGTGGATTTCCTTATTGAAGATATAAAAAGAATATCTATTCAAGTTGTGAAATATTTCCAATAAATAAGTTACTTTTATAGATTAAAAAATCTTGAATAATTCTTCTGGTGATGTTGAAGTAATTTGTCTTGATTCTTTGCTCAAAATACTAATAATATTTCTTAATTTTTGTGACAGTCCTTTGTAAGCTTGATAATATTTTATTGTACGAGATATTTTCTAGAAACATCAAAAACAATCCCTGATCATAGGTTTTCCTTAAGGCTTTCATTTGGGTAAATATATTATTAAAACAGCTAATGGTCATGTTCCTATGAAAACATGATATACTCAGTGACTTATAATGTGAGAAAATAAAATAATGATTAGCAAATAACCCATCTAAGATGCCACACAGAGTTGTAATAAACATTTTCAGGGTTCATTAAATATGGTCACTTTGTGACACATTGCAACTGAAGGAGAAAAATTTCATTCTCAGGCTGAGAAACAACCACAGTTAGAGACATTGATCTAACATTATTCTCCCAAAATTTCAATTCTGACCAACTGCCAAACTCTTTTTTCATCTTTGAAATACTGTTGCATGATTTCACATTAGTTTCTAATCTTAGTTAGGAGAATTTTAAGCATCATCTCCTAAGAAATTGTGTGTGTTCCATTACTTATTTTTCTCTCTAATATGATAGAGAGGAAACACTTTTCAACCACGCAACACAAGTACAAATTGTCCAGTTTCAAAATATGGATGTAATTTGTATGTTATTAAATATACTAGGAATTTGAAGTATGAATCACCCCCAAAGTCTCACCCAAGAATCTAGTAGTCCTGCCCTAAGCCCCAGTAAGACCAAACTCATTTTCTGACTTGCTAGATTGTGCTATTGTTCTTTAGTCTCATATCCTGGAGTTGTCTGTATCTAGGTACTTTTGTACTCCTCATGTGTGATACCTGGGCTGATTTACAGAGTGCTTTGTCCTGTGCGTTACAACACTCCTTTACTCCCAGCTGCTAAGTAGATGTAGATTATTTCCAGTTTAGAGTTGTTACCTGTTTAGGGATGGAACTAATTATTACAAACAAACATTTTCTTGGACTTAAATTTTAAAATTGCTTGTGTAAATATTCAAGACAAAAGTTGGCTTATTGTATAGTAAGTAGGTATTTAACTTTATAACAGTCAGCTAATATATTTTTGAAGTTGTTAGACTCAGTTTTTATTCTCATCATTAGTGAAGCTCTTCACTGATGTATGGTACTGATATTACTCACATCTTTAACAATTCTAATGGATATTTAATGCTATGCCACTTTGATTTGAAAATCATAATTTTGGGTAAATAACGATGAGACTTGTAAAGTACTTCTTACTCATAATTATGTCTATGAATCTTGCATTGTTTAAATAATTCATTGTGCGGAACATTTTGGATTTTTAGATTGTATTTCTTCTGTTTTGGGTTATGCACTTAACATTCTTGTACTCTGTGCTTACCATTCATTAGCCCCCCAAAACTTGAAGTAAAGATCCATTTTCCAAAGATCCACATGTTAGTTAGAGGATCTGGAGTAATCTATCTGAAACTTCCTGGAATCCTCATCTACAAGTATTAGCTCATATATTATCTAAACATGTCATACAACTCTTAATAACAGAAAATGATCAAGAGTCCTATTTATTGATAAAGCCTGTAAGCCACAATAATAACTTATCATGTAAGATATTCCCCATGTTGTAATAATGACATTTATATCTCGGGGTAGCCCATAACTGTCGAATTGGACTCTAATAAAAGAGAATATGGACACTTTTTTTCCTGTGCCTGATTATATCACTTAGTGTACTTTCCAGCTTCCTTCACATACCTGCAAATGTCATGATTTTATTTTTCTGAAATATCTGTAATATTCCATTGTGCACATATATCACATTTTCAGTATATTTCAATATCCAAACATCAACTCATGTACATTGTTCCACTTCTACAGTACCTCCTACGCATGTGTTTACATCCACAGACAACTGCTATTCTCAGCCTATATTGGAGGAGCTGATCTTTCTAATGAACTGCAATGTAGGAGTCTCATGGCTTTGTTAGACTTTGAGAATATGTGACAGGTGAGGGCTTCATCCTAAAGAACACATAGATATCATCTATTTTAAAATTCATTCTGCATTGCTGCAGAGGAGGTGGAAAAATTGTAAGAGCCAGAAGATAGTGGAAAGGCTATGGAATTTTATACTTGAACTTGTATTTTACTTTTAAAGTAAATATTTCCCAATAATTATTTGCTCCTTTCTTCTTGAATATTCTACTCCTTTCTAATCATTTTTAAACTATTTTCCTAATATTAATGCCACATTTCATTGTAAATTTTATACTAATATATGAACTATCAGAAAACTTATTTTTGGAATTTATATTTTAAGAGAAATAATATTATTTATATGGCTTTCCCAGACTTACATTTAAATTTTTCTCACATCTAAACTGTATTATAAAAAACTGACAAATTTTATGTGATTTTATATCTTAGAATATAATTTAACATTTATATTATTCAATAGAATAAATTCCAATTACTGCTCATGTCTCCTTAATGTTTAGATCTCGAGTTAACAAGAAAGTGACACATTAGAGTTAAATTTTGGTGTAACTTAGTACTGTTGTTCAAATGGAGTATAAAAATGTAGGCCTGGCTTAGTTTATACTGGGTGAGACTTCTAAGGCCAGGAGCAGACCATATGTAGAGTTAAAAGTCTCAAAGTCACTCTCAAAATATCCTGGGATGTTTCTTATGATTTTCTCAAGAGCACATGGTGCTCATAACATTGGTTAGGTGAGCCTCAGTTC
>CAJQZJ010032273.1:2085519-2100854 GCA_907164525.1 Lophiomys imhausi | reverse complement strand
CATTGGTTAGGTGAGCCTCAGTTCTCTATATGCAAAGGTGGAGGGAGGGGAAAGCATGGAAGCACAAGATGAGTTGTCCATTGTCAGATCAAGAAGGTGGGTTGAGTTGTTTTCCTTGTGCTATATGACTTGGAGGGGTTGGTGTTATGAATCTAGGATATCTTTCTAGATACGGAACCTGAGTAAATAATGGGAATGAATGAATTTAGTGGCCCCAATCTGGAGTCCCTGACTGAAGATGAGGTAGAAGGGAGAAAGCAAGGCAGGAACTAGAAACATTGTCCACTGACAGGCCAGATGGATGGTTTTAGAGCAAATACTTGGAAAGTAAAGTCCTCAGATCACAGGAATGAATAGAGTTAATATAGTGTCTCCATTCACATGTCCTTTGACAGTACAGATTGTATACTTCTTGCCCTCTTAAACCACGTGATTTTGGTTAAAATTGACCATATAATTATCTTTGATAAAATCCGAGTTTTATGGATGGTCATTACTATGACTCTGAATAATTCTTTCTATTTTATAATTTAAAATACCACTGTAGTTTCTAACATTCTTAAGAGACAAAATCACCCAGAAAACTCCCCATTCCTCTGGGTTTTACAACATTTCTATTCTGTCTTCGATAACGATCACTGAATCTTAGATATAAGAATATTATTACAGGTGTATTCACTAGGACTGGGCTCAACAACTCTGAAATTTTATTAGTTGTAGGTTTCTGTTGGTCTCCTGTTGCAAAGAGAAGTTCTCTTACATGTGGGCATAAGGACAAATTTTAAATGTAGTTAGGTACAATGTTATCTTAATAAAGTGGTCATTATAGATTCTCTTCCAAGATCCATGACTTCACTAGCTGTGGGTAGTTGCTTTTATTTCCAGTACCTTACATGATTTCTCCCTTGTTATATTCAATTAGAGAACAGTGATTGACAGTCTGGTTATGCACACCACTATTGCACACTTAGGGTTATCATACTATGCTGATGTTGTGATTCATAGGCAATATATGGGATAGGACTTTCTGTTACTTTCCTCTTTTGGAAACATGCATGATGCCTTCTGCCACCATGAAAGCTAGTCCAAAGGGAAGATACATTCAGTTCAGTTCAAGTTCGGAGCACTCTGGTCCCTCTGTTTTAAGTGTATTGTATCTTCAGCTGCACAGATTTATCTTCTACGTCTGAAGGGCAACCAAAAGCAGTAGTAGTCTGTAATGTTTTAGGGAATATCACAAAGAACTCCAAAGGCTGCTTCTCATGACTAATGTTGGAGTTTTTGTTAGATGGTCTTTGACTCTTAGAGAAAGCATTGCTATCTTACATGAGAAAGTTTCATTTAAACTATTCATATATAATTATACACTGACTTATGTGTATTATAAGTATTTTTAAGTATAGAGTTAGTAGTAAGATTCATTATGATTGTTTGAGACATCTTTACAGTATTTTACCTACTCTTTTCTTCTATATCTTATTTCCTTCCATCTCTCTAACTAGAGACCACCAATTAAAGATTTTTCTCTATGATCTCAATTATGCCCTTCTAAATCTGCCCCCATAGTTCCTTTATACTCTCCTGGTTTAAGTTCTTACTTCAGTTTGTTACTTCTATATGGATATTTGGGTCTAGGCCCCTCATAGAAGAAGCATGCAATGTTTGTTGTACTCATTCTAGGTTATCTCAATCTGATATTTGACAGTTTCATCAAATTACCTGAAAATATGATTTTTATTTTTCTTTACCAAAGAACAGTTTTTCATATAATATATATTACATTGTTATTGTTCATTCATAGGTCACCAACAAGACTGACTGAACATGAGCTGAAGAGTGTCAACAACATGCAAAGTAGACAAAATAAAATAGTCAGGGGAAAGATCACAAGGCCCCAACCCTACAAAAACAAATACAGGTAACTTAGGAATGCTGAGAGTGGAAAAATACTCTTCCCCAAGAAGAAAATACCAGTTTTTAATCAATATCAAATGGGAAGCCCTGAAAATATACATACAAATAACATTATATAGCTTGGATAAATATATAATACATACATACAAATATATATATATATATATAATGAGAGAGAGAAAGGGTATTGATTTGGGTGATTGGAGAAGTGGGTAAGATCTAGGAGGAGGTGGAGAGTTGGAGAGGGTTCTACAATCAAAATATATTGTATTAAGAGATCTATTTAGAATAAACATATCAATATTTGTCTGAAATAAAAAATAAAATTAAAATAGGAAAATTAACGGTACATAAAATAATACAGGAGAAAAATGAAGAATTCATCAGAATCCACAAAAGATTATGGAGAATATTTACAGAAAGAAATCCAAGTATGTGAGTGAAAATCTGAGGCAACATCTTTACTAGAGGTAGCAGTGAATTGAGAAGAAGAAAGCCTGAACAAAACAGTAAATAGCTCATGCCAAAATATTAACCCTCAAGCTGAGTGGAAACAGGTCCTATTAGATTATATTTTAAAATTTATTTTTGTGTACACATGTCTTCGTGTATGTGTGAAAGCCAGAATGCATGTGTTGTGGTTTATCTGTGGTGGATCGAGGACAACACACCATTTGGTTCTGTCCTGCTGCTGTCTTATGCAGTCCAGAGATGTAAGTCAGGTCCTTGGGGCTTCACTATTGCCTCTAGCCACTGAGCACTGGCCATGGCCTCCAATTGACATTTTTATTTAGAGCTGGTAATACTATCATGCTGTATAAACCTTGAGAAATTTTTCATAAATTTTCTTACAATTGTACATTACTTTTTCTTTGTCAATTTTATTCCAGGAGTTTAGACTATGAAAATAATTAAATAACATTTAAAATAATATGCATGAAAATATGTTATATCCTTGTCAAAAAGTAGGAAAACAATAACTTTACAGAACATATTAGAAGAGGTTACTATCCATAATTTTAAAGGCAATGTTTAAGCACAAAGAAAGAAATATATGACACAGTATATGCATTATGATGTTGGCTACTTAAAAATATGTATGTATGGAAGAAACTATACAAAAAGTAAGAAACAGAATTAGTGCAGCTGTTTAAAATCATCATTCTTTGAGAGTTTGTCTTTAACATGATGCCTTGTTACAAAGGAAAGAATTAATGAGCCAATTTTTATTATTTTACATTGCTGCAAGCTTACAAAATGCATAATAATAAATAGAATGGAAACCATTAGAATACCGAATATCATTGACCTAATGCTTATGGAAGAAGAATCTGACCTTCAAGATAAAGAGAAAAAAATGAAAAGAAAACCATTTGTATTAACCAAGTACCTTTGCCAATATCTGCCCGAGAAATGAGACAGGAAACAATCACTGTCCTTGCTGACCTTT
Organism: Lophiomys imhausi; assembly: GCA_907164525.1. Classification (NCBI taxonomy): domain Eukaryota; kingdom Metazoa; phylum Chordata; class Mammalia; order Rodentia; family Muridae; genus Lophiomys; species Lophiomys imhausi. The sequence goes on along the minus strand of CAJQZJ010032273.1, from coordinate 2,097,490 downwards.
CAGGTACCCAAGACACAGTATAACTTTGAGGCTTCAAATAAAAATGCAGTCTATTGCATCAGACAGGAAGCTTTGCACTTTCATTATGCATATAATATCTAATAGATCTTTTGAAATCATTACCTGTCATGAGGGGAAAAGAAAGGCAGTGAGAAAACCTTGAAGAATAGAGTTTGTCAAGGGTCAAAGTAAATGGCAATATACTTTAATAAGCAATAAGCTGTACATTATTTCTGGGTGGCCTAGACACTCAGTGGACTGTGGCATTATATTGAATTGCAGAATAGTTTCTTAGTGGCTTAGAATACTCTGCCAGTTTATATCAGATTGTCTGTAGCATAAAAAGAAGTCAATGCCAAGTAATTAGGAAGACATAAATTTGAGTTATCAACCTTAAGGCACATCAAATATGTACATTCTTTATTACTTTTATCTTGATCACCATTTCTGTATATTATTTATAAAAGAGATAAAGATTTGTGCTTTCCATATTTTCAGCAGTCAACAGAAAAATAAATCATTTACACCAATAATATAACAGACTGTATATATCATAAAATGCTAAGGTTATCACATAACATTAAGAAGAAAAAAATAATTTTTTTCATGCAAGGGGCTCTTACCTTTGTAGACCTGTGAAACAAGACCAATTCTTGTATCTAGGCATATAGGATAACATTCAATCATTCAATATTGGCCCACATATCATATGCTTCACTGTGTAGTGTCAGAGTGACCGAGTAAGAGAAATGAGCAGAATCAAAGTTGCCTAGCTTCTAGCTTGTGTTAGCATAAAACTTCTGTTACCTCTCAAACTGTCTGATTCCCAATCTTCTCATTGTAGCATAAGAAACTAATGTCAATACATAGTACAGTCTTTAGTCTATTTTCTACTGAGAACCAAGAATAATTTTTCCTTTCTTTTCAACCAGAAACACCAAAAGAAGCAAGGGCATCACTTTGTTATCTATTTTAATACAATAAGATAATTTGGCAGCATGACAAAGTTGTGTACTTTTTATTAATTAGGTTAATTTATTTCTTCATTTTACATTTCAATTGTAGCCCCCTCTCTCCACTCCTCCTTTTCCAGCCCTCCCAACTCTTCCCCTGATCCTCCCTCCCCCTCTTCTCAGACAGGGGGAGTCCCCCCATGCCATCCTATTGAGTCTCATCAGGAAAGAGCGCATCCTCTTCTATTGAGGCCAGCCACCACAGCTCAGTTAAAGGTAATTGGTCAAAAGCATGCATAAAGTTGTGTATTTGACCGGTATATTGTAGCACACTGGAGAATGATGATCTTCCTTTTCCATATACTACATTGGACCTCCTAGACATAGGTTTAAAAAAAAAGTGTCTTTGCTCCCAGTTTTTGATAAACAAGTCAGGAAAAAGAACAGAATTACTTTCAAATTTTTCATAAACTATAAAAATAAAGGAAGTGAATCTCATGATTTGTTGGAACTGTACAGGCTAGCAGATGTATTTGAGTACAAGGGCATGTGTTGTATGACAAATGGCAGATGAATGGGCTGTCTTTCTTAATTTTTTATGGTCAGAACTCATATAATAAAATTTCTCTAAATATTAAATATAGAGAACACTCGCAACAAAAGTAAGAAATCCAGTCATGAAATCCAGAATGGTTAAACATCCAACATTATTATGATAACATGAGGGAGGATAGAGTGGGAGGATGGAACCAGGAGGGTAGAATGAGGGCACTGTGATGGAGATGTAACTTGAAGTAATAAATAAACATAAAATATTATTACATTATATGTAGTTTTAAAAACAACACAGTAATAGTATAATAACAATTTTTTAGATAAATAGAACTAACTAGAAATCCCAAATACTAATACACTTAATGATAGTCTTCTGATATTTGATTAAGATGCCAAAAATATGTACTGGAAAAATACAACATAGTCAACAAATTATGCTGCAAAAACTCTGTCTCTGTACAGAAAAATGGATTTAGGGCCTATCTTTCACTCTGAAAAAATTAACTCCAAGTGAAACAAAGGCCTCTAAATTGAACTCGGTCTCCTTAACAGGAGGGAAATCATGCTCAGTACTATAAACATAGCCAACAACACATGCTTAGGAAGGCCATGGCTCTTAGAGGAAAATCTACTACTACCACTCTCCTAAAGTAGTAGTACAGTCCTAAGTACGTTTTCATTCTAAGTGCTTTTTCTTATACCCACAGTTAAGTGTAAATGTCATGCCTCATCAAAGAATTTTTCTTTTATTATTTTTTAATACAGTACAGAGAGTCAAAATGTAGAGAAGATCTGACTTTGGGGTTCCCAGCTCCAGTTGATAAATCTACAGCACATCTCCTGCATCCAAATCCTATAGAACATTGCAGAAGATAGGACAGAAAGATTGTAAGAAACAGAGCACCAGGAACTCTGCTGTGTGATTATGCCTTCTAGTTATGACAAAGAAACTACACCCGCGAAATGTCAACAGCATGAATGCCTAAATGAGACCTAAACAATTCCTGTACCAATTGATCTCCCTATGTAAATATAGGAGCCTCATGTGACCCCGTATCTAGATAAGGAGCTAAAAAAAACTGAGTAACTGAAGAGGAAAGTGCAACTAGCCCTGCCCAGGGATGAGCCCTGTAATTAGGGATCTAATGATGGGTGTGCAGGCCTGAAACATATACATGCAGGGAGCACAAAACTAAGTACAGGGTTCTCCAGAAGGCAGTATATGTTTTGAATCAGCATCTAATTATGTGGTATAGATTCTGTCATTTTCAGGAACCACAAGTCAGGAATCAATCAAGGAGTGGAAAGGGAACAAACAGTCTCACTCACTACCACCCCTAGTGACTCACCTGAAAAAAAAAATGTTCCTATACCCATGAACTTAAGTTCTCATAGCTTAGAAGTTTTAGTTCCAGAAGAAACAGCATTAGTTCTGGGAGCCACAACAAACAGTCTATTGTACTGGAAGCTCAATTCCCCTTGACTACTTCAGCTTCTGATGCCCTTCTACCACAGGATAAGAAAGGAATTGCAGTGTTAGAAGGGGTTGTTGATCCAGATTACCATGGAGAAATTGAATTGCTTCTCCACAATGGAGGCAAGAAAGGTTATGTCTGGCATGTGGGATATCCTTTAAGGGCATTTCTTGCTGCTACCATGTACTGTGATTGAAGCCGATGTAAAAACTACAACAACCTAGTCCAGGCAAGTTGATAAGGGCAAAGATTCTTGAGAAATGAAGGTATGGGTCACTCCTGACTGAAAAGATCCAAGTGCTGCTGAGGTGTTTGCTACCAGTGGAGAAAACACAGAATGCATAGTAGAGGAAGATAACTTTAAATACTGGCTAAGGCCACATGACCAGTTGCAGAAGAAAAATAAAATAAAATTCTACCTGACAGAAATGTTTCTGTCACATTTTCATAAGATTGTGCTTTCCTTCCTCTATTTGTTTATCATGTAATATAGCATAAATTAAGAGAATATCACTGGTTATAGCATTTAAGCTTGAAGTACTAAAAGGATGTCCTGCCAAGAGACATTGCCATTTTTCTAGATTTATAAAGCATTTACAGTTGTACATGGCACAGTTATACCATTTTAGGTATAATCATGACCTGGATACTATTTTCATTTGGGAAATCAAGCATGATATCAGGAGATATAACTGTGTATTAAGTTGACAAAAGGTGGACCTGGGATGTCTTTTCTAGAAGGTCAATCTGACTAAATGTGGAATTAATTAAGACCTAAGTGTCTAGGTACACATGGGAGAGGATTTTTTTCTTAATTAAATCATTTGAAGTGGGAAGACCAGTTTTAATTACGATACTTTGAGATGGTAAAATCTACTTTCAACCTGGGCCATACCTCTGCTAGCAGCCTTTGTAAAGGACAATGAGGAGAGAAGCTTGCTCTCCTTAACTGCTTGGCTCACTCTTGTTGGAAGCTGATTCCTTCACTGACATTAGGGTCTACTTCTTTGTAATTCTGGTACATATTTAAGGCCAGCTGAGACATACAGCCTTGCAGACTGAGTAACTATTGGACTCTTGAACTACAGTCATTTTTGGACAAGCTAGATCACAGCATGTAACCAATTCTAACAAATTTCATATATATATATATATATAAATATATATTATATATATACATAGATATATATTAGAGATAGATGATATATAGATAGACACACTAGAGCTTTAAAAGAATTATGTCAACTATAACTGCTCAGGCTCCATGTCCCTTTGTAATCATCACAAAAATACAAGGTTAATAAAAAGTGACCTACTTTATATCATTCTGCATTTTGTGTGTGTGTGTGTGTGTGTGTGTGTGTGTGTGTGTGTGTGTGTGTGTGTGTGTGTAAACACTCAGGGACTGACTATTCATATTTGGAAGTACATTTTTACCAATATCTCTTATCTCCAAACTGTCTCCAATTACTCCCACTGTCCCCAAAAATTTGTTTATATCATTTACTGTACTTCTATTGTCATAACAACAGACAGTAACTTACATGTAAAACTATGTTCTTAACTGACTCTTTGTCCCTTCATCTCAGCAAATGCTAACAGCAAACAATTCACTCAGAAAAAAACAGCAGGAACTGTAAACACTCAAATAAAATCAAAGATGGGCTTAACTAATGGTTGTCTAACTTAAACCAGAAAACAAAACAAAACAAAAAAAAAAACCTTAGTCTTCATGCTATAGAACACTCAATAGGTAGTAAATATATGTTTGTGTATATATTTATATATAATATATATACATATATATCCTACGCATGTATGTATTATATGTGTATGAATGAAGTTTGCAACAAAACATATGGGTGACTTTTAAAAAAATTAACACAAGGAAAATGAAATAGTTGATAATGACTTCAAAGGATTAGATTGTTTAAAGGTAATTATGTGTCAAACAAAGTAATGTAACTTAATGTTTTCTCATTTAATATCACTTCAGTATTTGTGGTGTGTGTGTGTGTGCACACAATTCATGTATATGTGTATGTGTTTGTATGTTCATTGTGTGATGGTTTGCTGGTCTGCATGTGATGGAAAACACAGGATACTACTTGGGCATTTTTACTCAGTCAACACCTGGCTTTTCTTTCTTTGAGACAGAGTTTCTCACTGGTCTGGAACTCACCAGAAATCCACAGGGATGTACTTGTCCATGACTTGTAACTGGAATTGCTAGTATATCATCAGTGCTGCCTGTTTTTGTGGGTTCAAGGAACCAAACTCAAATTCTATGTTTTCAAGGTTTGATATTTCTGACTGAGCTACCTCTACAGACCTTTGGATCTCTTTGGTATATATCATATACAATTCATGGGCTTCAGCTTTCTTACAGGCCACATAAAGCTCTAATGGACATTTTTCTTTGAAAACACTCAGTGTTAGTTTATAACTGTGGTACTTTTTTTTAAATAAAGAAAATATAGAGAATGTAGGTAACATCCATAAAGGTAGCAGCATCTGTTAAGAAGATTAATGTTCACAATTTCAAAATTATTTTTATGAAATATTATTCTGATGGTCAAAACTCTGACGTATATTCATGTTGCCTTGGAATACTTTGACTTCATTTTAATAAGTGCAGTTTCTGTATCATTCACAATTCAAAAAATAAAAAATAAATAGTAACACATGTACAGCAGAAAGTCATAACAAGCTTCTGCTAGGATTTGGGATATTGGGTGTTTTTCTTTGTTTTATAGGTCCCCAACTGACCAACTATATCTTAGATCACAGAAAACAAACAAACAAACAAAGAAGCAAAATTTCTGAAAACAATGGTCCAGACAACTTAGAAGAAAATTCTTACTTGTAAGGAAGTGGCGGCTTATTCAGTGGGCTTCAGTTATTTCACTTAATCAAACATATTGTTGCTGCTGCTGGTTTTATAGTTGCTTGAGACAAAGTTGTGGAGAGATTAGACCTTGGGTTTGTAGTTAATGGTTATTATCTGAGTGCAGTAGATGACTAGTCTGCTAAAGAAACTGTTAACATGACCTTGGTCATTCAAATAAACTATTATCCACTCGTGTGTAACACTATGCTTAAAATGCCATGCTCCAGTGAGTATTTTAGGAACTTTAAACCAAACATAGAATACGTTTGGATTCTCAGTTAGCAGATGTTATTGAATTCTAGTTTCTTCTTTGAACCAACTATAGCAATAATTGGCATGCATTTTCTAGGGGTCACATAGTAAGACTACAGGCTTTGGTGGACAAAACTTGAGGACATCAAAAACAAACATATGCAACTATTTACATTGCAACATTGTAAAGAACTGGAAAGATAGTTCTGAAGTGAAGAACACTTGTGGTCTTGCAGAAGAGAACACATGTCATGGCTCATAATCATCTCTAACTCCAGTTCTGGGAAATCCAATACCCCTTTCTGGACTCTGATGTCACATCAAGCATGTGGTACACATATGTATAAGAAGGGAAAACCCACACCCATATAAAATTTAAAAAATTAAAGCATGTTTTAAAGAACTATAAACAATTTTTAACTCCTTGGTTGTCAATAACCAACAGACTAATAAGGCAAAGGTAACTATGGCCACAGAGTAGAGTTTGTTCCACTCTCTTAATTAACATTAGAAAGTGACAAAAATTTACTTGTGACTGCTCATTTCCAACTCTTATGGTAAAGGAGTAGCCATATAAAATTGAGGTTGGCTGAAAACAACGTTTAGTTGTGTCGTCATTATCCATAATAAGTAACAACAGATCCTTAGGCAATAAAGTCCCAGATATCTCTGGTAAAAACTCATGCGAGGTAATGAATCAGGAGATTATAGACAAATACAGTCTAAGAAAAATTTTTCTGTATAATTACAAACTGATATTTGGCCATATTATGTGCCAAAAATCCCCTATTCACTTCTAGATACATAACCACACACAATGGCTTGTTTATTACTTTATTAAAGCAGTATTTTTTTATGAAGTTACCAAAGTCCCAGTGTTCTGAGTCCAGTGATATACCACAAAAGAAGCATTCTTGCCATTTTTAAAAGTATATTTAGATGGAGGAATATAAGCAAAATAAAACATTAGAAGTTAATGCATGTTAGAAGTATAATATTTTAGAGGATAATACAGCAAAAAAGTGAATACTAATAGTAATTAATGTTATTTAACTCACTAAATTCTGTGTTATATGGGAAAGGAAAGGATAGCTTTATAATATATTATGGAGTAGTTAAAGAAGTTTTCAATATGTACAACAGAAGTTGACAGACATGAGGGGTTCCTTGAGAAAAGGATGCTTCAGGTAGAGATAAATTTAAGGCGATCTGAGGCCTGATATTTAGAAGAAAGTGAGTTGGTGTGTTTAAGGAAAGAAATATGCACAGGAAACGCCAGGTGAGGTTGTACTCTTACAACCACTGTAAAATAAATACTTTTATCCTCAGAAAAAAGTCCAAGGGCATGCAGATGTGAATGTCCCTGAAGAGAATTATAAAAGTGTAGCAGGGACTAGTTTTCATTGTATCTGGTTTAATTATAATTTCTTTGGGGGGTTATTATTAATACTTAATTTAAAGAGATATGAATAAAATACATTGAGATTATGGAGCATAATTTATTTTAATTTAATTAGTTCTGTTTCCTATAATCATTTTATTTTAAAAAGAGATGTTATTAATAATCAAATTAGGCACTTGTAGGCACTCGAAATAGTGGCAATATAGAGTAATCCAATATAGCAGAACCTATCATGCTATTATCATTAATTATACTACTAGTAAATATTCTACCAAAAATAATTAGCAGATTCTTGGAACAATCATAGCCATTAATTCTCTTAGAAGCACAATGTACTAAATATTCAAGTTTTTACACCATGGGGAGACCCCTGGTTTACCTACTTTCTTACTCCCATGTCTGTCAGTATTTGTTCAGCTTCACAAAAGTGTAAGAATACCTAGAGTTACCTTGAAATTTCAAAGATTTGTTGTTCTTGTCTTTATTGACATGAATCATTGTAGTAACTAGAAGCAATCAAGGTACCAGAAAATTAGAAAATTAGAATTGATAATCGATAGGAGAAAATTAAACAGCAGAGTAGTGGGACTTCCAGTGAGATATTAAGGAAGGGACACAGGATTAGTTGTAAAAAGGTCTTAATTGGAATGTTAGCTTTGTGGTTTTCCTGTTACCATAGGAACACAATTTTGATCAAGCTAAATTTGTTTATTGTTCCATTTATTTCCTTTCTATGAATGAAGAATTTTTATCTCAAGGAAGTTAAATGACCTGACAATAAAGGAAGTTATAATCAGTGGGACTTCCGTAGAAATAAAGAGAAGTGAGAAAACCTTTATGATTGTGGATGATTGCTAACAACTGATACTCAGGAACCAAGGCCATCATCACTGACTGATGAAAATCAAAAACATTGTTCAGGTGGAGAAGTGCCTTTAAGAAATTTGGACTTTTTAACTACTAAGCTGTTCATAAAAATTGTGTGTGTGAATGTGCATGTGAGAATGTGTATGTGGTTGTATGTATGTGTGTGAGTGTGTGTATGTATGTGTGTGTGTGTAAATAGAAAAAAATCACAGTTAGAAAATATGGTTAGTATCATATTCACAGAGGACAATGTACATGCAGATTAGCTCTGAGGAACAGAGGCAGAGTGCACTCTCTTCCACGGCAGTTGGAAGACTTTCTCCTGTTTGCGAGGAAAGCAAGATCCATGCCTGTGCACTACAGACTGAGATGCCCAGGTCTGGCTACTATGGAGAGTTCTGATATAGGGGGAAAAAAATGATGTGAGGAAAAAAAAATCTCAAACCCAAATTCTATATTCTTCAGATCTCTTTTCCACATTATGAAACACTTCCTGTACAGGAATTTATTTCAGCAACTGGGCTGCTCTGGTAAGGGATCACATTCAAAGAACTTCTAAGTCTATGTGATATATGAGGAATGCAGACATGCTCTGGATTGCAGTATGATCTGTCTGTACTATAGACATGCCCTTAGTACACACCTTTAATCCCCCAAAGGGAGGTAAGGTTAGTTTGTAGAAGAAGTCTCTTTTGACATCTAATTGAAGGGCAGACAAAGTGATGAATCAGAATAAAAATTTGACAGAACGAGTCAGTATACACCCAATGCTCACTAGCACAGGGCAGGAAAAAAGAGGTTACTTAAGAGCAGCACAGGGAGAGAGAAGGGGAGCTTTTCACTGAGAGTTTCTTACTTGGACAGCTTTACAGAGACAGGTTGAAGAGAGAACACACTAGGCTCAGGTGAAGACAGAATGATCCAGAGAATGACAAGGAGCCAGAAGATTAAAACTTTTTGCCAGAATCAGTTTGAGGCAAGGCAGAGCAATTCAGTCAGGAGCCAGGGGAAACTAAAAGAAGCCTATTTGAATCAGTGAGCTCGGAAATGAGTTTAGGCCAGAACAGTTGAGTTGAACCAGCCACCCAGAGTTCAGAAAGAGCTAGAAAGGCTTGGGAATAGCGTTCATCTCATCACCTTACTGGAGGAAGCTAAAAAAATTAGAACTTCTCTTACATTGCGAGTAGTTTGTGTTTTCTATTTCTTTTTGGCAACCTTCCCAATTTAGACAGATCAAATTCTATATTTTCTTCAGGACAAACAACATAATTAAGACAGACTATATTTCAATGAATATTATATTATTAAAACTTCCTAAAATACTATTTAAATGTTATAAACTTGAATGTTTAAATTTTACAAATAGTAGATCATACATTGAAATTATAATTAGAGGTAATATTCTAGTTTATGCTCTAATATTTACAAGTAGACAGATGACCTTAAAAATGTGCAAGGTCTTAGGTAAATTTTTGTTTTGTGAAAACATCTATGGCCAATTACAAATGTAATATACTAAATACTGTAATTTTGTTTTTTGAGAAGTGTTTATATATGGCTTTATATAAACACAATGAGGGTAATAAATTGATGGCATAAATTTCTTTACTATGAAGTTTTTGGAGAAGGTTAATCTATCAACTATGAAAATTCTGATAGAAAAGAAACAATTAATCTTTGTTTAAATAATCCTCAACTTCAATTGTTGAAGAAAAATTAGACCAAAAACAATGGCAAACAATTTATGTTTTATGTTGGATGCCATAGTTTTATCCTTGGTCTTTGTGTCTTAGTAACCTTGAATATATTTATACTTAATGAGCCCCATTTCTCTTTTCTATATACAGCCTGTATGCCCATCTGCTTTCAAAACACTGTCTCCCAACTTTAACTACCTTTTCCGTTATCTATATTGGCAGATACTGAAGACTAAGGCAGTGTACAATGCTTTACTTTTGTGTATGATATCATATCATATATTAATATTGTCTTAATATTTTGTTTTAATTTGATTTCTTTTTGTAGTGCTAGATGTTGAACCTGAGGTCTCATGTTTGATAGGAACCTGCCACACCACTGAGCTGCACCACTAGCTTTGAGAGATTTAGAGAAAAAAAAAAATCTCATCTATTAATCGTGTATCATGAAATCATGGTGTATATTATTTACAAACCTCAACAGTAAACATTAATAGTATTGGCTGTGAGATTATGCCTTGGTGACTATATATAGTATTCTGCACAATCATGGCATTTTAATGCAGGTTCTCCATTTTCAGTCTAATCAGTCTTGCTTGTTGATTTGCAAGTGAATAACTAAAAACAAAATATACTGAGACACAGACTCTTTCTTAAATTAACTGCTGAAGAACAGATGCCATGAGTGTGAAACTACACAAATTACTAGTGACTTAGGACAAATTTTGTGAAGAAAAAATATCTATACCTGTTATAGTCCATGGTTATTTCTTTTTTAGTTCATATAGATAAAATACATAACTGAGGTAATATACATGTTTATATAATGAAATAATTACAAATTAAGAATTGGAAACCTAAGTAACTGTTATAGAATCACAATATGTGAAAAATGTTATGAAAGAATATTGTTTCCATGACTCCAATAATGTTCTACATTGGCTTTTCTTTTATGTTTATAGAGTTGACAATTTTCTGACTGCAGGTTGATTATTTTCCTTTTAACTTGTTGAACACCAAACTCATTGACTTCCCTGACTTTTATTACACCATCCATACTTATTGCAGGAAGCAAAATTCAGCTCAGTGAGTCCTGACTTGATGCCAGTCTCCCTGAGCACCTACAGCCTGACTGTCCACCTCTACACATAGTTAGCACCTATTAGAAGGCAAGCTCATTCTGTCTGTACAATCCCTTGACTCAGTGAGCAACAAAATAAAAATTCTTTTATCCAACTTCATATCGAAAAGGGAAAAGGTGAAATCAATGGAACAATAAAAACTGCAATCTCTTTTTGTCACATTTTATGACCCCATCACCAACAGACTCCACAAGGTCATCACTCCTTGTATTAGTCTGTTAACGGTCAAGGCACAATCATTGCTACCTTTTGAACTACTTTCCTCCCCCCACTACAATATTGCTTTCTGTTTGTTTGTTTTATTGGACATTGCTATTGCTCCTCCATTTTGGTTAAAATGAACCTCAAGGAATGCTATCATAGAATGTAATATACCCATGCAAGGAGACATCCATTTCTCGCATGAATCTTCCTAATATCTTCTATTGCCTAGGCATAGAGATTCTTACAATTACCTGTTCACATGGACACTTAATATAGTCCTGATCGCTATTTTTTTTATAACTAAAGTGCTTTGCAAGCATGAGAAATATATGACTTAAAGTACTTTTAGTAACTCACTTAGCTAGACAAAATTTCAATCAGTGAAATATTTTGACCAAAACCAGAAACAGTTCATCAATTTTGATTGACTTTTATTCAGTTGCTTGATCTCTGACCTTATATCTAAGAAGATAAGTTTGTGGACATTTGTGTGTGTGTGTGTGTGTGTGTGTGTGTGTGTGTGTGTGTGTGTGT